>JAOPSE010000009.1:60806562-61164119 GCA_029449295.1 Zea luxurians
CTGCTTATATGCTTTATGCCGCCAATGTTTACTATGATCTTTCCTCAAACAACTTCTGCTGTGATCTCCAAATATTTTTCTGTCAGCACTCAGCACACTACTTCACTAGCTCTATATGGATCATGTCAAAATTACCATCCTAACTCTTAGCACTTACTAGCAACATTGACCTTGCTATTTTTTTCTTGTAACTAGCATACCTCCCAGTAGACGGACTGTTTGGATCCAAGTATTGTTTGGAGTGATGTACAAAATACTATAGTTATGTCATGACGTTTTAAAACCATAGTATTCTAAAACCATAGTTTTGAAATACTTTACTTCTAAACATGTCCTTAGTAGCATCATAAAAATGTTTATTTCAATCGAGCCTACTTTGCACATGAAGGGGCATTGGAAGTTGGTGAAATTTGAGCACATTTATCTTGTTTTCTTGCCATAGTTCATTTCAATCTCATAGTCAATTTGCCTTATCTACACCACTAATTGTCCAGCTCCAACCAACCATGAACGATACCTATCGAGGTAATAAAAATATCCAGAAATGTCAAACCATTTTCACGATTTAGAGCCACTCAGCTTTTCTATACCCTCCCTAATTGCTAGGAATATATACTTCAGTAAAAAAATTCAACAGTTTCTTTGAATAGTTGTTCAAATAGACTTCTGTTCTGAGACATCATCTATCCTCGATTTCTCGCAAGCCAAAATTTAAAAAAAGAATAACTTTCTAGAATATAAACGATGTAGAAAAGTTGTTGAAGGATGAAAAGGTACAGAAAGTGACTCTCCGAATGATAATTTAGAGACAAAAATTTAGAAAGCACATTTAACACTGATGCAAACAACAAAATTTCCGTTATGGCGTCAAGACAGAATATTACTCACGTTCCTTCTTACGCATCACGCATGGAACTGCATCAAGAGATCCATGGTCGCGCGTCGCCGCTCCTCGACGTCCAGCACCAGCACCGGCGCGGCGGCTGCCGCCGTTGCTTCGGAACTGCTGCTCGAGCGGCGCCCTAGGGGCCATGAAGGCGGCACAGGACGCTTCCGCCGCTTGCTCCCCTGCAGGCCGCAGTTCCGGAGCCTCTCCTCCGCCTCCCCGACCATCTGCTCCCCCTCCCCATCCTCCACCAACTCCACGCCGCTATCCGCCATGGGTTGATCATCACCGTACGATACGTTGAGGCGGGAGAGGAAAGAACCGATGGCAGCGTGGGCGTCGCGAAGGGCGGCCACCGCGGCGGCGGCATGGGAGGAGGGCGCGGGGGCTGAGAGCACTGCCGCGGCCGCTGCGGCGCGGTGGATGGCGGCGGCCAGGTCGGTGAGTGGCGGGGTCGGTTGCGGCGGCAGATCGAGTTCCATAGCTACCCTTGGAACGGACCTGAGGAACGACGGTGGCTGTGGAGAGGACAGGTGCAAGAATCCACGTGGCTAACCGCTGGAAACTTCCAGAAGTGTCCGAAATGGAGAACAGCACCACTTCCAAGTTCCAATAGAGCTTGTGTGGAAGGCAGGTTTTTCCATCCAAAATCAGTGTAAAATACAGACCCATAAACTTTTACGGGCCAAACTGAAAAGTAGTGTTTGGAACCTGGTGAACTTAAGGGAGTGTTTGGTTCGGTGTCAATGAGGGATGGGACGGGATCAACCCTAGGTTGACTCCGTCCCTTATTTTTTAAGGGATGACTTCATCCATCATTTTTAAAGAATATTCTTTGACCCTGACTCTGAACTTCCAAACCAAACGCGGGTCAAATTAAAATGATCCCATTCCATCTCTCTTCATTCATCCTCGTCCCTCCATCCAAACACATATCGGCCCTCTGGCTCCGCAACTTGTGTTGGACCGTTACAACCGAAATAACAAAAACGTCTGAGCAGGCCACACTTTTTTTTCGACAAATATCGGCCCTCTGGCGCTCTCTCAAGTCTCACCCTATTCCTCACCTTCTTCTCGAGACAGCGGCGCCTCGCCGAGTCGCTATCGAGGGCTCCAGCCAGTCGGCGTCGGCCCCTGCATCCAAGTCCCGACCAACCTCCGCTGCCTCCGAAACTGCGCCTGCAACTCCAGCGACAACCGACGCGTAGAACACTGTCTACGACCTCGTCACATGTCTCGCAGACGCCGAGACGTCGGATTGCGCCCCTTGCCTCGTCGTTGGGTCAGTGGAGCTGCCTGGGACAAGACACGTGTTGGGGCGAAGGCGAAAACGCTACTCTTCGCTCGATGCCTTCATCACCTCGCTACGCCATCGAAGACCGTGCACGAGCGAGTCGAGGACGTCGGCCGGATGAAGACCGGCGCGGTCGCCCTTCGTCCACTCAAATGCAAGACAAAGGTAAGGCTTCGTCGAAGTCTGCTAGTCTCACGTCCTCATCGCTTCCAGAGGCCCATGTGGGATTCGACCCACCGTAACGGGCCCCGCACGGATAAGCATGTTACGGACCTCATCTGTAATAGTCTTTTCTGTAATAACGGTCTGTAACCTTTCCTTGTAGGAATATTCTGATGATAGTCCGGGTACCCGAGGGCATAAACGTTCATGTCAGGGGATGATGGACGCTCGGGTGCCTATAAATACCCCCGTATAGTGCCCTTGAGAGGCCAGATTAACAGAGCTATCGCCATTCCCCGTTGAACTTTGCAAACACTCTCTCCACTCTCCCGTTGGATCTACTTGCCCAGAAAAGCGAGTACCAACATTTTGACGCCCACCGTTCGTGCTATGAACAAACAATCTACGATGGCACCCAAGCGAGCTAGTTCGAAGGCAGCCTCATCCATCGACGAAGCAGCAAAGGCAGCGCTGCTGGCTGAGAAAAAAAGGCAAGGCCCTCGCAGACAACACCCACCATGAAGCCTCCGAAGACGAAGCTGTCACCAAAAGACAGCGTTAAGAGCATCCCACCCCCGAAGGCACCCTACGCACTTGTACCTCCGAAGGACTACCTCAAGAACCACCTCTAGGCTTCGCTCCACCAGAGGGCGAAGATGCAATAGAAGACGGCGAAGTCATCAGCGTATCAGCCGAGGAATAGCTACAGCTGCGGGCCCTGCGCATCAAGAACCACAACCTCCAAAAACAGAAAGACATCCTCGAGACCAAGCGCCAACGTGTCACTACGCAGGCCAAGGTGCGCCAGATGATACGAGACGAGGAGCAGAGAGCTCAGGAGCTCGAGCAAGAAATTGCACTCATGCAGAGTGAAGGCCAGCATGATCTGCGGCATGGACCACCCCTCCAACAGCGCGTCTCAGCCGGAGACCTATTCATACCTCAGCGCGGCCCCTTCGTCCCGCATGTCACAGCTTTCCAAGGGATCAACTATCTTGATGAGCAAAGCCCCCTGGCTCCGCAACTCCAAGCATCACCTTGGCCCACCAACTTCAGGGCAGGGACCTACCCCAAGTACAACGACAGCACTGACCCAGCACAATACATCATGAGCTACCAAGCTGTCGCATCGTCCGGAGGGGATGACGCCACAATGGCCAAATCTTTTATCATCGCGCTCGAGGGTCCGGCCTTGACCTGGTACACCAGGTTGTCGCCACTGTCCATCGATGTCACACCCGGTTTTAGAAGGTAAACCGAATGCGAACCATGTACGTGCCAGGATCAGAAATTCACGTACACAGCGATTACATAAATGACTCATCATAGCACAATGCTTCGAATAACAATAAGGAGTAAGTAATAATATTACAGACTAGAGCCATTTACATAATAAAAATCAAAGTACACAGAATTGAAACGTAGCCAACGTAAATTAACCCACCACAGGCAGCTGACTGGGGGAGGTCGCTAGCCTAATATTCGAACTCGTCAAAGTCCTGGAACTCCTGGAGATCCGCCTCGACACCTTCTTCTTTACCTGAGCATAGATTGCACCAAAGGCAACCTGGTGTTTTGTGAAAGCAAGAGTGAGTACACATCAACGTACTCAGCAAATGTCCCGTTTGGCTGTAGTGGACTAGCTTTATGTGGGGTTAAAGTCAAGTAGTTGCTTTTAGTTGGTCAGATTATTATTACTAGTAGAGAGCCATGTTTTAGCATTAACCTAAGTTGTTAACCCAAAAGTACCCTTTCCAAACGGCTATCCTCATTATCCCCTGTAAACAAAACATCTCAGATCAAAGTATCTCTAATTAATGGAGCTCCCTTGGCCGCTCATAACCGCGAGCACGGCTGATATATCAGTTTCATAACACTCTGCAGAGGTTGCGCACTTTACCCATGAGTCGTGATTCCCTCTCTAGCCCAGGCTTGCAAGACCCTTATTCACTACCAAGGTAAATGGCCAGGGATTCACTATGAAGCCTTTACAAAGATTTCCTAAGGCTGTAGCCGCCCGTTAGGTTTCCTAAATGCACCGCACTCCTCCCCAAGGGACGAATCAACCTTGGCAGAGCGAGTCGCATACACCGAGCCCCATTAACGGCACGACGGCGAAGCGAACTACACCCTAGTTCCTCTAATTATTCAGCTAAGGGCGTCCCATTCCACCCTCATGGTTGCACTGTTTTCCCGGGCGGTCATCCAACGAACCAGTCCTTACGGAGAGGCACTCGAGAAATAGCTCGATTCCCCTTAAATGCCATAAGTATATCATCATATCTAGGATAAAACCATAGTATCATCATTGTATCTCATCATGTTCATTGATTAAAGTAAAGCGCTAACATGAAGCTAACCATAGTAACCCAAAAGGTAATCAAGGACAAGGTAAATAGAAAGCTAGTCAATCCTTATGTTGTTTATAGTATGCGGAACAGTGAATTATAAAGTAAATGGGACATAATGGGTCAGATGACACTTGCCTTCACCAAACAGATGCTCAGGATCTTCAACCTCGTAGAACTCGAAGAGTTTGATCTCTTGGTCGCCGAAGCTTGACCGTCGATCCCCCGAAACTCGGAATGGATCAAAGTCTATTCGCGACGCGCAACGAATACAAACAGGCACAAGCAAACATATACTTGCATAAGAACATTGCACCATACAAGATAACATATCATAAAAACAAGCAATATAAAATAGAGAGCGCTTCTACGGTTATGCGAGGATAAGAAACACGACAGTCAAGCTACAGTCGAGAAGTCGTTGTAACACCCACTTTGTAATTTGCTAGAGATAATACCAATAGAGAAACAATTTCTCTTTATGTGAGTTTGATCTTTATGCACCATCATATGAGAACACCATGTCCAAGAACAATTAATAAAAGATATGCTACTAAATTGTTGCATCATGCTGGATATTTTATTTGTGTGTGCATTTTGTGACAAGAAAATATTAAATATCCAAATGAGAAATTAAATCCTAAAAGAAATGCTAAAATTTGGAAAGAAAGAAAGAAAAATGCTATGTAATACAAAGAAATAAAACTTATAAATAGATAAAAATTGTTCCACAATGCTTTATCCAAATCATATACTCACAGAAAATTTGAGTACAAGTTCATCACAAATTTGAAATTCAAAACTTAGATTCAAAAATAAAAGAAAAGAAAACAGAAAATGAAAAAGGAAAAAGAATAAACCCTACCTGGGCCGGCGGCCACCTATTCGGCCCACTAGGCCTTCTTCACGCCGCGCGCCTGCCCTTTTGCGCCGACACAGCGGGGCCACCGGGCAGACTCACTACACTCGCGCGCGCGTCAGCGGGGACACCGACTGGTGGGCCCACGTTCTCAGCCTCCATTCTATCGTGCGGCTGACGCCCTGTGTGGCTGACCATGGGGGCCTACCTGTCATCCCCTTCCCTGGGTTGTTACGAGCTTCGCGCGAAGCGCGGATCGGCTTCAACCGATCACCGCGATTTCCCAGCCGCGAACTCCCCTGATGACGCGCATCGGCCTCGGTGGATTTGACCAGCCGGTGCAGTCCCTATAAAGCTTGGAGAGCTCGGGTGCCCTAAGCCGTTCGATCGGATTTAGCTCTAGCCACCATTAGAACCGAAGGTGTGGCCGCGTGGAGATTTTGGAGTCGTCGGCATCCGGGTCTTCGGTATTGTGCTCGGCGTCTTCTACGAGTTCATGCGGGAGTGGAGATACCCTCACCGCGCTGGATTATTAACCGAAGCTCGGGGAATTGCTCGCCGTGGTTTAACTTCCGCCACCACGCGGTGGCAGGGGTCTTCGCGACGACAATCACTGGTATGAAGCCCTCCCCCGAGTTCGCCTTGATCCCCTTTACAAGTAGCGTCGGTCGGAATAGAGTTTGGGGCACTGGAACGTCGAATCGCGGGCGCGCCGGCGTACCTCTGCCGCATTCCGTGGGCGGCGCCGCCGCGCGGTGGAGACGATGGCGCTGGACCGTCGGATGGCGCTTGAACGGCTAAGATTAGATCGAGGATACCCTTTCGTTCAAACGAGCTTCGACCGTAGATTCAAGATCCAAGGGATGCGGCGGGATCTCGGCTTCATTAAATTCGAGCCGTTGATCGCCGATCGAACGGCTTCAGTCGCGTACCGGTTCGGTATATATTAGATCTAATCCGAGCCATCCGTGTGTGATCCAACGGCCAGAATACCTCCATACCCCTTCGCGGGTTATTTTTGTTAAAGAGCCCCTGAACTTCATAGGAATCAACCCGCCGTCCTGTTTCCACTGTGCGCTGTGTCTCGGTAATCTTACGCCAGACCCCCTGGGTTTTCCAGGAATTGACGCCCAGTCCAGAGATCGTTTAAATTGAATAAAAGAAATGGAAAATAGATTTTTAATAGGAAAATAATTGCTAGAACTTTATAAATTCATAGAAAATCCATACTTGGTCCAAATTGATCCATTCCAGTTCCTAAAATTTTGTAATTTTATTCTCTAGCACTTAGTGTCTCTGTTTTGGCATAAAAACAGTAAGGAAATTTATTTATCACTTAATCCTATTTAAAGCACATAAAACCTTTGAAAATGCATAACTTGAAATCTATAACTCAGAAAATTATGATTCCAGTTCCTAAGTTTTTATTTTAATATGTAGAATATCTCTGTGTATTTTGTTTATATGTTTGGTGTAATGTTAATTTCTCTATATGCACTGTGCTTGTTTGTACTGTGGCGAGTAGAAGAGCCCGTTGCTGAGGAGCCTGGTGAGCAGCAGGTTGAAGTAGCTGAGCAGGAGCTCATTGAAGGCAAGTTGTGCCCTTGACCACTTTTTACCCAATAATGTTCTTTAATATTACATACTCATGCATAGGTTAATTTTGATGGGACCCAATAGGTCACCCTAGATTGTTTATCTCATTACCTTGTTTACCCCTGAATCACTTGGGTAGTTTGCTATTGCTTTACATGGTTTTGGGATAATCATTTATTACCTCTATGTTCCAATTCTTGTTGTTATTCTGTTTATGTTCATGTTGTTATCATTAATGTTAATTGGAACATAGAGCTTAACTTGAGAACCACGTGCCACCACAAGGGAGGAATGGGACCCCTTGGCTGACTAATTAGGAAAGCTAGTGGAAGACTACCTTACCCGAAAGGGGCAAGGGCAGTAGGGGAGAGGTCAGTGCGGGGAGGTCCCTGGTTGATTTTGCTGCGATGGCGGTCAGCCAGGAACCCTGTACTGGATCTTCCTATAAACTGTAGCGGGTTTTCGGAAGCTAGTGGAACTTTGTAAAGGCCTCGTAGTGTTGCCCTGCCGCGCTTCCTAGGTAGAGGTGTATGGGATTCATGACCCCTTGGCAGATGGGTAACATGACTTGTGGGTAAAGGGTACAACCTCTGCAGAGTGTAAAACTGGTATACTAGCCGAGCTCACGGTCACGAGCAGCTCAGGACTCTCTGATGTTTAAATTATGGAACTTAAATTAAATTTTGTCATTTGCATTGCATGGGTTTATTATTAATTTTGTTCTATTACTTTACTTATGGTTTGGTATTTACTTACACTTAGTAACTGCTAATAAAATTTTGACCAACTACTTAAAAGCAATGCTCAGCTTTAAACCCTGTCATTGATTAAGCCTTACACATCACATGAACTCACACCTTTGTGAGTTTATGTCCACTGGTTCCCCACAACTTGTTGAGCTATGATCATGTGTGAGCTCACCCTTGCTGTCTCACACCCCCCCCACAGGAGATGATCAGGTGGTTCAGGAGGAGCCGCCTAACACTGAGGAGTTCGATCTGATCTAGGTGGCGTTTCCCAGTCGACATTGGCGCCGACGATCCTTAGTTTGTTTTATCTTTATTACTTTATTTTGTAATAAGTCTTCCGCTATGTAATAAATACTCTGATGTTAATGACATTTATCTCTATACACTCTGTTATTATATATGTTGTCTTCTTGGCGCATGTATGAGATGCACCCGGCTTTGTTCTTTAAAACCGGGTGTTACAGAAGTGGTATCAGAGGAAATGTTGACTGTAGGACGAAACCTAGATAGAAATGGACAAACCCTTACCTACTTATCTCATTCTGATTCATTCTACACTCACCTTACTCTGATTCTTTCTACACTTATCTTGATCCTGTCTCACCTTCTACTGTTCTACTCTGATCACTCTTACCTTTTCTACTCTGAGACAAGATGGATTTCACACCTTGGAATCCCTACCCTTATGATCTTTCTAAGAGATAGGGAACCTAAGACAAAAATTAAAACTATTTTCTCTATTTAAAAATGTTGTTTGATTGTGCTGATGCTAAATGCCTGATTTGCTTCTTTGATTGATTGAATTATTATAGATGGACATCTTGGTATGTACCACCATAAGGTATTGAATTAGCTAGGATATGTAAAATATTAATCTGCTTAGCTAATAAATCCCCCAAAGTAACCTGATTTGTAAATACCTGCCTTGTCTGCTATTTTCTTACCATATGTATCTAACTCAGATGGTCAATACCAGGCGGGGTGGTGGAATTGACTTGCCTCCTAACCAACACACTCGAAGACAACCTCAGCCACAACTTGCGGGGATGAATCCTCCCAATCCTCCACCAGGCGGAGTTGACCCACTGGTTGCTGCTCAGATGGCGGTGATGCAGCAAATGGCAGATACTATGGCTGATATGCGTGCTCAGATGCAGCAAGAACGCCAGGAGATGCGTCAAGAAAGAGAGGATATACGCCAGGAGTTGCGCCAGGAGCGAGATGAGATACGCCAGGAAAGGAGGGCGCAACAACAGCAGCTGCAACAGCAAATGCAACAACAACAGCAACAAGTACCACTGCCTCCACCACCACCACCACCAGTTCCACCCCGAGATAAGCATAGGGAGTTTATGAGCCATAAGCCACCCACATTCGCGAGCTCACCAGATCCACTTGATGCGGATGATTGGCTGAAAGCGATTGAGAAGATGCTGAATATTGCACAATGCACTGACCGGGAGAAGGTTTTATATGCTTCTGGACGTCTGATTGGTCCTGCTGCTGACTGGTGGGATTCTTATACTGCTGCCCATGATGCTGCGGATACTATTACCTGGGCAGAGTTTAGCACACAATTCAGGAACTACCATATTCCAGCTGGTATGATAAAGATTAAGAAGAAGGAATTTCTGTCGCTGAAGCAAGGGAGTATGTCAGTCAGCGAGTACAGAGACAAGTTTATTCAGTTATCCAGATATGCCCCTGAAGAAGTTGCTGAAGATGAGAGAAAGCAAGAGCATTTCATTGAAGGACTTAATGGACCACTGCAGTATGCTCTTGTGGCACACACATTTCCATCATTTCAGAGGCTGCTTGATAAGGCACTGGCTATTGAACACAAGCGTGTTCAGCTGGGAGATTTGAAGAGAAAGGCCATATCTCAAGGACAAGGAAGTAGCAGTGTTCGTCCTCGCTACAGTTCACCACAGGGTACACCGACTCGACCAGGAGGACCACGCCCAGTTCCGCAATCACCACTGAGGACTCCACCCCCTCGACAGGCTACCCCTACTGGCACCCCGACGAAGTTTTTAGGACAGAGTCCGGGCACTCAATGTTACAAGTGTGGGAAGATTGGTCATTATGCAAATGTCTGCCCACAGAGGATTGCTACTACCCCAGTTCAGAACAGGCAGCAAACTCCAGGAACCGGCAAGGGATATTCTATTGCCAAGGTTAATCAAGTCAGCGTTGATGCTACTCCGGATGGAGGGGACCTCGTAATTGGTATGTTTTATGTTAATGCAATTCCTGCAACCATATTATTTGATTCTGGTGCTACACATTCATTCATGTCTGCTAGATATGCCAACACAAATGAAATACCACTGCTAAATATGAGAAAACACCTGATAGTAATTACACCTAAAGGGCCTGTTGAGGCGAATCAAATGACACGTAGATTGACATTAACCATTATGGGTAGAGAATTTGGAGCTACTGCTATAATATTGGAGTCAAGCAGTATAGATTTGATCCTTGGTATGTCATGGCTAAGAAAGGCAAAGGCCGTTATAGCATGTGGTAGAGGTACCGTAGAACTCACTACTACTAAAGGAGAAAGGTTTCAAGTTAATATTGCAGTAACCTCCTCATCTATGCGTGCAATGTTCTTTATGCCTGAAGAGTTTGTTGGTGACAATATCCGGGTGGTTAGAGATTTTCCGGATGTCTTTCCAGAGGAGTTACCAGGAATGCCACCTGAAAGAGAAGTTGAGTTTGTTATTGACCTCTTACCTGGAACCGCCCCTATTTCTAAACGGCCATATAGGATGTCCGTAGAGGAATTGAAGGAACTTAAGAAGCAGTTAACTGAGTTACAAGAGGCTGGGTACATTCGTCCGAGTTCCTCACCTTGGGGAGCACCGGTCTTGTTTGTACAGAAGAAGGATGGATCGCAACGGATGTGTGTGGATTATAGATCTCTTAATGATGTTACGGTTAAGAACAAGTATCCGTTGCCCCGTATCGAGGATTTATTTGATCAGATGAGAGGTGCTAGAGTGTTCTCGAAGATTGATCTCCGCTCCGGTTACCATCAGATGAGGATTAGACCATCGGATATTCCCAAGACGGCTTTCTCGACTAGATATGGATTATATGAGTTTACTGTTATGTCGTTTGGATTAACCAACGCACCAGCCTATTTTATGAACTTAATGAACAAGGTGTTTATGGAGTATTTGGACAGATTCGTCGTGGTATTCATCGACGATATTCTTATTTATTCTCAGAGTGAAAGTGATCACGAGGAACATCTGAGGATGGTGCTACAGAAGCTACGAGATAATCAACTCTATGCCAAGTTTAGCAAGTGCGAGTTTTGGATTGGCGAAGTGCCATTTCTTGGTCATATTATTTCTAATGGAGGAATAGCAGTGGATCCTGCTAAAGTTAAGGAGATAATGGAGTGGAGAGTACCCACTACAGTTACTGAGATTCGGAGTTTCTTGGGGTTAGCAGGCTATTATCGGAGATTTATTGAAGGATTTTCTAAGATTGCTAAACCTATGACTTCGCTTTTGGAGAAAGGAAGAGAATTCAAGTGGGATGAGAAATGTCAAGAAAGCTTTGATCAATTGAAGGAAAGATTGATGTCTCCACCAGTATTGGTTATGCCAGACTTGCAGAAAGGATTTGACATCTATTGCGATGCATGTGGCCAAGGCTTAGGATGTGTGCTCATGCAAGAAGGACATGTGATTGCTTATGCTTCTCGTCAGTTGCGGAGACATGAATTGAACTACCCTACACATGACTTGGAATTGGCAGCCGTTGTGCATGCACTTAAGATTTGGAGACATTATATCATGGGGACCAAGTGCCAAGTATATACGGATCATAAGAGTTTGAAGTATATATTCACTCAGAAGGATCTCAACCTTAGGCAACGTCGTTGGTTGGAGCTTATTAAGGATTATGATTTGGAGATTCACTATCACCCGGGCAAGGCAAATTTGGTTGCAGATGCCTTGAGTCGCAAGGAGCATGTTCATTCAGCTATTGTTGCCCAGCTACCCGATGAGATTGTTGAGGACTTCAGGAGACTTAACCTGGGGATAGTTGCTCATACTGAAGGAGTTACTATTGATGTGGAACCTACTTTGGAGCAAGAGATCCGCAAAGGACAAATTGGTGATGATAAGATAAAAGAGATTAAGGATCTGATTACTGAAGGTCGAGTTCCGGAATTCACGGAAGATGAGCAGGGCACTGTGTGGTTCAAGGACAGGATGTGTGTTCCTGATATTAAAAGCCTTCGAGAGACTATTTTAAAAGAGGCCCACGACTCGGATTATTCTATTCATCCTGGTAGTACCAAGATGTATCAGGATTTGAAACGGAAGTATTGGTGGTATGGATTGAAAAGAGATGTGGCTGCACATGTGGCTATGTGCGATGTATGTCAAAGAGTTAAGGCTGAACACCAGAGGCCAGCTGGACTACTGCATCCACTGAAGATACCCGAGTGGAAATGGGAAGAGATTGGTATGGATTTCATTACTGGATTGCCTCGCACCCAGAAAGGATATGATGCTATATGGGTGATTGTGGATAGATTGACTAAAGTAGCTCACTTTATTCCTGTCAAGACTACTTATAAAGGTTCTCAGTTAGCAGAGTTATATATGGCCCGGATTGTGTGTTTACATGGAGTACCAAAGAAGATCGTGTCTGATCGAGGTTCACAGTTTACCTCAAGATTTTGGAGAAGCTTCCATGAGAATATGAGTACGAAGTTGAATTTTAGTACGGCTTATCACCCTCAGACTGATGGACAGACTGAAAGGACTAATCAAGTATTGGAAGATATGTTGAGAGCATGTGCCCTTCAGCATGGAGGAAGTTGGGATAAGAGTCTACCTTATGCTGAATTCTCCTATAATAATAGTTATCAGGCCAGTCTGAAGATGTCACCTTTTGAAGCTTTATATGGGAGGAAGTGCAGGACTCCTCTATATTGGGATCAGACTGGAGAAAGACAGTTCTTTTGTCCTGAATTGATTCAAGAAGCAGAGGAACAAGTTCGTATAATTCGAGAGAATTTGAGGGTGGCTCAAACCAGGCAAAAGAGCTATGCTGATAACAGAAGAAGGCCACTGGAATTTGAAGAAGGGGATTATGTGTACCTCAAGGTGTCACCACTTCGTGGAATGAGGAGATTTAAAGTCAAGGGCAAATTGTCCCCTCGCTACATTGGACCATTCTTGATCTTTAGAAGAGTTGGGGAGATGGCATACCAACTCGAGTTACCTGCTAGTCTATCGGATGTGCATAATGTGTTCCACGTATCTCAACTGAAGAAGTGTCTCCGTGTTCCCGAGGAACAGTTACCAATGGAAGAGCTTAGTGTTCAAGGTGATTTGACTTACACGGAGTACCCGATCAAGATTTTGGATACATTGACTCGAGTTACAAGGAATAAGGTGATAAAGATGTGTAAAGTACAATGGAGTCACCACAGTGAAGATGAAGCAACTTGGGAAAGAGAAGAAGAGCTTCGCATAGATTTTCCCCACCTTTTCTCTAGTTCTTCTTAAATCTCGAGGACGAGATTATTTTTAAGGGGGGTAGGATTTGTAACACCCACTTTGTAATTTGCTAGAGATAATACCAATAGAGAAACAATTTCTCTTTATGTGAGTTTGATCTTTATGCACCATCATATGAGAACACCATGTCCAAGAACAATTAATAAAAGATATGCTACTAAATTGTTGCATCATGCTGGATATTTTATTTGTGTGTGCATTTTGTGACAAGAAAAATATTAAATATCCAAATGAGAAATTAAATCCTAAAAGAAATGCTAAAATTTGGAAAGAAAGAAAGAAAAATGCTATGTAATACAAAGAAATAAAACTTATAAATAGATAAAAATTGTTCCACAATGCTTTATCCAAATCATATACTCAGAGAAAATTTGAGTACAAGTTCATCACAAATTTGAAATTCAAAACTTAGATTCAAAAATAAAAGAAAAGAAAACAGAAAATGAAAAAGGAAAAAGAATAAACCCTACCTGGGCCGGCGGCCACCTATTCGGCCCACTAGGCCTTCTTCACGCCGCGCGCCTGCCCTTTTGCGCCGACACAGCGGGGCCACCGGGCAGACTCACTACACTCGCGTGCGCGTCAGCGGGGACACCGACTGGTGGGCCCACGTTCTCAGCCTCCATTCTATCGTGCGGCTGACGCCCTGTGTGGCTGACCATGGGGGCCTACCTGTCATCCCCTTCCCTGGGTTGTTACGAGCTTCGCGCGAAGCGCGGATCGGCTTCAACCGATCACCGCGATTTCCCAGCCGCGAACTCCCCTGATGACGCGCATCGGCCTCGGTGGATTTGACCAGCCGGTGCAGTCCCTATAAAGCTTGGAGAGCTCGGGTGCCCTAAGCCGTTCGATCGGATTTAGCTCTAGCCACCATTAGAATCGAAGGTGTGGCCGCGTGGAGATTTTGGAGTCGTCGGCATCCGGGTCTTCGGTATTGTGCTCGGCGTCTTCTACGAGTTCGTGCGGGAGTGGAGATACCCTCACCGCGCTGGATTATTAACCGAAGCTCGGGGAATTGCTCGCCGTGGTTTAACTTCCGCCACCACGCGGTGGCAGGGGTCTTCGCGACGACAATCACTGGTATGAAGCCCTCCCCCGAGTTCGCCTTGATCCCCTTTACAAGTAGCGTCGGTCGGAATAGAGTTTGGGGCACTGGAACGTCGAATCGCGGGCGCGCTGGCGTACCTCCGCTGCATTCCGTGGGCGGCGCCGCCGCGTAGGGGCGCGGTGGAGACGATGGCGCTGGACCGTCGGATGGCGCTTGAACGGCTAAGATTAGATCGAGGATACCCTTTCGTTCAAACGAGCTTCGACCGTAGATTCAAGATCCAAGGGATGCGGCGGGATCTCGGCGTCATTAAATTCGAGCCGTTGATCGCCGATCGAACGGCTTCAGTCGCGTACCGGTTTGGTATATATTAGATCTAATCCGAGCCATCCGTGTGTGATCCAACGGCCAGAATACCTCCATACCCCTTCGCGGGTTATTTTTGTTAAAGAGCCCCTGAACTTCATAGGAATCAACCCGCCGTCCTGTTTCCACTGTGCGCTGTGTCTCGGTAATCTTACGCCAGACCCCCTGGGTTTTCCAGGAATTGACGCCCAGTCCAGAGATCGTTTAAATTGAATAAAAGAAATGGAAAATAGATTTTTAATAGGAAAATAATTGCTAGAACTTTATAAATTCATAGAAAATCCATACTTGGTCCAAATTGATCCATTCCAGTTCCTAAAATTTTGTAATTTTATTCTCTAGCACTTAGTGTCTCTGTTTTGGCATAAAAACAGTAAGGAAATTTATTTATCACTTAATCCTATTTAAAGCACATAAAACCTTTGAAAATGCATAACTTGAAATCTATAACTCAGAAAATTATGATTCCAGTTCCTAAGTTTTTATTTTAATATGTAGAATATCTCTGTGTATTTTGTTTATATGTTTGGTGTAATGTTAATTTCTCTATATGCACTGTGCTTGTTTGTACTGTGGCGAGTAGAAGAGCCCGTTGCTGAGGAGCCTGGTGAGCAGCAGGTTGAAGTAGCTGAGCAGGAGCTCATTGAAGGCAAGTTGTGCCCTTGACCACTTTTTACCCAATAATGTTATTTAATATCACATACTCATGCATAGGTTAATTTTGATGGGACCCAATAGGTCACCCTAGATTGTTTATCTCATTACCTTGTTTACCCCTGAATCACTTGGGTAGTTTGCTATTGCTTTACATGGTTTTGGGATAATCATTTATTACCTCTATGTTCCAATTCTTGTTGTTATTCTGTTTATGTTCATGTTGTTATCATTAATGTTAATTGGAACATAGAGCTTAACTTGAGAACCACGTGCCACCACAAGGGAGGAATGGGACCCCTTGGCTGACTAATTAGGAAAGCTAGTGGAAGACTACCTTACCCGAAAGGGGCAAGGGCAGTAGGGGAGAGGTCAGTGCGGGGAGGTCCCTGGTTGATTTTGCTGCGATGGCGGTCAGCCAGGAACCCTGTACTGGATCTTCCTATAAACTGTAGCGGGTTTTCGGAAGCTAGTGGAACTTTGTAAAGGCCTCATAGTGTTGCCCTGCCGCGCTTCCTAGGTAGAGGTGTATGGGATTCATGACCCCTTGGCAGATGGGTAACATGACTTGTGGGTAAAGGGTACAACCTCTGCAGAGTGTAAAACTGGTATACTAGCCGAGCTCACGGTCACGAGCAGCTCAGGACTCTCTGATGTTTAAATTATGTAACTTAAATTAAATTTTGTCATTTGCATTGCATGGGTTTATTATTAATTTTGTTCTATTACTTTACTTATGGTTTGGTATTTACTTACACTTAGTAACTGCTAATAAAATTTTGACCAACTACTTAAAAGCAATGCTCAGCTTTAAACCCTGTCATTGATTAAGCCTTACACATCACATGAACTCACACCTTTGTGAGTTTATGTCCACTGGTTCCCCACAACTTGTTGAGCTATGATCATGTGTGAGCTCACCCTTGCTGTCTCACACCCCCCCCCACAGGAGATGATCAGGTGGTTCAGGAGGAGCCGCCTAACACTGAGGAGTTCGATCTGATCTAGGTGGCGTTTCCCAGTCGACATTGGCGCCGACGATCCTTAGTTTGTTTTATCTTTATTACTTTATTTTGTAATAAGTCTTCCGCTATGTAATAAATACTCTGATGTTAATGACATTTATCTCTATACACTCTGTTATTATATATGTTGTCTTCTTGGCGCATGTATGAGATGCACCCGGCTTTGTTCTTTAAAACCGGGTGTTACAGTCGTAACTGTTGGGGACTTGTTCTCAAATGCTAAGAGTTAAGAACAAGGCAACATAAAAAGTGTTAAATGTTAAAGTCCTTCGTCCTTCGGAACATTATTCCCCTTCGGGAAATAATGAGTTTCGGACGAAGGTCCTAAGAGGCATACCTTCGTAAATGTAACAAGTAACGACGAAGGTTTTATATAAAACATGAAATATGATATGAACGTCATAAAATCATTTCTATTAATCATAGAAAGATAGAAATGATTTTAAATTACAAATGTACCTTCGGTCCTGAGAGAAGGTAAAAGTACAAGCGTGACGCAAAAGCAAATGCCAAGTCAGCGTGAACAGTACGGGAGTACTGTTCACCTATTTATAGACGCGGGACGCAGCCCACGCAAAATTACATCCATGTCCATTACATTTCTCAATGACTTATGGAAATCTGTTGAGGTCCACGTAGTCTTTTCATCTTTAAGTCGGTTCCTCCCTCTGCTATCGCGACGAAGCTTCCCTGCGTGCAGCTTCGGCTATGCACCACCCTTCGCAGAGTTTGGTAATCAGCCCGTCCTTCGTCTGGTTCAGGCTTCGTCCTGACCGTACTTCATATTCATAGTTCTGAATCCGAAAGCACCTGTTCACATAGTCCCACTTGGAAAACATTGTCAAATCATGTTTTTGAGGACCTTCGGAGGACGAAGACCCCCAACAGTAGCCCCTCGCAATATTAATTTGTCAATAATAAATTTAGATTGCGAAATGGACGAAGGCCCTGAGCCGAAGGTCCGAAAAAACACCTTCCCTTTGCTAGAATAGCAACACTCACTGACAAGCGGGGTCTTTCAATTTTCACCGCCCCGGGGATATAAATAAGATCATACCGCAAACTTATTTGGTACGCACACTTGCCATCTGCTTCGGCCCACTAAATTTTTAGCTCGTGTGCACTAAGATTTGCTGATCTTTTTGATTTTGAAGCTTCGGATTTGGAAACAGTTTTTTAGCGCTTCCGAAGATGTCTGAAGGTAAGAAGGTCGCTGCTGAGATGAAGCTGAGCCTTGACGAAGAGAAGAACTTGGGTTTTATTATGGCGATGGCGGAGACCAATACAGAGAAAATCACCAAGGAAATTCTTGAAGGTCTGTCCGAAGATACTGATGATAGCGACAGTTTTGATGTAGAAAGTGGTGAGGAAGAGGCCGAAGATCGACCGTGGCGACCAAGCCACACAGTTTTTGGGAAAACCACTATCAAGCAGAGTCATATTGATAATATGAGGGGGCGATATTTTCGAGATATATCTATTGTGAGAGCTGATGCTGGGGAAAAAACTTCTCCCACCCCCGAAGAAGATGAAGTCGTTATCTTCCGAAGCTTTCTCAAGGCAGGGCTTCGATTCCCTCTGAGCGACTTTGTTGTTGAGGTACTAAAAACATTTCAAGTCTACTTGCATCAAATTACTCCCGAAGCCATCATAAGAATGGGGGTGTTTGTGTGGGCTGCGAGAAGCCAAGGTTTGGAACCAAATGCTAAAAGCTTCTGCAACATTCATGAGCTACTATACGAAACGAAGCCCTGGGGAAAAGAGCAATATCACAACAACTTTGGGTGTTACAGCTTCGGCGCCCGCTCCGGGTCAAGCTGCCCTGTGCCGACCTTTCGGAAGAGGTGGCCCGGAGCCTGGATGACTGAATGGTTCTATGTAAAAAATGACTTATCAGCGCAAGAAAATGTCAAGAGTATTATTATGCGCCCCATCTGGCAACGCTTCGGACTACGAAGGCCGAAGGTTGAAATGGACGAAGCGGCCGAGGAATGCCAAAGGGCCTTCGGGGTTATCTGCTCTTTTATTGGGTCAAGGGACTTGGTCCAAGAGCACATTGCCTTCAGGGTATGGCCACTTGCAGAAAAATGGGAAATGCCGAAGGATACCATCAAAGAGTCCGACGAAGGCGGACTGGTCAGACTGAAGTACACATTCAAATATGCAGATAAATTTGTTGAACCTGATGACGACTGGTTGAAAAGCATTGAAACATTAAGTGACGAACTGCTTGGGGCATATTCGAAGGCTGAGAACACTGCGTTATCAGCAGCCTTCGGAGGCCGAAAAAAGAAGAGACTCAACCGGGTGTTTGATGCAATCGGGTTCTTCTACCCTGACTATCGTTATCCCATTCGAGGGCAGAAAAGGAAAAACACAACCTCTGCAAAAGAAGAAGCTGCAACTGCTCCTAGCGAGCCAGAACCGAAAAGAAAGAGGATAAAGGTCCTCACACATCGGCCACGCCATATTGAACCAGCTTCGGTGCCTGAGTTCACCGGAGAAACCTCTTCGGCCACCGAAGCTGAACAGCCAACCTTGCTGCCAGAAATTGCAGAGATGGCCGAAGCGCCATCCACAGAAAAAATGGAAGAAGCGAAAAAACCGACTAAGGAAAAAACATCAGAAGTTTTGAGTCCTGCAGCAAATGTCGAAACAGCAAAAAACCAAAAGGGTCCATCGGTGACCCCAAAAAGGAAAAGAA
Source organism: Zea luxurians (assembly GCA_029449295.1). NCBI lineage: Eukaryota > Viridiplantae > Streptophyta > Magnoliopsida > Poales > Poaceae > Zea > Zea luxurians. The sequence continues at coordinate 60,825,809 of JAOPSE010000009.1, forward strand.
TGGTAAACGTACTAGATGTCTTGGAGACAATTAAGTCTTCAAGTACAACTCCAAAAAAGAGTGTTGAAGTTGCTGAAGCTTCTACTGAAGCTTCGACGCAACAAGCTGAAGCTGAAGCTGAAGCTGGGCCTTCAGGGCCCTACAAGGAGCAACCTCTGGAAGCCGAAGCAATAAAAATACCAGAACCAGTTTTAGTTGAAGAAACTGACACTGCCATCCCCGAAGCGCCTGCCAGCATGTGTGATTACATCATACGACATGCTTCGGGGAAAAAACTATCTGAAGAAGAAACTCATGAAGCCAACCATTATGCGAAGGAGCTAAAATATCCGAAGGGGGCAGTAATATTCAATGGGACGAATGAAGATGACTTCTTATACTGCCTGCCTGATAACAAAGAGCTATCTGTCTGCCGAGAGATGGCGAGGAGTATAGGCTTCCCGAAGCTCGAAGCTGGATTAAGCGCCATGACGAAAGAGGATCTCGCAGACAGTCTTGCATACAATAGCCTAAAGGTATGGGAATTAAGCGTCTGAAAAAACTTTTTTAATACATAATTCATTCCTTTATTCTTATATGGATTCTTTTTCGTATAGGGCTTAATCCTAAGCAACGCATTAAGAGCCCAAAAAAGCGCCGAAGATGAAAGCTATGAGGTTGCGTTCAACAATATGCGCTCCGAAGTTATCAAACTGAGAAACGAAGCTCTGGAAAAGGATAAAATTTTGCTTACACTGGTAGACAAGGTAAAGAATGACGAAGCTGCTTCAAAAACCCAGGCCGAAGCCCAAAAGCGCGAGATTAAAGATCTTCAGAAACAGCTGGCTAGAGCTAAAGAGGAGCGCGTGCTTGAGGAAACAAAACGAGAACTTAGTGATCATATGGTCAATAAATTGGAATTAAGAGTTAAGGAGCTTCGCGCATCTCAGAGGAAATGCTATGTCAAATCTGTAGAATGCGTCAAGAGGATAAAATCCAGCTTCGCCAGCGTTGGCGCCTTTTCTAGCGAAGAAAATTTTCCAAGAGGCAACCCCGAAGGTCCACTGGACTGGATCAGCCACGAAGCAGAAGCCTTCGAGGAAATCCTAAGCAGCCGCGACGACATCTGCGCTTTTTCAGGTGCCAGAGGAGTTGCTGCTGTTCTAGAGAAAAAAGGTTGTGAACATATAAAATCTTTAGCTCAGTCCGAAGCTGCTCTGTCCTCTGAAGACATTAAAGATCCGTCGACCGAAGCAAGCATGGTTGGCGGTAAATTCTTTACTGATATCTGGGACAATGGCGGCCGAGAAATGGCGCAAGAAATAATTCAAAGAAGTGAAAAAGGCATCCATGATGCAAGGAAAGTGGCAGAGGCTGCCGAAAGAAGTACAGAGCCCAAAGAAAAATTAGGTATTAATTAGTCGTTCTTATTGAGTTGTAATTTTTATTTCAAACTTTGTTTGCGATTTGCAATAGTAATGTAGAAATGTTCTCTTCTCTCAGAACCTACTGGATCGCTCACTGACCCTCATACAAAAGGGGATGAGGAAATTAAGCAAATGGCCGAAGCTATCATGGATAAAGTTGTTGATCAACTTTTAAATGAAGCCGCCGAAGCAGTATTAAGAGAAGACTAGATGCTATTTAGAAAAAACATTTGAATTGTAATCTATGTAACATTTTGTACATTTGAATATAATATACAAGTCTCTTTTCATTGTTCAATTCTTTACGATGCATGAAACTCTACATACATACCATTTTTGAGCCTTCGGCGAAAAACACCTTCCCTTCTTTTCATGCTTCGTGAAGAAGACATTCTTCGTTAAAATTATTCTGATGAATCACATGCATGCTTCGTGAAAACATTCTCCGAAGCTATACAATTCCGATATTGCCCTGATAAAGCCCGTCCATGCTTCGTAAAAATATTCTCCGAAGCTGTATTCCGAAGCTATACAATTTCAATGTCACTTTCTCAAAGCATCATGTCGAAGGTTGATAGTGTCCCCTTCTCTTGCCCAATGCAATATGATGTATGATGCTTATGCTATGCAAAATGATGTGATGATGTTATGTTATGCAAATGACATTTATTCCGAAGATACACACAAAATTTATTCATAAGCTCTGCATCCCCTTAGGAACGTCTTTGGAGCTTCTTCGCCTTTTACTTAGACGGTATAAGCTCTGCATTCCCTTAGGAACGTCTTTGGAGCTTCTTCGCCTTTTACTTAGACGGTATAAGCTCTGCATTCCCTTAGGAACGTCTTTGGAGCTTCTTCGCCTTTTACTTAGGCGGTATCAGCGTTGACTTTTCGCTGTATGCTCTGCATTCCCTTAGGAACGTCTTTGGAGCAAAAAACTTACACTGCGCTCCCTTTGGAACGGCTTTTTGTAACTTCGGCAACTTACTCTGCGTTCCTTAGAACGACTTTTTGTTGCTTCGAATGATTTTTAATAATCCGAAGGTCCTCCTTGTTACCGCAAATTTTTAAGCTTCAGCAACTTAAACCTGTGGAGAAGATAGGTTTTCCTCATAACCGACCACAAAACTGTTATATGAAAACTGAAATGTTCTTTATTACACAGAAAATAGGACTTAAACGGAAAAAACTGCTATCAAAAGATAGGATATCTGTCAATAAATGTGCTTCGACTCTGGCACAGTACTATTGACTGTGCGAGCTTCAGATTGCTCTCTGATATCCCTTTGATGCGGAGCATATTGGCTCCCTTCTGGCTGTTGGCCTTGTTGCAGCGGAGGTGGAGGCGGGGGCTGCTGCCATGAAGCTTGAGGTTGACTTGCCGAAGCTACAGAAACTGCAGGGTGGTTGCCCACATACTCCGGGATATAAGGCTGATGGTACGAAGCAGTATGCATGACCTGCTTCGGCTGGCCCTGTTGCGCTGCAGCTTCTGCTAGCTCCTTTTGTTTCTGGATGGTGACATGGCACATCCTGGTGGTGTGACCCTTGTTCTCACCACAGAATAAACAAAATATTCTCCTTGGTTGATCTCCAAATCTCCCGCCGAAGCCCCTGGTGCCTCTGCCTCTTGGAGCTGGTGGCCGGAAGAAAGTTTGCTGTTGCCCCGAAGCTTGTGAGGAGCACTGCGGCCTGTTCTGTTGACTCCCCTTGTCATCATTTTGAGTGTTGTGGATGGACCTGACATGCCTCGGATAAAATCTTCCTCCGAAGCCCCTGGTCATCTCAGAGAATCTGAGGGCCTCCTCCCTTCTTTGGCGAAAGTCGTTATCAGCACGAATGTACTCGTCCATCTTTTGGAGCAGCTTCTCCAGAGTCTGAGGAGGTTTCCTAGCAAAGTATTGTGCTGCAGGTCCAGGACGGAGCCCCTTGATCATGGCTTCAATGACAATCTCGTTGGGCACGGTTGGCGCCTGCGCCCTCAAACGCAAGAACCTTCTGACATACGCCTGAAGGTATTCTTCGTGGTCCTGAATGCACTGGAACAAAGCCTGAGCAGTGACCGGCTTCGTCTGAAACCCTTGAAAGCTAGTTAACAACATATCCTTCAGCTTCTGCCATGAAGTGATCGTTCCTGGTCGAAGGGAGGAATACCAGGTCTGGGCAACACTCCTGACAGCCATAACAAAAGACTTTGCCATGACTGCGGCATTGCCCCCATACGAAGACACTGTTGCTTCGTAGCTCATCAAGAACTGCTTCGGGTCTGAGTGACCATCAAACATGGGAAGCTGGGGTGGCTTATAGGACGAAGGCCAAGGTGTAGCCTGCAGCTCAGCAGACAGAGGAGAAGCATCATCGAAAACAAAATTTCCATGATGGAGATTTTCATACCAGTCATCTTCGTTGTAGAAACCCTCCTGACGAAGGTCTTTTTGTTGAGGCCTTCGGTCTTGTTCATCATGGGTAAGATGACGGACTTCTTCAGAAGCTTCGTCTATCTGCCTTTGGAGCTCAGCTAGCCTGGCCATCTTCTCTTTTTTCCTCTGCACCTGTTGGTGAAGCATCTCCATATCCCTGATTTCTTGGTCTAGTTCATCTTCCTGAAGCGTCGGGCTGACGGCCTTCCTCTTCTGGCTTCGGGCCTCCCGAAGAGAGACGGTCTCCTGGTTGGGGTCCAGTGGTTGCAGTGCCGCGGCCCCAGCCGCTGAAGCTTTCTTTGGTGCCATAGCGAAGGCCTATAGCTTCCGAAGGTGTTCAAAGAAAACTCGAAGTGGAAGTGAGTTCACCGGAGGTGGGCGCCAATGTTGGGGACTTGTTCTCAAATGCTAAGAGTTAAGAACAAGGCAACATAAAAAGTGTTAAATGTTAAAGTCCTTCGTCCTTCGGAACATTATTCCCCTTCGGGAAATAATGAGTTTCGGACGAAGGTCCTAAGAGGCATACCTTCGTAAATGTAACAAGTAACGACGAAGGTTTTATATAAAACATGAAATATGATATGAACGTCATAAAATCATTTCTATTAATCATAGAAAGATAGAAATGATTTTAAATTACAAATGTACCTTCGGTCCTGAGAGAAGGTAAAAGTACAAGCGTGACGCAAAAGCAAATGCCAAGTCAGCGTGAACAGTACGGGAGTACTGTTCACCTATTTATAGACGCGGGACGCAGCCCACGCAAAATTACATCCATGTCCATTACATTTCTCAATGACTTATGGAAATCTGTTGAGGTCCACGTAGTCTTTTCATCTTTAAGTCGGTTCCTCCCTCTGCTATCGCGACGAAGCTTCCCTGCGCGCAGCTTCGGCTATGCACCACCCTTCGCAGAGTTTGGTAATCAGCCCGTCCTTCGTCTGGTTCAGGCTTCGTCCTGACCGTACTTCATATTCATAGTTCTGAATCCGAAAGCACCTGTTCACATAGTCCCACTTGGAAAACATTGTCAAATCATGTTTTTGAGGACCTTCGGAGGACGAAGACCCCCAACAGTAACGTTTACGCTACGCAAGTAATAATCAGGACATTTAATTCGACATGACCAAATATAAATTATAACTCCTATTTAGTTTTAATTAAACCTGCTACACCATCAGCTGTCAAATAAATAACTAATATAATTAGCACGAGAGATTCTAAGCGAGACGAATTTACGACACACGAAACAGCACGACAGCGTGCAAAACGACGCGTGAACACGCGCGACCTAGCACGCTGACGATGTATGAAACAGTGCGCGTGACCAGCGCGAACCAGCACCCTACCACGTGCGAAACAGCACGCGCGACTGTCGAGAAAACAAAATAGGTGACACGTTTATACTAAACAAATATTAAATAAATAAAAGGTAGTTAAGTTAATATTAGCCATGTCAATATTTATTATAAAGCGCAAGTTGAACACTACACATTTTACTCTAATTGGGATATTAATCTAATAAATATTAGTCGAGCAAACTTTAAGTTAATTATCTAAAATATGTGACTTGAAGAATTAACGTTATCAACACGAGTGTTTATAAGCAAAAACAATTTATTATCACGCATACGCCGCGCGACACCCGCGAACGGCACGATGACGCGCACGACAGCGCGTGACACACGCGATCGACAAGAGACGACGCATGCAGTAACATGTTTATACTAACAAGTATTAATTCGAAAACATTCGAGCAGGCGTAATCATATTAATATATAAAAGCGCAAATAAAACTAGAAATTAGTTTTATTCAAATTGTTATTCTAATAAATGTTGGATAATAAATAATTAACTAGTTGATTAAAACATACGTCGTGACAAAATAATGTTACTAACGTGAAATTGGCGCTGCTTGGAGTTGGCGCGACCGAAACGAGTCGAAATAGGTGTGCGACGCATAACGTATTGATTAATTTACAATTCGCGGCTAAACACGACGCAACGTACGAATACCACTAGATTATGATTAAACGCGAAAAACTATATTTCCAAGATGTTTTAGATAAATTTAATTATCAATTAGTCACAACTAAACAAGAATTAGTTAATAAGCATGAACGATTATAGTGAAACAATTAACTAATGTGTGCGGACAGCGTGCGATACACGCGAACGATACACGACATTGCGCGCGACACGCGAATGACACGTGACGACACGCGACACTATGAAACAACGAGTGGACGACACACAAAGCAACGCGTGCGAACGACGCACACAAGCTGCATGCGTGACACACGAGACTCACCAGCTACACTAAGCGAGTATTAAATTTAAGTATTTTAGTCGACATTCATCATTTTAGCATGTACTTATAAGAGGGCAAATAAAACTATAAAGTAGTTGTAACTAAATTGCTATTTTAGTAACCAACAGACAAACAAATAATTAATTAATTAAAACATTTTGAAATGACAAAGCAATATTTTTTTAACGTGTAGACAACGTTAATATGAATCTAACGCAACTTGTAAGGAGCAAAACAGATTTAAAACACGAAATATGTGGATGTTTAACAAACTGGACGATGTGGTTAATCCTTGTTGGTTAGGAAGTAGGAACTGGCCACACCTAGGGCATAGGAAACACAGCATCAGATACTGGGAGGCGATTCCAGGAACCAAATTATATGTGCGCTGTGTGGTGAGGAGGTCATGCAAATGGGGCAACGAACGACATGATAGGTGGGGTCTGCATGCAATTCTCTTTCTCCTTTCTATCTCTGCACATCTCACGCACGAGTGGAGTAGTTACCTTTCTTCCTCATGCACATGCGAGTAGGAGACCATCCATGGCGTTGGGTGCTTGCCGGAGCCAGCTGGCTGGCCACCGCACAGCCGGAGGGGAGGCTGACTGGCCTGGCTGTAGCCGTGCTACATGGGGCACGCTGGCTGCCGCTGGCCTTGCAGGCAGCACGACAGTGATGGATTCAGAGGGGCAAGCAGCACGCGGAGGCACATACACGCACCATCTCGCCGAAGGACCCGGAGGCGAGGCGAGGACGTTGCCATGGGGGCTGAAGGAGACGCAGAAGACGTAGTTGGTGAAAGGGAAATGTGCCCTTGGGCCATTTCTATAAGATTTTGGTGATTTAGGGCTTCACACAAAAAATGCTTTGAGTTATATTTGTGCCAAAGATTCAAGAAGTGCAAATCAAGATTAAAGGTATGTTTCTAGTCTTAGTCCATTGTTTTGAAGACTAATGTGCTGTGTCTAAGTGCTAGAAACAGGGGAAATCACTTTGGAGATTAGTTGGCTATGTTCAGCCAAAGGGCTATTCGGTCTTGGTGCACTGGACAGTGTCCGGTGGTGCACCGGACAGTGTCCGGTGTGCTAGGACCAGTCCCGGTGAACTGCCTGCTCTCGGGTCTCGACGGTGGCGTACGACTATAAATCACCTGACTGTCCGGTGGTGCACCAGACTGCTCGGTGAGTCGTCTGCGGCGAAGTCGCTGCTCTCGGGAACCAAGTCAACAGCGTACGGCTATAATTCACCAGACTGTCCGGTGAGCCAACGGTCGGGCGCGCCAACGGTCGGCCGCGCAATCCGCGCGTGACGCGTGGCCGAGCCAACGGTCATATGGGGGCACCGGACTGTCCGGTGTGCACCGGACAGTGTCCGGTGTGCCAACGGCTCCAAATCTTCAACGGTCGGCTGCGCTAGATAAGTAAAACAATCTGCACCGGACAATGTCCGGTGGTGCACCGGACTGTCCGATGCGCCACCCGACAGAAGGCAAGATTTGCCTTCCTGGATTGCTTCCAACGGCTCCTAGCTGCCTTGGGGCTATAAAAGGGACCCCTAGGCGCATGGATGAGGAGACCAAGCATTCTTTGATCAACTCTAAGCACCAAGACTCCATTTCCGCGCTTTTGATTCTTTGTGATAGCAACTAGAGCTCCATTTGAGTAGAGAACTCTTTGAGTTGTGTTGCGAGCTTAAGTTGTGACTTATGTGCGTGTTGTTGCTCTGATTTTGTGTCTTGTGTGTGTTGCTCATCCCATCCTTACTTCCGTGCTTATTTGTGATAATCAAATTGTAAGGGCGAGAGGCTCCAAGTTGTGGAGATTCCTCGCAAGCGGGATATAGTGAAACAAAGCAAAACACCGTGGTATTCAAGTGGGTCTTTGGACCGCTTGAAAGGGGTTGAGTGCAACCCTCGTCCGTTGGGACGCCACAACGTGGAGTAGGCAAGTGTTGGACTTGGCCGAACCACGGGATAAACCACTGTGCCTCTCTGTGTTGATTTCTTTGTGGTTATCGTGTTTAGCAAGAACTCCTCTCTAGCCACTTGGCTTATTGTTCTAACACTTAATCAAATTTTTGGCCTTGAGATTTAAGTTTTTACAGGATTACCTATTCACCCCCCCTCTAGGTGCTCTCAGTTGGTGTGGCCCGTGAGCGTCTTGGGGAGGCAGGCTCCTCCGCCGATGGCGAGATCCCAGATGCAGATGGTGCGGTCATCAAAGGTGGGGCCAAGCCGACAAGGAGGCGGCCGTCGGGGGAGAAAGAGAGGTCTGAGACACTCTCTCCATGGCCCTTGAGCTCCACAACAGGGGTGAGATAGGAGGAAGACCACACGCGAAGAAGCTTGTCGGCGGAGGCGAGCGTGGCTGCGATAGCGCGCACGACCAGGCAAGGAAGGGAGAGACGGTTTCCTTTTCAGTCGTGGGAGGAATGAGGGAAAGGGGTCTGGGCGCCGCGCATAGGGAAGTGGCACTGGTTGAGGGAGATTTAGAGACGACGAAATGCGCGATGGCTGACATTTTACATGGAGGCAGCTCAAGCTTGACAGGCAGGCCCGAGCGACATGGGAGACGATTGTCGATTTTGCCGCGGGCCCGATCTGGCTGAGCAAAAGAAACAGTTACGTGAAGAATTGCGCGAGACATTGTAAGACAGAGACTGAGTCAGACGAGCTGAGTAGTAGACAAGGTTAGATAAAAATTAGACGAAGACGGTCAGATCTTTCGGTGTTTCGACCCTGGGGGGTCCCTGGACCGACGAGTAAATTGTCGCCGCGTGCCCCAGCCCAGATGGGTCGGCGCGAGACGGAGCGCGAAGGGGGGAAGAAGCCGGAGGGAGACAGGCATAAAAGGGGAAACCCGCGGCCTTCGTGTTCGTCCCACGCCCAGGTCGGGTGCGCTTGCAGTAGGGGGTTACGAGCGTCCACGCGAGAGGGAGCGAGAGGCTTACGCGAGCGCCGTCCCGTCCTTCCCCGCGCGGCCCACCCTCTGTAAGAGGGCCCTGGACCTTCCTTTTATAGGCGTAAGGAGAGGATCTAGGTGTACAATGGGGGGTGTAGCAGTGTGCTAACGTGTCTAGCGGAGAAGAGCTAGCGCCCTGAGTACATGCCGTCGTGGCAGCCGGAGAGGTTTTGGCACCCGGTTCGTGTGGTGTCGTGGCCGTCGGAGGAGCGCTGGAGCCTGGTGGAAGGATAGTTGTTGGGGCTGTCGAGTCCTTACTGACGTCTCCTTGCTTCCGTAAGGGGGCTAAGAGCCACCGTCGTCATGGAGCATGCGGGGCGCCATCATTACTTGTTTATCGGGGCGAGCCAGATGGGACGCCGGTCTTGTTCCCCATAGCCTGAGTTAGCTTGGGGTAGGGTAATGATGGCGCCTCCTGTGACGTGGTCGGTCCGAGCCCCGGGTTGGGCGAGGCGGAGGCTCCTCCAAGGTCGAGTCTGTCTTCCGAGGTCGAGGCCGAGTCCGAGCCCTAGGGTCGGGCGAAGCGGAGTTCGTCGTCTTCCGGGGCTGAGCCCGAGTCCGAGCCCTAGGGTCGGGCAAAGCGGAGTTCGTCGTCTTCCGGGGCCGAGCCCGAGTCCGAGCCCTGGGGGTCGGGCGAAGCGGAGTTTTCTATGGCACCTGAGGCCGGACTTGGCTGCTGTCAGCCTCACTCTGCCGAGTGGCACAGCAGTCGGAGCGGCGCAGGCGACGCTGTCCTCTTGTCAGGCCGGTCAGTGGAGCGGCGAAGTGACTGCGGTCACTTCGGCTCTGTCGACTGAAGGGCGCGCGTCAGGATAAGGTGTCAGGCCACCTTTGCATTAAAGGCTCCTACGATACGGTCGGTCGGCGTGGCGGCTTGGCCAAGGTTGCTTCTTGGTGAAGTCTGGGCCTCGGGCGAGCCGAAGGTGTGTCCGTTGCTGGAGGGGGTCCTCGGGCGAGACGTAAATCCTCCGGGGTCGGCTGCCCTTGCCCGAGGCTGGGCTCGGGCGAGGCGAGATCGTGTCCCTTGAGTGGACCGATCCTTGACTTAATCGCACCCATCAGGCCTTTGCAGCTTTGTGCTGATGGGGGTTACCAGCTGAGATTAGGAGTCTTGAGGGTACCCCTAATTATGGTCCCCGACATTAGCCCCCGAGCCTCGAAGGGAGTGTTAATACTCGCTTGGAGGCTTTTGTCGCACTTTTTTGCAAGGGGACTGGCCTTTCTCGGTTGCATTTTGTTCCGGTGGGTGCGCGCGAGCGCACCCGCCGGGTGTAGCCCCCGAGGCCTCGGAGGAGTGGTTTGACTCCTTCGAGGTCTTAATGCGTTTCGCAATGCTTCGGCCGGTCTGGTTGTTCCCTCATGCGAGCTGGCCGTAGCCCGGGTGCAAGGTCGGGTCCCAAGTTCTCGGGCTGGTATGTTGACGCTGTCAACGGTTTGGCTGGAGCCGGGTTTGCGAGAGCAGCCCCCGAGCCTCCGCACAGGGCGAGAGGACGGTCAAGGACAGACTCGACTTCTTTACATATGCCCCTGCGTCGTCTTTCCGCAAGGAGGAGGGGGGAAGCGCCATGTTGCCCTTGGAGGGCGTCGAACATGGTGTCTCCGGTGAGCTGCTAACGGGTAATCCGAGTGGACGCCCGTGCCCCATTTGTTAGGGGTCGGCTAGAGGCCGGAGGCGCGCTCCAAAAGTACCTGCGGGTGATCTGCCGGACCCGGTCCCCTTTTGACGGGGTCCGAGGGCTCGATGCCTCCCTCTGATGGGATTCCGTTACAAGATCGTTCCCACTGGTCTCGGAAATGTCCTAGGGTACCTTGGGAGCGTAGCCCGAGCCTTGGTTATGTATCGAACGTACCCAGGGTCATCCCTCGCTCTGCGTCTGAGGCGGCTGTGAACCCTTCGAGGGCCAACCTACGAACCCCTGATCAGTAGTGGGCGCGGAGCCCGAGTGGCCTGAGGCGGTCGTTGAACCCTTCCGAGGGGCCGGCCTTTGAACCCCTGACCAGTAGTGGGCGCGGAGCCCGAGCGCTCTGAGGCGGCTGTTGAACCCCTCCGAGGGGCCAGCCTTCGAACCTCTGATCAGTAGGGGGGCTCAGAGCCCGTTTCCTTCGTGGGGAAGGATCCCTTTCGGGGTATCCCCTTTCCCGGTCCCTGTCGTAAGAGAGAGAAAGAGGAACAGGAAAAGGATACGAAATCGAATGACGTGGCGTACCTTTTTGGATGCGGTCATTATGGCGAAGGTGAAGCCTCGCCCGCTTCTCCTGCCAAAGGTGCCGCCTGTCCCGCGGCGGAGTTAATGCGGCAGGACGAGTGGTTCGCGGGGCAGCCGTTGCGCGTGCGCGAGCCGTTCGAGGAACGGGACACGGGCGCGTTGTCTTCACGCCGTGGGAGAGGGCTCTCCCACTGTCCCAGGAGGGGACGTGAGCTTGGCTGACGACTTGACCGCTGCTTTCGCTCGCCTGGCACCGCCATTACTGCCGACCCATTTCTGGCCGCATCGATCGTCGCGCCTTCTCCTACAGCTGACTGGCCCTTGACCGATGTGCCTGGTTGGCACTGTTGGGTCATGCGCAGGGTTGCCTCGAGTCGCGGTACTGGTTCCGCAGTCGATGAGGCACGATAGTGGCGCGAGTGGCGGTGCAGTTTCTTGCACATTGCGACCTGCGCGCCGGTTGCATGACGCGTGGGCCTGGGCCTCCATGCTGGACGCGTCGAAGTCGAAAAGGTGCGCCCCTTCGGTGCGGTTGCATGCCGCCTGCATGGCGGTCCGCCCTTTCACCCGCTGGTCTGGGCGAAAGTGGGGGAATGCTTGTAACCGCTGGGCAGTCGCGCGCGCCGCGCGTGGTGGTTTGTCTTCTTCTGCCCTGGGCCATCTTGCATGACGCGTGGGACCCAGCCCCCGTGTCGTAGGGGGAGGACCTTGGAGCATGTTGGAGAAGACTCAGCCCGCAACGGCTGAGGACGCAAGTGGGGAGAGTTGCCTTTAAAAGGAGGGCGACCCCCTTGAAGGGCAACCATGTCTTCGCGCTCCCCTCATGCATTGTGTCTTTCCACCTTTCGAGCCCCCAGATGGGGGGCGCCCGTGGTGCTTCCGCCTTGTCGTCGTTGGGGAAACGCAACTTCGCGGAAGTTGGTACCTTTCAGCCATCGTTCGGCTTCAAGGATTTTCGTCAGACAGCCCGGCCACATCCCCTCGCCGGTGGTCACCCAAGACGGTGACCTCCAGTTCGATGGTGGGGAGAAGCAAGCCGGGCTGCGATCTTGGTCCCGCCCTTAGCTTCAAGGATCTTCGTCATCCTTGCTGGGGCGGTGGCCGGGCTGAGCCAGAGCTCTACCTCCCGCGCGGGTTCGTGGGTCACCTTCTCCCTCAGCATTCAAGGGAGAGGGCGCTCACTAGCCTAGCGGGAGGGATGGACTTCGACAACGCGGGGCTGGTCGGCGGCGAGCGTCGTCAGCTTCAGCGCGTTGGGCTCGCTGGCTCAGCTGGCTCTCGCTCAGCTTCCGGTTCCCCCTCCCGCCGCAAGAGCGGTTGTCGCGCCACGTGCATCGGAGGACCGCCCAAGACATCGCGCGCTGCTAGGGCAGCGTTCGTGTTCTGGGGCTGTCCTGCCTTTGCCCCGGTACGACGCCTTTGCGCGGAGGTCGGTGCCCCGCTCGTCCGGGAGGATCCGTGTGGGGATCTGCTGGTGGGCAGACCGCTCCCGTCGTCGGTGCTGAGGTGGCGGCGGCTGAAGAAGTCCCCGTCGCCAACGGGATCAGCGCCACCATCCGTGCCCCGGACCTCCGGCTCTTTGTACTTGTCCTCGCCCCTCGAGCGTAGACGTGGGCGAGGGCATCGCTGCAGCGGCGTCCGCCCTGAGGCCATCGCTGCTGCAGTTCGGCCACCCGGAGCGGAGGTCGTTGTCGCTGCTGCTGGAGCGGGCGGCGGTGGGCGACCTGGAGCCTCATCGCCCCGTGGGCCCTCCAATGTGGGGGGTTGTTCGTACCCGCAGAGGTGGAACCGGAGTTCCGTTTGTAATGGCACCTTGAGTACCGGAGTCTGTTCATTGTGGCTGTCGGGGCCTAAACATGTATGTATTTTCGGCACGGAGCCGTGTTTTTTCTTCATTTCGAGCACTAAGACTCGTCCGTCGGCTATCTGAACCGCTTCACCAAGTGTGAGTTGCCTCGTGCGAAGGTGACGAGTGAGGTATCCGTATCCCGGAGGCGTAGGAGTCCCTCGGCTCGGTCGGCCTTGCTGTCCGAGGTTTCTCTTGCTTAGTTAAAGAAACCCTCGGCCGCTCTTCGATGAACCAAAGCCGGAGGTAGCGGTGTCAGCACAGACAGAGGCGGAGTTGACTCGAAAAGAAGACTTCGTCGGCCGGAGCCCGGCCGGGCCGTCCGCTGGCGGGACCGGCGCCGGAGTTGAGTTGACGAGGCCACGAGCCGAGATGATGTCCTTGGGGGATAGCTGGCTGAGGCTTCGGGGTGGTCGGCCGAGCCGTCTGCTCGAGCCGGACTCCTGGAAGAGACCCTAGCGGCGATGGCCCGGGCGTGGTGCTGATGTCGTCCTTCGAGGTGGAGATCCTCTGACCGCGTCGCCGTCCGAGGCTAGGTCAGACCTTGCCGAAGGTGTAGTTGACGCCGAGGGTGCTGCTGCTCCCTCCAACCGTCAAGGTCCGAGCCTGCAGGATCGGGTTATCTTGTAGTGTGCGTATGTTTTCTGCGGCCGCCGAGGCCCAAACATACTATCGTCGAGTTGTAAAGCTGCGTGTCTTTTCCCCTTGCTTCGAGTATCTGGACTTATTTGTTGGTAACAGAGTTGTTTGTCCAAGCGAGAGTTACTTTTCACGGAAGGTGATGAGTGAGGTATCCGTATCCCAGAGGCGTAGGAATCCCTCAGCTCGGTCGGCCTTGCCGCTTACGTGTACTCTTACTCGTCCGTCGGATTCTGCTATCGATGTAGTCGAGAAGGGTCTTCGAGCGTTGGGACTTGTTCGATCACTAGAATCGCTTATCCGAGCGTGAGTTACTTATCGCAGAAGGTGATGAGTGAGGTATCCGTATCCTGGAGGCGTAGGAGTCCCTCGGCTCGGTCAGCCTTGGCTGCTTACGTGTACTCCGTCGTTTTCAGGATCCACTTTCGAAGTAGTCGAAAAGCAAGAGAGATATTCTGGTAGAAAAGATCTTTTTCCGAGGAAAAATTTTGACGCAGAGGGGTTCCCCCTTCTAGCCCCTGAGGGAGGGTCGGGCTTTTTGCCGAGGCAAGGCCGACCCTTCCTTGATGGTTAGACTTTGTGTGTGAACGAGGTGTATGAACGACTTGAAAGCATCTTAAGGGTAGAAGCGACGTAGCTGTCGGATGTTCCAAGCGTTGCTGTAGACCTCGCCTTGACTGTTGGCTAGCTTGTACGTCCCGGGCTTCAGAACTTTGGCGATGACGAATGGCCCTTCCCAGGGAGGCGTGAGCTTGTGCCGCCCTCGGGCGTCTTGTCGCAGCTGAAGCACCAGGTCGCCCACCTGGAGGTCTCGGGACCGAACCCCTCGGGCGTGGTAGCGTCGCAGGGACTGCTGATACCGCGCCGAGTGTAGCAAGGCCATGTCCCGAGCCTCCTCCAGCTGGTCCAGTGAGTCTTCTCGGTTAGCTCGATTGCTTTGATCATCGTAGGCCCTCGCCCTCGGGGAACCGTATTCTAAGTCTATGGGCAAGATGGCCTTGGCCCCATAGACTAGAAAGAACGGTGTGAAGCCCGTGGCTCGGCTCGGCGTTGTCCTCAGACTCCAGACCACCGAGGGGAGCTCCTTCATCCATCGCTTGCCGAACTTGTTGAGGTCATTGTAGATCCGCGGCTTGAGTCCTTGCAGGATCATGCCGTTGGCACGCTCTACTTGCCCATTCGTCATGGGGTGAGCCACGGCGGCCCAGTCCACCCGGATGTGGTGATCCTCGTAGAAGTCCAGGAACTTTCTGCCGGTGAACTGGGTGCCGTTGTCGGTGATGATGGAGTTCGAGACCCCAAAGCGATGGATGATGTTGGTGAAGAACGCCATCGCCTGTTCGGACCTGATGCTGTTTAGGGGCCGGACCTCGATCCACTTGGAGAATTTGTCGATGGCGACCAGCAGGTGCGTGTAGCCCCCGGGTGCCTTCTGCAAGGGGCCGACGAGGTCCAGACCCCACACAGCAAACGGCCAGGTGATGGGTATGGTCTGCAGAGCCTAAGCGGGCAGGTGGGTCTGCCTTGCGTAGAATTGACACCCTTTGCAGGTGCGCACAATTCTAGTGGCGTCGGCCACCGCGGTCGGCCAGTAGAAGCCTTGTCGGAAGGCGTTTCCAACAAGGGCTCGAGGTGCTGCGTGATGACCGCAAGCCCCCGAGTGTATTTCTTGTAAGAGCTCCTGGCCTTCGGCGATGGATATGCATCGCTGGAGGATGCCTGAGGGGCTGCGGTGGTAGAGCTCCTTCCTGTCCCCCTAGCAAGACGAACGACTTGGCGCGCCGCGCCAACCGCCGAGCTTCGGCTCGGTCGAGGGGTAGCTCTCCTCGGTGGAGATATTGCAGGTACGGGGTCTGCCAGTTTCGATCAGGCGTGACCCCGCTTCGCTCTTCCTCGACGCGCAGTGCCTCATCTTCGGGGGCCGAGGTTGCCTTAGGCTGAGCCGAGGGTGTCTCGGGCAGAGCCGAGGGTGCCTCGGGCCGAGCCGAGGATGCCTTGGGCTGGGCCGAGGCCTTCTTGGGCTCGGGCGTGTCGTCGGTCTTGACGAAGGGTTGGTGCAGGTCTCGGGAGAAGACGTCTAGGGGAACCGTTGTTCGCCCCGAGGCTATCTTAGCCAGCTCGTCCGCAGTCTCGTTGTAGCGTCGGGCGATGTGGTTGAGCTCGAGCCCGTAGAACTTGTCTTCCAGGCGCCGAACCTCATCGCAGTAGGCTTCCATCTTCGGGTCGCGGCAGTGGGAGTTCTTCATGACTTGGTCGATGACGAGTTGCGAGTCACCGCGAGCGTTGAGGCGTCGGGCCCCTAGGTCGATGGCGATGCGCAACCCGTTGACCAGAGCCTCGTACTCGGCCACATTGTTGGACACTAGGAAGTGGAGGCGTAGCACGTAGCGTAGGTGCTTTTCGAGGGGCGAGATGAAGAGCAGGCCCGCGCCTGCCCCTGTCTTCATCAGCGACCCGTCGAAAAACATGGTCCAGAGTTCCGGTTGGATCGGAACTGTCGGGAGCTGGGTGTCAACCCATTCAGCCACAAAGTACGCCAAGACCTGGGACTTGATGGCCTTCCGAGGGGTGAACGAGATCGTCTCGCCCATGATTTCTACCGCCCACTTTGCGATTCTACCCGAGGCCTCTCGGCACTGGATGATCTCCCCCAGGGGGAAGGATGACACCACAGTCACCGGATGAGACTCGAAGTAGTTTCGCAACTTCCGCCGCGTCAGGATTACCGCGTACAACAGCTTCTAAATTTGTGGGTAGTGGATCTTGGTCTCGGACAGTACCTCACTGATGAAGTAGACTGGCCTCTGGACGGGCAATGCATGCCCTTCTTCTTGTCTCTCAACCACGATCGCGGCGCTAACCACCTGAGTGGTAGCGGCGACGTAGATCAAGAGGGCTTCTCCGGCGGCGGGAGGCACCAAGATGGGCGCGTTCGTGAGGAGCGCCTTCAGGTTCCCGAGGGCTTCCTCGGCCTCAGGGGTCCAAGTGAAGCACTCGGCCTTCCTTAAGAGGTGGTACAGAGGCAGGCCTCTTTCGCCGAGGCGTGAGATGAAACGGCTCAGAGCCGCAAGGTATCCCGTGACCCTCTGTACGCCTTTCAAGTCCTTGATGGGCCCCATGTTGGTGATGGCCGCGATTTTTTCCGGGTTGGCCTCGATGCCCCGCTCGGAGACGATGAACCCCAAGAGCATGCCTCGGGGGACCCCGAAAACGCACTTCTCGGGATTGAGCTTTACGCCTTTCGCCTTGAGACATCGGAATGTCACTTCAAGGTCAAAAAGGAGGTCGGAGGCTTTCCTCGTCTTGACTACGATGTCATCGATGTAGGCCTCGACCGTTCGACCAATGTGTTCGCCGAACACGTGGTTCATACACCTTTGGTATGTCGCACCCGCATTCCTCAAACCGAACGGCATGGTAACATAGCAGTACATGCCGAAGGGTGTGATGAAATAAGTCGCGAGCTGGTCGGACTCTTTCATCCTGATTTGGTGATACCCTGAGTAGGTATCGAGGAAAGACAGGGTTTCACACCCAATAGTGGAATCCACGATTTGATCGATGCGAGGCAGAGGGTAGGGAACTTTCGGACATGCTTTGTTTAGACCAGTGTAGTCTACACACATCCGCCATTTCCCTCCTTTCTTTCTCACAAGCACAGGGTTGGCAAGCCATTCGGGATGGAATACCTCTTTGATGAACCCTACTGCCATTAGCTTGTGGATCTCCTCGCCTATGGCTCTGCGCTTTTCTTCGTCGAATCGGCGTAGAGGCTGCTTCACGGGTCGGGCTCCAGCTCAGATATCCAGCGAGTGCTCGGCGACATCCCTCGGTATGCCAGGCATGTCCAAGGGACTCCACGTGAAAGCGTTGGCGTTCGCGCGGAGAAAGTCGATGAGCACTGCTTTCTATTTGGGGTCGAGCTCGGAGCCGATCCGGATCTGCTTGGAGGCGTCGTTGCTAGGGTCGAGAGGGACGGACTTAACCGTCTCCGCCGGCTCGAAGTTGCCGGCATGGCGCTTCACGTCTGGTGCCTCCTTAGAGAGGCTCTCCAGGTCGGCGATGAGGGCCTCGGATTCGGCGAGGGCCTCGGCGTACTCCACGCACTCCACATCGCATTCGTACGCGTGTCGATACGTGGGGCCGACGGTGATGACCCCGTTGGGGCCCGGCATCTTGAGCTTGAGGTAGGTGTAGTTGGGGACGGCCATGAACTTGGCGTAGCATGGCCTCCCCAGCACTGCATGGTAGGTTCCTCGAAACCCGACTACCTCGAACGTGAGGGTCTCCCTTCGGAAGTTGGAGGGTGTCCCAAAGCAGATGGGTAGATCGAGTTATCCGAGGGGCTGGACGTGTTTCCCGGGGATGATCCCGTGAAAAGGCGTTGCGCCTGCCCGGACCGAGGACAAATCGATCCGCAGGAGCCCGAGGGTCTCGGCGTAGATGATGTTGAGGCTGCTGCCTCCGTCCATGAGGACCTTGGTGAGCCTGACGTTGCCGATGATGGGGTCGACAACGAGCGGGTATTTCCCCGGGCTCGGCACGCGGTCGGGGTGGTCGCCCTGGTCGAAGGTGATGGGCTTGTCGGACCAGTCTAGGTAGACCGGTGCCGCCACCTTTACTGAGCAGACCTCCCGACGCTCTTGCTTGCGGTGCCGAGCCGAGGCGTTCGCCACTGGCCCACCATAGATCATGAAGCAGTCATGGACCTCAGGGAACTCTCCTGCCTTGTGATCCTCCTTCGTATCGTCGTCGCGGGCCCTGCCACCTTCCGCAGGTGGCCCGGCCTTGTGAAAGTGGCGCAGAAGCATGGCACACTCCTCAAGGGTGTGCTTGACGGGCCCCTGATGATAGGGGCACGGCTCCTTAAGCATCTTGTCGAAGAGATTGGCACCTCCGGGAGGTTTCCGAGGGTTCTTGTACTCGGCAGCGGTGACAAGGTCCGCGTCGGCGGCGTCGCGTTTCGCTTGCGACTTCTTCCTGCCTTTCTTCTTGGTGCCGCGCTGAGTTGACGCCTCGGGGACATCTTTCGGTGGGCGGCCCTGGGGCTGCTTATCCTTCCGGAAGATGGCCTCGACCGCCTCCTGGCCAGAGGCAAACTTGGTGGTGATGTCCATCAGCTTGCTCGCCCTGGTGGGGGTCTTGCGACCTAGCTTGCTCACCAGGTCGCGGCAGGTGGTGCCGACAAGGAATGCGCCGATGACATCCGAGTCGGTGACGTTGAGCAGCTCGGTGCGCTGCTTCGAGAATCGCCAGATGTAGTCCTAGAGGGACTCCCCCGGCTGCTGGCGGCAGCTTCGGAGATCTTAGGAGTTCCCAGGGCGCACGTACGTGCCCTGGAAGTTGCCGGCGAAGGCTTGGACCAGGTCGTCCCAGTTGGAGATCTGCCCCGGAGGCAAATGCTCCAGCCAGGCCCGAGCGGAGTCGGAGAGGAACAGGGGGAGGTTACGGATGACGAGGTTGTCATCGTCCGTTCCACCCAGTTAACAGGCCAGCCGATAGTCCACGAGCCATAGTTCCGGTCTCGTCTCCCCCGAGTACTTTGTGATAGTAGTCGGGGTTCGGAACCGGGTCGGGAACGGCGCCCGTCGTATGGCTCGGCTAAAAGCCTGCGGACTGGGTGGTTCGGGCGAGGGACTCCGATCCTCCCCGCTGTCGTAGCGTCCCCCATGCCTGGGGTGGTAGCCTCGGCGCACCCTCTCGTCGAGGTGGGTTCGATGGTTGCGGTGAGGGTGTCCGTTGCCGAGGCGATCCGGGGCCGCAGGCGCTGTGTTGCGCATGCGCCCGGTGTGGACCGAGGCTTCCCGCATGAATCGGGAAGTCGTGGCGCGATGTTCCGAGGGGTACCCCTGCCATCGGGAGGCGGAGCTTTCGGCCCGTCGGACCGCGGCATCCTCCAGGAGATTCTTGAGCTCTCCCTGGATACGCCGCCCCTCGATGGTAGATGGCTCCGGCATCGCGCGGAGAAGTATTGCCGCTGCAGCCAGGTTCTGGCCGACCCCACTGGAAGCCGGTGGCGGCCTTGCCCTGACATCATCGGTGATGCGGTGCTGGATGCCCTGGGGTAGATGACGCGCTTCTCCGGCCGGAGGTTGGCCTGCCCATTCCTGCCCGATGTCCCGGCGGAACGGCTCAAGTGTTCCTGCTCCCTCGTCGAGCCTGGCCTGCATCTCGCGGATTTGCTCGAGCTGTGGGTCATGACCCCCCACCGGGACGAGGACCACAGCTAGCTCCCGAAGGATGTCAACGCGAGGCGCAGGCCTAGGGGGATCACCGTTTTCCGGCGTACCAAGATGGTTGCCTTCGCTGGGACCCCCTAGATCAACGTGGAAACATTCACGACTTGGGCCGCAGTCCTCGTCGCCGAGGCTGCGGCTACCGTCGGAACAATCGGAAAGGCAGTAGTCGCATGTGGTCATGAAGTCCCGCATGGCACTGGGGTTACCAAGTCCAGAGAAATCCCAACAAAAGTTGGGCTCATCATCTTCCTCGGAACCCGAGGGCCCGTAGGTCGAGACGGCCGTCAGCCGGTCCCAGGGTGACCGCATACAATACCCAAGAGGGTTTGGACTCACCTCTATGAGAGCGTCCACCGAAGCGAAGTCGCTTGGTGGGTCGAGGCTGAATCCAAAAGGCACGAGACGGGAGTCGGTTGGTATCTCTTGGTCGACGGGCGGTGACGAAGTCGCGTCAGGGGCAGACTGCACCGTCGTCCCAGGTATGAAGGTGACGCCCAGCAAGTCCTTTGCAAGCGTGCTGGCGTCGTCCGTTTGCTTGGACTTGGCGTGTTGCGGGGAGACGGCGCTCGTCTTCGTCTCAGACGTGAGGTCGATGCCCGACGTGCCCCCCGTTGGGGCGTCGGCGCCGTCGACTCGCTCGACAGCCGATGAGGTGCCGCCTCCTGCTTGGCCTTGGTTGCCCTGCCTCCTCCTCTGTCGGTGGGGGAGGGGACGGGACAAGCTTGAATGTCGTTCTTCCGCCACGTGGGGAAGACGTCATTGATTCCGCCGCCGACGGGTGGATTGTCGGCCGCCATTATCGCTGTCGCGCGGCGGGGGAAGGAGTATCATGTCGTAGCTGCCGTCAAGGGACAAGAACTCAAGACTCTCGAAACGGAGCACCGTCTCGGGCTGGAAAGGTTGCTAGAGACTACCCATCTGGAGCTTGACGGGAAGCTATTCGTCAACACGCAGCAGGCCCCTACCTGGCGCGCCAACTGTCGGCGTTTCGACCCCGGGGGGTCCCTGGACCGACGAGTAAATTGTTGCCGCGTGCCCCAGCCCAGATGGGTCGGCGCGAGACGGAGCGCGAAGGGGGGAAGAAGCCGGAGGGAGACAGGCGTAAAAGGGGAAACCCGTGGCCTTCGTGTTCGTCCCGTGCCCAGGTCGGGTGCGCTTGCAGTAGGGGGTTACAAGCGTCCACGCGGGAGGGAGCGAGAGGCTTACGCGAGCGCCGTCCCGTCCTTCCCCGTGTGGCCCACCCTCTGTAAGAGGGTCCTGGACCTTCCTTTTATAGGCGTAAGGAGAGGATCCAGGTGTACAATGGGGGGGGTGTAGCAGTGTGCTAACGTGTCTAGCGGAGAAGAGCTAGCGCCCTGAGTACATGCCGTCGTGGCAGCCGGAGAGGTTTTGGCACCCGGTTCGTGTGGTGTCGTGGCCGTCAGAGGAGCGTTGGAGCATGGTGGAAGGACAGCTGTTGGGGCTGTCGAGTCCTTGCTGATGTCTCCTTGCTTCCGTAAGGGGGCTGAGAGCCGCCGTCGTCATGGAGCATGCGGGGCGCCATCATTACTTGTTTATCGGGGCGAGCCAGATGGGACGCCGGTCTTGTTCCCCGTAGCCTGAGTTAGCTTGGGGTAGGGTAATGATGGCGCCTCCTGTGACGTGGTCGGTCTGAGCCCCAGGTTGGGCGAGGTGGAGGCTCCTCCGAGGTCGAGGTCGAGTCTGTCTTCCGAGGCCGAGGCCAAGCCCGAGCCCCTGGGTCGGGCGAGGCGGAGACTGTCGGCTAAGGCCAGGGCTGAGTCCGAGCCCTGGGGTCGGGCGACGCGGAGTTCGTCGTCTTTCGGGGCTGAGTCCGAGTCTGAGCCCTTGGTCGGGCGAGGCGGAGTTCGTCGTCTTCCGGGGCCGAGCCTGAGTCCGAGCCCTGGGGTCGGGCGAAGTGGAGTTCGTCGTCTTCCGGGGCTGAGCCCGAGTCCGAGCCCTGGGGTCGGGCAAAGAGGAGTTCGTCGTCTTCGAGGCTGAGCCTGAGTCCGAGCCCTGGGGTCGGGCAAAGCGGAGTTCGTCGTCTTCCGGGGCCGAGCCCGAGTCTGAGCCCTGGGGTCAGGCGAAGCGGAGTTTCCTATGGCGCCTGAGGCCGGACTTGGCTGCTGTCAGCCTCACTCTACCGAGTGGCACAGCAGTCGGAGCGGCGCAGGCGGCGCTGTCCTCTTGTCAGGCCGGTCAGTGGAGCGGCGAAGTGACCGCGGTCACTTCGGCTCTGTCGACTAAAGGGCGTGCGTCAGGATAAGGTGTCAGGACACCTTTGCATTAAAGGCTCCTGCGATACGGTCGGTCGACGTGGCGGCTTGGCCAAGGTTGCTTCTTGGTGAAGTCTGGGCCTCGGGCGAGCCGAAGGTGTGTCCGTTGCTGGAGGGGGTCCTTGGGCGAGACGTAAATCCTCCGGGGTCGGCTGCCCTTGCCCGAGGCTGGGCTCGGGCGAGGCGAGATCGTGTCCCTTGAGTGGACCGATCCTTGACTTAATCGCACCCATCAGGCCTTTGCAGCTTTGTGTTGATGGAGGTTACCAGTTGAGATTAGGAGTCTTGAGGGTACCCCTAATTATGGTCCCCGACAGATCTTGCCCGCGGGTTTAAGTCGACGAGATAGACATCGGAGGGGTAGACAGGGATAGATGAGAATAGCTGACGCGAGCAGCATGCTGTTCCCGAGAAGAAGCAGTTCAGTGGTTTCGCGAAAAAGGACACGAGACCTAGAATAGGCTCGACGAGACGAAGAAATATTTATTTATATATTATTGAGATTCCAGATTTTTTATAGTTTTTCACAAATGCTAAATTTTAGGTATTTAAATAATATTATAAAAAACTGAAATTCATATTTAATACCTGAAGAAACGTTCCGAAGATTCCAACCACTCTTGGGAAAGTCCTCAAGATATTTTTAACATGTTTCGATAACATTTTGCACTCATAAACACTATGCATCGGCATGAATGCAACAATCAAGCTCCTCTAAGTTTTTACTTTACTAGGCTTACACCTAGATACAAAATAAAATAATTCTCCACTTTTGGAAAAAGAGAAGGAAAGCAAAGAAATGAGGGAGTAACACCTGAATTTCGTGGATATTAGAAAAGAAATTTTATACCCTTAAATTCAGGGTGTTACAAATCTAACCCCCTTAACAGAATCTCGTCCTCGAGATTCAAGGAGAGGTTAGCAAGAACGACAAGGTTGGTTCATTGGTCTTTCATAGTGTCGGGTACCATAATTAGGGGTACCCCCAACGCTCCTAATCATGGCTGGTAAACACCCTCAGACCAACTGATGGGTGCGGTTCAGGTCAAGACTTCGTCTACCCGAGGGACGCGATCTCGTCTGTGCCCAGCCTCGGGTGAGAACAGTAGACCCAGACAAGTTCACGCCTCGCCCGAGGGCCTCCTCAGGCAGCGGGCGCCCCCTCGGCTCTGCCGAGGCCCAGCTCGGGCAGGCTTCGTTGTGAAGCAACCCTGGCCAGACCGCCTCACCAACCAACCGCTTCGCAGGCGCATTAAATGCAGGGGATGCCTGACGCTGTATCCTGACACACGCGCCTCAGTCGGGCAGGCCGAAGTGACCGCAGTCACTTCGCCCCTCTTCTTTACTATCTGATATGACAGGAAAATAGCGCCGCTCGCTCTGCTCCGACTGCCGTGTCAGCCACCCCGGCGACGACTGACAACAAGTCACGATCAACCACCGAGTTCAGCCTCGGGCGCAACAGGAAGCTCCGCCTCGCCCGACCTCAGGCTCAGGCCTCGGGAGGAGGTCTCCGCCTCGCCCGACCCCCGGACTCGGCCTTGACCCCAGTCTCGGGAGGAATCGCGTCCTCGCCCGACCCCGGCCTCGTCCTCAAGAGAAGTCTCTGCCTCGACCGACCCTGGGCTCGGACCGACCGCGCTAACAGGGGATACATCATTTCCCTATTCCTAGCCTGCTCAGTCTACAAGGAACAAGACCGGTGTCCCATTTGGCTTACCCCCGCAACGGGTAATGATGGTGCCCCGCGTGCACCATGACGCCGGTGGCTCTCAGCCCCTTACGACAGCAAGGAGACGTCAGCAGGATCCTTGCCGCGCTGCCAGCTGTGCGCCTACAGGACTCAGGCGCTCCTCCGACGGCCACGCCATCACATGTACAGGGCCCAAGCTCTCCCCCAACGACCACGTTGGCATGTACACAGGGCTTAGGCACTCCACTACCGGACACGTTAGCGCATAGCTACGCCCCCCGTTATACGTCTAGACCCTCTCCTTGCCTCTATAAAAGGGAGGTCTAGGGCCACCCTGAGGGGGGTTCACGCGAGGGAAGCGGCGGGCGAACTCTGCGTCTCTCTCTCCCTCACGTGACGCGCTTGTAACCCCTACTGCGAGCGGCACCCCTGGTGCAGGATAATACAAGCCTTGTCCCACCTCTTGTGTTCCATCCCGCGCCAACCCATCTGGGCAGGGACACACAACGATTTCACTGGTCGGTCCAAGGGACCCCCTGGGTCCGAGACACCGACAGTTGGCACGCCAGGTAGGGGCCTGTTGCGTGTTAACGAACACCTTCCCGTTGAGTTCCAGATGGGGAGTCTTCAGCAATCTCTTCAGCCCGGGACGGTGCTCCGCTTCGAGAACCTGGAGTTCATGTCCCTTGACGGTAGCTACGACATGGTACTCCTCCCCCCGTGGCGTGACAACAACGACGGTCTCCGACTCGCCCGGCGGCGGCGAGCTCTACGACAGCATCTCCCCGTGGCAGAAGAGGAGCACTCCGGTCATCCCCGCCACCCTCCTCGTCGGAGGAGGCGGAGGCGAGGCAACCATGGCCACACAGGAGGCGGCACCTTATCGGCTGTCGCACCAGAGCGAGTCGACGACGCCGGCACTCCCCTAGGGGACATGTCGGGCATTGTCCTCACACCTGAGACGACGACGGTTGTCACTTCCCCACGACGTGTCAGCCCCAAGCGGACTGATGACGCCAGCACCCTCTGTCACACCCAGTTTTGGAAGGCAAACCGAATGCGAACTATGTACGTGCCAGGATCAGAACTCACGTACACAGCGATTACATAAATGAACATCGTCGCACAATGCTCGAATAATAACATAAAAGAGTATTAACTTATTACATCACAGAGTCATAGACATCCACATAGTCATCAAGTTAACAGTTAAATCAAAGTGCTAGCGAAACGCGGTAAAGATAAGGCCTTCACAGGCAGCTGACTGGGGGTTGCCGCCAACCCACACCTAGAATTCGTCGTAGTCTTGGAACTCCTGGAAGTCTCCTTCCACGACTTCGCCTTCTCCGGAGCAGTGGTTACAATGCGGACAACCTGGTGTTTTGTGGTAAAGCAAGGATGAGTACACATCAACGTACTCAGCAAATGTCCCGTTTGGCTGAAGTGGACTAGCTTTATGTGGGGTTAAGCTCAAGCAGTTGCTTTTAGTTGGTCAGGTATTTATCATTAGTAGAAGCCAGATTTTAGCATTAACCAACCCATGAACCATTTCCTCATCGAGGAACAACATCATCATATTCGAACCAAAACCGTAACATAATCCTTGTATCACGAACCATCTGTTTCTCTAATCAAAGAGGATCCCAAGGCTGCTCTTAACCGTGAGCACGGCTGATATATCAGTTTCACTACCCTCTGCAGAGGTCGCACACTTTACCCATGAGCCGTGATTCCCTTTCTGCCCGGAGAGAGCTACTCTCCATTGACCACTACCTAGGTGGTCCGGCAGGGTATCACTACGTAGCTTTTACAAAGATTCCCTAGAGATCATAGCTGCCCGTTAGGTTTCTCCAGTTTGATAAACACAGTACTCCTCCCCGCAGGAGAGTGACTAACAAAAGCAAAACGAAAGAACCTCGGCACTCAGCCTCGGCAGAGCAAGCACTGTGCCTGGACCCCATTGACGGCACGACGGCGAAGCAACTACACCTCTAGTTCCTCTAATTAATTAGCTAAGGGCGTCCCATTTCACCCTCATGGTTGCACTGTTATCCCGGGTTGTCTCTCAACGAACAGGTCCTTACGGAGAGGTACTCAGGAAACAGCCTGAGCCCCCTAGAGTATCACAAGATCATCAACATCATCAGGATAACAGTATCATAAATATTCACATCATGTTCATTGATTAAGTTAAGGCAGTAGCAGAATGCTAACCATAATAGCCCATAAGGTCATCAAGGATAAAGTAAAGTGTAAAGCTAGTCAATCCTTAGGTTTCAAGTAAGTAATGCGGGGTAGTAAGTTATAAATGAATAGGACATAATGGGTCAGAGGACACTTGCCTTCACCAAACTGCTGATCAGGGACTTCCTCTGCAACTTCCTCGGGAAACACAGACTGCTCGTTGTCTACGTAAAGTAATCATTCACACTATGCACTTGGGAAATAACAAACAAAAACAATATACCAAACATATGCAGCAGAGAGAGGTCACAAGTTCATAATAGAAAAGGGATAGGCACTCTGGTATTCTCTAGGTCTGGGGTAGAGGACTATACAAAAGGATTCATTATCCACTAATCAGGTTTAAGTCAGTGGTGGGATTAAATCATTACCTGGTTTTAAGTTCCTAAACTTAGGTGTTTGAGTCCATAAACTTAAGTGCTCCAACTTTTATTAAAGTCTACTATCTTTTATTTATCTCAAATAGGGTTCCCATAACATTAATCCTATCCTAATGATTAACCATTAATTGGGACATAGAAACAGCAGGGAAACATTGCATAAACAGATAGATAATAATTTTATGAACATTTTGCAATTTGAAGCACCTAATTTGGAGTTCATATGGCCAAGTTATGAATTTTACAAGTTTAGGGGTTAAAAATATACCCTAAGGACCTATTTTGAATTAAATAAAAGGTCCGAGGACCTAACTGCGAGAAACCAGGGACGGCGGGCGCAATTTCCAGAAAACCGGGGGGGTCTTTAAGAAAACGCGCGGGCGAAGGGGTATCGGGCGCCTACAGCCGTTGGATCTCAGATCAACGGCCAGGATTAGATCCTGCGGCGGGCGTGCGGGCGCGCGGGCGGCCTGGGCGGCTGACAGGCGGGGCCGGGCGGGCAGCGCGAGCGCGGCGGCTGACAAGCGGGGCCAGCGGGCAGCGCGGGCGCGAGCGACTGGCAGGCGGGGCCGGGCGGGCGGAGCGAGCGCGCGGGCGGGCTGACAGGCGGGGCCCAGCGGCAGAGAGGCGGGGCGCGGGGGAAAGCGGCCCTGGGCCGTTGGATCTTGGGCGGACGGCTACGATTGGATTCGGGCTATTTAAAACGGGATCGTCCGATCTGAGATGGACGGCGGGGATCGGGGCGGCTGCTTCTGCTGTTTTCTTCCCCAGCCAGCTGAGGCAGCGGCGCCCGTCCTCGCGGCGGAGGAGCTCGCCGGAGACGAGGGGAGCGGGGGCCCTGCGGGTTCCCGGGGCGACCTGAGTGGCCGGGGAGGTTGGAGAGGGCACGGGAAACTCTCTGGTGGGGTCTGGGTCGGGGCAGGGGCACCGGAGGGGGGCGGTTCACGATGGAGTGGCTCGGCGGCGGCGCTAATCGACTCCGGCGAGAAATCAAGTGCAGCAGGGAGCAATAGAAGGGGAGGGAGAGGGCAGGGGAGGTTCCTTACCTCAAGGCGAATCCCAGGGACCTCTCGGTGGCGACGGAGACGCGGCGACAGCCCGGGTCGACGGCGGCGGCTGCACGGAGGACGGCGGGTGAACGCGGGCAGAGAGAAATAGGGAGGGGAAGGGGAAATTGGAGCGCGTTCCGGGTTGCGGACGCGGGGCGAAGCTCACCGTGGCAAAGGACACGGCGGAGCTCCAACGGCGGCCGGGAAACGAGCTCGGGCGGCGGCGGTTCGCGGCGATGGCGCTTGGGCGTGCGCACAGCGAGGGGATGGTGGAAGAGAGGGGCCGGTTGGTGCGCAAATGAGGGAGGGGGAGAGGGCGAGTGAGGTTCGGGGCTCTAGTGGCCGAGGGCGGGGTTGGGGCGAGCCCCACGCGCGACGTGGGCGCGGAGAAGGCGGGCGCGCGCAGCTCGGGCGGCGGTTACGCGAGGACGAGAGAGCTGACAGCTCGGGCCCGCGGCGCAGAGAGAGAGGAGAAAGCGAGCGCGAGCGCGAGGAAAGCGGGGCTGACGGGCCGGGCCCACGGGCAGAGAGAGCGAGGGAGCGGGCGCACGCGGGGAACAGTTGCGCCGACAGGCGGGGCCCGCGAGCAGAGAGAGAGAGCGAGGGAGATGGCGCACGCGCGGGGAAGCGGGAGCGCCGACAGGTGGGGCCCGCCAGGCAGAGAGAGGAGGGGGGGGGGGGGGAAAGGCGCGCGCGCGCGAGATGGGCCGACTGGGCCGAAAGGCCGAGTGGGGCGGGGTTTGGGCTGCTTTTCCTTTTTCTTTTATTTTGGAATTGTTTTTCCCTTTTCTTTTTATTTTCTCTATTTGATTCAAATTCAAATGAGCCACAAATTCAAATTAGACTTTTTGAGAATTATGCACCAGACAAAAGTGAAATCTAGGGTTCAACATGATGCAACAATTCATACTCCCTTGGAGTTTGAGCTAATAGACTATAATTATAAATAAAATAATCACTTTTCTCCTATAGAAATGAGAAAGAGAAGATTGGGGAAGGATGAGAAAAGGGAAGTAACACCTGAATTTGTGAATATGAGCAAAGAAATTTTATACCCCCAAATTCAGGGTGTTACAAACCTATCCCCCTTAAAAGAATCTCGCCCCCGAGATTCAGGGTTGGTCAGCAAAGAGTTCAGGGTATTTGGCTTTCAGATCATCTTCTCGTTCCCAGGTTGCTTCTTCCTCGGAGTGGTGACCCCATCTGACTTTGCACATTCTGATGGTATTCCTCCGGGTGACTCTGTCTGCAAACTCCAGAATCTGCATTGGCTTCTCTATGTATGTCAGATCCTCCTGGACTTCCAAACCCTCCACTGGCAACTGTTCTTCTGGTACTCACAGACACTTCTTCAATTGCGACACGTGGAACACATTGTGTACTGCCGACAAACTTTCTGGTAGGTTGAGTTGATAAGCCACTTCTCCACGCTTTGCTTGAATCTGATATGGTCCAACGTACCGGGGTGCTAACTTGCCTTCAACTCCGAACCTTCTGACTCCCCTGATAGGTGACACCTTCAGATAGACGAAATCCCCCACTTCGAAACTCAGTTCTCTTCTCCTTCGGTCCGCATAGCTTCGCTGTCTTGACTGGGCTATCTTCATGTTCTCCCGAACCATTTTGATATTCTCTTCGGCTTCAAGCAGGATGTCGGGGCCAAACACCTGTCTCTCTCCAGGCTGGTCCCAATGCAGCGGAGTCCTACAACTCCGTCCATAGAGTGCCTGAAACGGTGACATCTTCAAGCTGGCCTGGTAGCTATTGTTGTAGGAGAATTCTGCATAAGGTAACCTTTTGTCCCATCCTGACTTGTCTTGCAACGCACAGGCTCTCAGCATATCTTCTAGGATCTGATTAGTTCTTTCAGTCTGACCGTCCGTCTGCGGGTGATAAGCCGAACTGAAGTTCAAATGGGTGCCCAAAGCTTCTTGTAGCTGCTGCCAGAAATGAGAGGTGAACTGCGTTCCTCGATCTGACACTATCTTCTTCGGCACACCATAAAGGCAAACTATCCGTGACATGTATAACTCAGCTAACGTTGCTCCGGTGTATGTGGTCTTCACAGGTATGAAATGGGCCACCTTTGTTAAGCGGTCCACAACCACCCAGATGGAATCATAGCCGGCCCGGGTACGAGGTAGGCCAACTATAAAATCCATCCCGATTTCATCCCACTTCCACTGAGGAATCCGTAATGGCTGCAACAATCCGGCGGGCCTTTGATGCTCTGCTTTGGTTCTTTGACAGCTATCACAGATGGCGACATATTCTGCGATCTCTCTTTTCATGCCATACCACCAAAACCTCCTTTTTAAATCCTGGTACATCTTTTCACTTCCCGGGTGTATGGAGTAGGCTGTCTCATGAGCTTCCTTTAGGATCAGCTCCCGAATAGGTTTGAGGTCGGGGACACACAATCGGTCCTTGAACCATATTACTCCCTCTTCATCCTCTCGAAAGTCTTTGCCTCTTCCTTCCAAGATTAGCTGCCGGATCTTGTTGATGCTTTCATCATCCTTCTGCCCTTCTTTGATCTCCCGCTCTAGGGTGGGCTCTAATTCCACTGTTACTCCTTGGGTACTGTTCAAAAAAAACCAAGACTCAATCTGTCGAACTCCTTGGCTAACTCATATGGCATTGGGTACATGGCCAACATATTGACTTGACTCTTCCTGCTCAGAGCATCTGCAACCACATTGGCTTTGCCTGGATGGTAATGTATCTCCAACTCGTAGTCTTTGATCAATTCCAACCATCTTCGCTGTCTCATGTTTAACTCTGACTGGGTGAATATGTACTTCAGACTTTTATGATCTGTGTAGATGTCGCACTTCTACCCATACAGGTAATGTCTCCAGGTCTTCAAGGCATGAACCACTGCTGCCAACTCCAGGTCGTGTGTGGGATAATTCTTCTCATGGATCTTCAGCTGTCGGGATGAGTATGCTACAACTCTTCCTTCTTGCATTAGCACACATCCCAATCCGGTGTAAGAAGCATCGCAATACACTGAGAATGGCTTGTGAACATCAGGCAGGACTAACACCGGAGCTGTAGTCAATCTATTTTTCAGTTCTTCAAATGCTTCCTGACACTTTTGGGTCCACTTGAACTCAACCTTCTTCGCTAGTAACGTTGTCATGGGTCTAGCAATCTTTGAGAAGCCTTCGATGAAACGCCTGTAATATCCAGCCATTCCAATGAAGCTCTTGATCCCACGAACATCCTTTGGTGCTTTCCAGTTCAGGATATCTGCTACTTTCTTTGGATCCACTGCCAACCCATCTTGATTTATGATGTGACCCAAAAATAAGACCTCATGAATCCAGAACTCGCATTTGCTCAGTTTGGCATACAACTGATGCTCTCGAAGTCTTTGCAATACCATCTTCAAATGCTCTACATGATCTTCCTCACTTTGAGAGTATATAAGAATATCATCGATAAACACTACCACAAACTTGTCCAGATAATCCATGAACACACTGTTCATCAGGTACATAAAGAAAGCTGGCGCATTTGTCAAACCGAAGGACATAACTGTGAATTCATATAACCCGTACTTGGTGATGAATGCCGTCTTCGGTATGTCCGAGGGTCGGATTCTGAGTTGATGGTAACCTGATCTCAGATCTATCCTTGGCAGGGGGTACTTGTTCTTGACAGTGACTTCATTCAAGGCCCTGTAGTCTATGCACATCCTTTTGGTACCATCTTTCTTCTCTACAAACAACACCGGAGCGGCCCAAGGCGAGGTACTTGGTCTGATGTAACCCTTCTCTAACATCTCATCTATCTGCTTCTTGAGTTCCACCAATTCTGGTCCAGACACTCGGTAGGCTCTCTTGGAGATGGGGGCGGTACCAGGGATAAGCTCTATGGCAAATTCGACTTTTCTCTCGGGTGGCATGCCCGTTAGCTCCTCGGGAAATACGTCCGGAAAGTCCGACACAACCTTGATAGCCTCGAGCGGGTTGGGCTCCTTACTATCAACTGAAATCTGGTGACAGACACCCTCCGCTGATTTAGGCATCCTTAGCTCGGCCACTACCTCTTCTCCTGACGGGGACTTCAATGTTACGGTCCTCTTGTCACAGCTAACATTCGCTTCATACTTCATTAACCAATTCATCCCTAGAATGACATCTATCCCAGGGGTGTCTATTACTATTAAGTCACTGGGGAACCCTATCCCCCTTATTTCCACCCTTATATTTGAGCATATTTTATCTGTTTGCACCTTGCCACCAATCGAATTAATCCTCATGGGCGGCATCATTGCCTCTACTGAGATGTTATGCAATTCTACCCAGGTTGCAATGACAAATGAATGAGTTGCACCAGTATCAAATAGCACTTTCGTGGGATGAGATTCGACTGAGAACATACCTACTGCCACATCTGGTGCATCCTGGATCGCTTCGGCCTCCAAGTGGTTCACCTTTCCATGGTTGTACGCTTGGTTACGATTGCCTGCCGTCGGCTGCAGTACACCTTGCCTTGTTGGAGCATTGGGGTTGGTCTGCTGCTGCGCCACCTTCTTCGGGCACTGCATCGCCCAGTGGCCTTGTTCTCCACAGTGGAAACATCCTCTGCCCCCTCCTTGTGCTGGGGCTGCTTGGTTGCTCTGGTTTGCTGTTGGGGCAGGAAGACGAGGTGCCTGGTTGTTCTGCTTCTGATACTGATTACCTCCCTGCTGGCTGTGCTGACGATACTGCTGCTGCTACTGATACTGCCTCTAAAACTGCTGCTGATGCGGACGCTGATTCTGATTCTGATATCCCTGTGGGTGACCAGGCCTGCCTTGCTGAGATGAACTGCCTGAGAAACATGGACGGCTGATGCCTCCGGTCTGGGGTCCACTCATCTTGCGCTTCTGATCTTCCATATCCTTACGCTTCTTCTCAGTCATAACTGCCCTATCGATCAGGTGCTGGAAGGTGGGGAAGGTGTGATTCATCAGCTGGTAATGCAGGGGATCCACCAAACCCCTCATGAACCTGTACTGCCTCTTAGCATCAGTGTTGACATCCTCAGGTGCATATCGAGATAGCTGCAGAAACTTGTCTCTGTATTCACTAACAGACAGGGGTCCCTGCTTCAGAGCCAGAAACTCCTCCTTCTTCACGATCATCAGTCCCTCCGGCACATGGTACCTGCGGAAACTCTCGCTGAATTCTTCCCAGGTGATGGCTTCGGGGTCAGCATGTGTGGCGAGGTAGGACTCCCACCAGGACTGGGCTGCTCCCCTTAGCTGATGGGGACCATACAGAACCTTCTCCCTGTCGTTACATTGAGCGGTGCGTAGCTCCCTTTCCACTGCGCGCAGCCAGTCTTCTGCATCCATGGGGTCGGCAGAATGGGCGAAGGTAGGAGGGTGCCCTCTCATGAACTCACCACGCTTATCCCGTGGCATCTGGGGCATCTGCACTTGCAATTGGGGTTGGGGTTGCTGTTGAGCCTGCTGCATGGCTGCCAGAGTCTGCCCAATGGCCTGCACTGCCTGAGTCTGCATCAAGAACATCTGCTCCACTGTCATCGGGGGTGGTGGGGGAGGCTGCCTTTGTTGTTCCTCCTGCTGGTCCTGTTGCTCTTGCTGAGCACGCCTGTTGCATCGGCGCCTGTTGTCAGACATCTGTGGAAGACATTCATACATCAGCGTTGATCTTACAACCCTCCAGCATAAGAGAAGAGAATACAGAATTCTTCATGACACTGAGTGAACAAAGAGCTTCACTGATCCTCATTACGGTTCAACACAGCTTCTCAGATAAGAAGGAAAGTAGAAGTATATGGCTTCCCAACTAAATATACTGACTTTATTAACATTATAGCTAGGCCAAACTGCAGGGGAAACCCACAGGTTGACAACAGTCATTACAAAGATTCAAATCCAGCACAAGTTCATCATAACAAGCATGCAAGCAACTGATAAGCAAACTAAGCTAATTGGAAGCAACTGATAAGCAAACTAAACTTACTACCTAAGACTGAGACATCTGCCTTAAGAATTATTACAAACTTCGACGCTAACGATCTAAGGATCCAGATCTATCCTGGTCTTACAGGCGGGGGAACCATAAGTGTGGTGACCACGTGGCGGCGAGCGGTATGGGTGCTGAGTCCCACCAGGAGCGGGAGAACCACCCTCCTAGTGACGGCGCTCTGCCAGCTCAGCACGCAACTCCGCAATCTCCGTTCGAGCCCTGCTCAGCTCGTCCAGAGAGTGGTCCAGCTCGGTGTTAAGCACTGCGACTAGGTTGACTGTGCTGCTCAACCTAGGGTTAGCCTCACCAACAGGGGAGACAACCACACTCTCTGTGCTGCCAGTAGGGCGGCGGGGGTAGTACCGAAGGTTAAGACCGTCGGCCACGCCACTGAACAAAGAACAGTGCTGAGAGAGTGCACGTCGTGCTGCATCCTACATAGCTGCCTCTGCAGTGTCCCTCTCGGAGATGGAATAGTGCTCCGAAACGGCCTCCGCACCCCGGAGGTCATCCTCCGGACGGCGAACTAGGCAGGTAGCCTCCCAGCGGTCCGGGTACCTCCCGCGACTGTGCTGGTAGACTACACAACGATACTCGATCGACCAGGTGTGCCGGTCGAAAGCCTGGCGCAGCAAGGTGTCGAGTGCGTCGTGGAAGTGACAACCGCGAGCGGCGTCACGGGTGATGGGTCGGGCGACCCATCCTTCCGCCTCCTGCGGCTCAAAAGACTCCGTGTTGTGGTCTGAGTCGTCGTCGTCGGGGTCTCCTCCAAGACCTCCTCCAGTAGCTCCTCCAACAGCCGGGGCGTCCCGCGGTGGTGCAGGGGGCGCCTCCAGCTGGGCGACAGAGGAACGGGGCCTCACGGACTCCACCTCATGCTGGGATGAGGAGGAAGAGCCCTGCTGCTCTCTGTGCTGGCGCCGGCATTCCTGCTCCTCACGCAGGCGGTGGTGCAGTCTCTCCAGGTGACTCGACTGATCGGACACGGTGCGGTGCAGAGGACGCTCCGCAAGTCGAGACGGCAGGAAAGGAATCACCGACTTACGTGCTGTGTGTCTAAGACGAGCCATCTACAAAAGACACCGTAAGCATGAGAGTAAGAGCAGAACTAATATGACAAGTGAATAAACCATAGACAGAATAAGATAAAAAATTTTTAACAAGGTATAATATAGTATATATATATATATATGTAGTAAAACATAGGGTTGGTCGAGGTGACCGACTTTTGAAGTAACATCAGAGGTCAAGGTGAGAGGGAAGGTCAATAGTCCTTAGTACGACCAGTGCTACTCTAGGTCAGCGGTCCTACAGTCAGCACGGCTTTGATACCACTTATGTCACACCCGGTTTTGGAAGGCAAACCGAATGCGAACTATGTACGTGCCAGGATCAGAACTCACGTACACAGCGATTACATAAATGAACATCGTCGCACAATGCTCGAATAATAACATAAAAGAGTATTAACTTATTACATCACAGAGTCATAGACATCCACATAGTCATCAAGTTAACAGTTAAATCAAAGTGCTAGCGAAACGCGGTAAAGATAAGGCCTTCACAGGCAGCTGACTGGGGGTTGCCGCCAACCCACACCTAGAATTCGTCGTAGTCTTGGAACTCCTGGAAGTCTCCTTCCACGACTTCGCCTTCTCCGGAGCAGTGGTTACAATGCGGACAACCTGGTGTTTTGTGGTAAAGCAAGGATGAGTACACATCAACGTACTCAGCAAATGTCCCGTTTGGCTGAAGTGGACTAGCTTTATGTGGGGTTAAGCTCAAGCAGTTGCTTTTAGTTGGTCAGGTATTTATCATTAGTAGAAGCCAGATTTTAGCATTAACCAACCCATGAACCATTTCCTCATCGAGGAACAACAACATCATATTCGAACCAAAACCGTAACATAATCCTTGCATCACGAACCATCTGTTTCTCTACTCAAAGAGGATCCCAAGGCTGCTCTTAATCGTGAGCACGGCTGATATATCAGTTTCACTACCCTCTGCAGAGGTCACACACTTTACCCATGAGCCGTGATTCCCTTTCTGCCCGGAGAGAGCTACTCTCCATTGACCACTACCTAGGTGGTCCGGCAGGGTATCACTACGTAGCTTTTACAAAGATTCCATAGAGATCATAGCTGCCCGTTAGGTTTCTCCAGTTTGATAAACACAGTACTCCTCCCCGCAGGAGAGTGACTAACAAAAGCAAAACGAAAGAACCTCGGCACTCAGCCTCGGCAGAGCAAGCACTGTGCCTGGACCCCATTGACGGCACGACGGCGAAGCAACTACACCTCTAGTTCCTCTAATTAATTAGCTAAGGGCGTCCCATTTCACCCTCATGGTTGCACTGTTATCCCGGGTTGTCTCTCAACGAACAGGTCCTTACGGAGAGGTACTCAGGAAACAGCCTGAGCCCCCTAGAGTATCACAAGATCATCAACATCATCAGGATAACAGTATCATAAATATTCACATCATGTTCATTGATTAAGTTAAGGCAGTAGCAGAATGCTAACCATAATAGCCCATAAGGTCATCAAGGATAAAGTAAAGTGTAAAGCTAGTCAATCCTTAGGTTTCAAGTAAGTAATGCGGGGTAGTAAGTTATAAATGAATAGGACATAATGGGTCAGAGGACACTTGCCTTCACCAAACTGCTGATCAGGGACTTCCTCTGCAACTTCCTCGGGAAACACAGACTGCTCGTTGTCTACGTAAAGTAATCATTCACACTATGCACTTGGGAAATAACAAACAAAAACAATATACCAAACATATGCAGCAGAGAGAGGTCACAAGTTCATAATAGAAAAGGGATAGGCACTCTGGTATTCTCTAGGTCTGGGGTAGAGGACTATACAAAAGGATTCATTATCCACTAATCAGGTTTAAGTCAGTGGTGGGATTAAATCATTACCTGGTTTTAAGTTCCTAAACTTAGGTGTTTGAGTCCATAAACTTAAGTGCTCCAACTTTTATTAAAGTCTACTATCTTTTATTTATCTCAAATAGGGTTCCCATAACATTAATCCTATCCTAATGATTAACCATTAATTGGGACATAGAAACAGCAGGGAAAAATTGCATAAACAGATAGATAATAATTTTATGAACATTTTGCAATTTGAAGCACCTAATTTGGAGTTCATATGGCCAAGTTATGAATTTTACAAGTTTAGGGGTTAAAAATATACCCTAAGGACCTATTTTGAATTAAATAAAAGGTCCGAGGACCTAACTGCGAGAAACCAGGGACGGCGGGCGCAATTTCCAGAAAACCGGGGGGGTCTTTAAGAAAACGCGCGGGCGAAGGGGTATCGGGCGCCTACAGCCGTTGGATCTCAGATCAACGGCTAGGATTAGATCCTGCGGCGGGCGCGCGGGCGCGCGGCGGCCTGGGCGGCTGACAGGCGGGGCCGGGCGGGCAGCGCGAGCGCGGCGGCTGACAGGCGAGGCCAGCGGGCAGCGCGGGCGCGAGCGACTGGCAGGCGGGGCCGGGCGGACGGAGCGAGCGCGCGGGCGGGCTGACAGGCGGGGCCCAGCGGCAGAGAGGCGGGGCGCGGGGGAAAGCGGCCCTGGGCCGTTGGATCTTGGGCGGACGGCTACGATTGGATTCGGGCTATTTAAAACGGGATCGTCCGATCTGAGATGGACGGCGGGGATCGGGGCGGCTGCTTCTGCTGTTTTCTTCCCCAGCCAGCTGAGGCAGCGGCGCCCGTCCTCGCGGCGGAGGAGCTCGCCGGAGACGAGGGGAGCGGGGGCCCTGCGGGTTCCCGGGGCGACCTGAGTGGCCGGGGAGGTTGGAGAGGGCACGGGAAACTCTCTGGTGGGGTCTGGGTCGGGGCAGAGGCACCGGAGGGGGGCGGTTCACGATGGAGTGGCTCGGCGGCGGCGCTAATCGACTCCGGCGAGAAATCAAGTGCAGCAGGGAGCAATAGAAGGGGAGGGAGAGGGCAGGGGAGGTTCCTTACCTCAAGGCGAATCCCAGGGACCTCTCGGTGGCGACGGAGACGCGGCGACAGCCCGGGTCGACGGCGGCGGCTGCACGGAGGACGGTGGGTGAACGCGGGCAGAGAGAAATAGGGAGGGGAAGGGGAAATTGGAGCGTGTTCCGGGTTGCGGACGCCGGGGCGAAGCTCACCGTGGCAAAGGACACGGCGGAGCTCCAACGGCGGCCGGGAAACGAGCTCGGGCGGCGGCGGTTCGCGGCGATGGCGCTTGGGCGTGCGCGCAGCGAGGGGATGGTGGAAGAGAGGGGCCGGTTGGTGCGCAAATGAGGGAGGGGGAGAGGGCGAGTGAGGTTCGGGGCTCTAGTGGCCGAGGGCGGGGTTGGGGCGAGCCCCACGCGCGACGTGGGCGCGGAGAAGGCGGGCGCGCGCAGCTCGTGCGGCGGTTACGCGAGGACGAGAGAGCTGACAGCTCGGGCCCGCGGCGCAGAGAGAGAGGAGAAAGCGAGCGCAAGCGCGAGGAAAGCGGGGCTGATGGGCCGGGCCCACGGGCAGAGAGAGCGAGGGAGCGGGCGCACGCGGGGAACAGTTGCGCCGACAGGCGGGGCCCGCGAGCAGAGAGAGAGAGCGAGGGAGATGGCGCACGCGCGGGGAAGCGGGAGCGCCGACAGGTGGGGCCCGCCAGGCAGAGAGAGGAGGGGGGGGGGGGGGAAGAGGCGTGCGCGCGCGAGATGGGCCGACTGGGCCGAAAGGCCGAGTGGGGCGGGGTTTGGGCTGCTTTTCCTTTTTCTTTTATTTTGGAATTGTTTTTCCCTTTTCTTTTTATTTTCTCTATTTGATTCAAATTCAAATGAGCCACAAATTCAAATTAGACTTTTTGAGAATTATGCACCAGACAAAAGTGAAATCTAGGGTTCAACATGATGCAACAATTCATACTCCCTTGGAGTTTGAGCTAATAGACTATAATTATAAATAAAATAATCACTTTTCTCCTATAGAAATGAGAAAGAGAAGATTGGGGAAGGATGAGAAAAGGGAAGTAACACCTGAATTTGTGAATATGAGCAAAGAAATTTTATACCCCCAAATTCAGGGTGTTACACCCTCGCAAAGGACCTGCTAGGCGTTACCCTCGTACCTGAGATGATAGTGTGCTCCGCCCCCGACGCGACTTCACCACCATCCATCGACCAAGAGGTACCGTCTGTTTTCCATCCCGTACCTTTTCGGTTCAGCTTCGATCCACGTAGCGACCCCGCTATGGTGAGCGCCTTCATAAAGGCGTATCCAAACCTTCCGGGGTACCACATGTCGTCGACCTGGGACCGACTGACAGCCGTCTCAACCTTCTGACCGGCGAGTTCTGAGGAAGAGGACGACCCCGACTCCGGTTGGGATTTCTCTGCCCTCAATGACCCCGGTGCCATGCGGGACTTCATGTCCGCATGTGACCACTGCCTCTCCGGTTGTTCTGACGATGGTTATGACCTTGACGACGAGGGTTACGGCCCAAGTCGCGAATGTTTCCACGTCGATCTGGGAGATCACAACGAAGGCAACCACCTCGGCATGCCAGAGGTTGACGATCCCTCTGGGCCCGCATCTCGCGTTGACATCCCGCGGGAGCTAGCTGTGGTCCCAGTCCCTGCGGGGGGTCAGGACATACAGCTCGAGCAAATCCGTGAGATGCAGGCCCGGGTCGACGGGGAAGCAGACCGGCTTGTACAGCTCCGACAGAACATCGAATAGGAGTGGGCAGGTCGAACACTCGCCGGAGAAGCCTATCATCGGGCCCAAGACATCCGGTGCCGCATCATCGACAATGCCAGGGCAGCGCTGCCCCCGGCCGTCAGCGAGTCCGGCCAGGACCTAGCTACAGCGGCGATGCTGCTTCGAGCCATGTCGGAGCCATCCACCACCGAGGGACGACGTATCCAGGGCAAACTCAAGAATCTCCTAGAAGGCACCGCGGTTCGACGAGCCGAGAGCTCCGCCTCCCGCAGGTGAGCTGACCCCTCGGAGCATCACGCGGTGTCCTCTCGGTGCATTCAGGAAGCCTCGGTCCATCTCGGGCGCACGCGAGACGAGGTGCCCGCCGCTCGGGAACGCCTCGGCAACGAGCACCACCCTCTCGACCATCGAGCCCGCCTCGACGAGAAGGTGCGCCGAGGCTACCATCCCAGGCGTGGGGGACGCTGCAACAGTGAGGAGGATCGTAGTCCTTCGCCCGAACCACCCGGTCCGCGAGTCTTCAGTCGGGCCATACGACGAGCGCCGTTCCCTGCCCGTTTCTGAGCCCTGACTACCATCACCAAGTACTCGGAGGAGACGTGGCCGGAGCTGTG
Source organism: Zea luxurians (assembly GCA_029449295.1). Classification (NCBI taxonomy): domain Eukaryota; kingdom Viridiplantae; phylum Streptophyta; class Magnoliopsida; order Poales; family Poaceae; genus Zea; species Zea luxurians. Next base: position 60,865,770 of record JAOPSE010000009.1, read on the forward strand.
GCTCGCGGACTACCGACTGGCATGCCAGTTGGGAGGGGCGGATGATGACAACCTCATCATCCGTAATCTACCCATTTTCCTCTCCGACGCCGCCCGAGCCTGGCTGGAGCATCTGCCTCCTGCGTAGATCTCCGACTGGGATGATCTGGTCAAAGCTTTCGCGGGAAACTTCCAAGGCACGTACGTGCGCCCTGGGAACTCGTGGGACCTCCGAAGCTGCCGCCAGCAGCCAAGGGAGTCCCTCCGAGAGTACATCCTGTGGTTTTCAAAGCAGCGCACCGAGCTGCCCAACGTTACCGACTCGGATGTCATCGGGGCTTTCCTTGCCGGCACCACTTGCCGAGACCTGGTGAGCAAACTGGGGCACAAGACTCCCACCCGTGCGAGCAAACTGATGGACGTCGCCACCAAGTTCGCCTCGGGTCAAGAGGCGGTCGAAGGCATCTTCTGAAAGGACAAGCAGCCTCAGGGAGAGCCGAAGACTGACGCCCCTGAGGCGTCCGCCCAGCGGGGCACGAAGAAGAAGGCTAAAACAAGTCGCAAGCGAAGCACGACGCCGCAGACGCGAATCTCGTCGCTGTGGCCGAGCACAGGAACCCTCGGAAACCTCCTGGAGGGGCCAACACATTCGACAAAATGCTCAAAGAGCCGTGCCCCTATCACTAGGGGCCCGTCAAGCACACCCTCGAAGAATGTGTCATGCTCCGGCGCTACTTCCATAAGACCGGGCCCCCGACGGAGGATGGAAAGGGCCATGACAACGACAAGAAGGAGGGCGACAAGGAAGAGGGATTCCTAGAAGTCCATAACTGCTTCATGAACTACGGCGGGCAGGCGGCGAACGCCTTGGCTCGGCACCGCAAGCAGGAGCGCCGGGAAGTCTGCTTGGTGAAGGTGGCGGCGCCAGTCTACCTAGACTAGTCCGACAAGCCTATCACCTTCGACCAAGGCGACCACCGCGACTTCGTGCCAAGCCCAGGAAGGTACCCGCTCGTCGTCGATCCGATCATCGGCAACGTTAGGCTCTCCAAGGTCCTCATGGATGGAGACAGCGGCCTTAACATCATCTACGCCGATACCCTAGAACTCTTAGGGGTTGATCGGTCCGAGGTCCGGGCCGGTGTGGCACCCTTCCACGGGATCGCGCCCGGGAAGCGAATCCTACCCCTCGGATGGATCGACTTACCCGTCTGCTTCGGAACTCCCTCTAACTTCTGAAAGGAAGCTCTCACCTTTGAGGTCGTCGGGTTCCGAGGAACCTACCATGCGGTATTGGGAAGACCATGCTACACCAAGTTCATGGTCGTCCCCAACTACACCTACCTCAAGCTCAAGATGTTGGGCCCGAATGGGATCATCACCGTCGGATCCACGTACCGCCACGCGTACGAATGCAACGTGGAGTGCGTGGAGTACGCCGAGGCTCTCGCTGAGTCCGAGGCCCTCATCGCCGACCTAGAACGCCTCTCCAAGGAGGCGCCCGACGCGAAGCGGCACACCAGCAACTTCGAACCAGTTGAGGCAGTCAAGTCCATTTCTCTCGACCCCAGCAACGACGCCAGCAAGAAAGTTCGGATCGGCTCCGAGCTCGACCCCAAATAGGAAGCAGTGCTCGTCGACTTTCTCCGCACAAACGCCGAAGTCTTTGCGTGGAGTCCCTCGGACATGCCCGGCATACCGAGGGACGTCGCCGAGCACTCACTGGACATCAGAGATGGAGCCCGACCCGTGAAGCAAACCCTACGCCGTTTTGACAAAGAAAAGTGCGGGGTCATAGGCGAGGAGATCCACAAGCTACTCGCGGCAGGGTTTATCAAAGAGGTATTCCATCTCGAATGGTTAGCTAACCCTGTTCTTGTAAGGAAGAAGGATGGGAAATGGAGGATGTGTGTAGACTACACTGGTCTAAACAAAGCTTGTCCGAAAGTTCCCTATCCTCTACCTCGCATCGATCAAATCATGGACTCCACTGCTGGGTGCGAAACCCTATCATTCCTCGATGCCTACTCAGGCTATCACCAAATCAAGATGAAAGAGTCCGACCAGCTCGCGACTTCTTTCATCACACCTTTTGGCATGTACTGTTACACTACAATGCCATTTAGGTTGAGGAATGCAGGCGCCACTTACCAGAGGTGCATGAACCACGTGTTCGGAGAACACATCGGCAGAACAGCCGAGGCTTACGTCGACGACATCTTTGTCAAGACGAAGAGAGCCCCCGACCTCCTCTCTGACCTTGAAACGACATTCAAGTGTCTGAGAGCAAAAGGCGTGAAACTCAATCCCGAGAAGTGTGTTCTCGGAGTCCCCCGAGGCATGCTCCTTGGATTAATCGTCTCCGAGCGGGGCATCGAGGCCAATCCGGAGAAAATCGCGGCCATTACCAACATGGGACCGATCAAAGATTTGAAAGGAGTACAGAGGGTCATGGGATGCCTTGCGGCTCTGAGCCGCTTCATCTCACGCCTTGGCGAGAAAGGCTTGCCTCTGTACCGCCTCTTAAGGAAGGCCGAGTGCTTCACTTGGACCCCCGAGGCCGAGGAAGCCCTCGGAAACCTTAAGGCGCTCCTTACGAACACACCCATCCTGGTGCCCCCCGCTGTAGGAGAAGCCCTCTTGATCTACGTAGCCATGACTACTCAGGTGGTCAGCGCCGCGATCGTAGTCGAGAGACGAGAAGAAGGGCATGCACTGCCCATCTAGAGGCCAGTCTACTTCATCAACGAAGTGCTTTCCGAGACCAAAGTCTGCTACCCATAGATCCAGAAGCTGCTCTACGCAGTGATTCTGACACGGCGAAAGTTGCGACACTACTTCGAGTCTCATCCGGTGACTGTGGTGTCATCCTTCCCCCTGGGGGAGATCATCCAGTGCCGCGAGGCCTCGGGTAGGATAGCAAAGTGGGCGGTGGAGTTTATGGGCGAAACGCTATCATTTGCTCCTCGGAAGGCCATAAAATCCCAGGTCTTGGCAGACTTCCTGGCTGAGTGGACTGACACCCAGTTACCGACAACTCCAATCCAGCCCGAGCTCTGGACCATGTACTTCGATGGGTCACTCATGAAAACAGGAGTAGGCGCTGGCCTGCTCTTCGTTTCACCCCTCAGAAAGCATCTCCGCTACGTCATTCGCCTCTGTTTTCCGGCATCAAACAACGTGGCCGAGTACGAGGCTCTGGTTAATGGGCTATGCATCACCATCGAGCTAGGGGTCCGGTGCCTCGACGCTCGAGGCGACTCACAGCTTGTCATCGACCAAGTCATGAAGAACTCCCACTGTCGTGACCAGAGGATGGAAGCCTACTGCGACAAAGTCTGGCTCCTGGAAAACAAGTTCTACGGGCTGGAGCTCAACCACATCGCCCGACGGTACAATGAGACTGCGAACGAGCTGGCGAAAATAGCCTCGGGGCGAATGACGGTTCCCCCGGACGTCTTCTCTAGAGACCTACATCAACCATCCGTCAAGATCGACGACGCGCCCGAGCCTGAGGAAGCCTCGGCCCAGCCCGAGGTACCCTCGGCCGAACCGAGGCACCCTCGGCCATCGAGGAAGAGGCCTTGCCCGTCGAGGAGGAACAGAATGGGGTCATGCCAGATTTGAACTAGCAGACCCCGTACCTGGAATATCTCCTCCGAGGAGAGCTTCCCATCGACAAGACCAAAGCTCAGCGGCTGGCTCGGCGCACTAAGTCATTCGTCTTGCTGGGTGATGAAAAAGAGCTCTATCACTGCAGCCCCTCGGGCATCCTCCAACGATGCATATCTATCGCCCAAGGACAAGAGCTATTGCAAGAAATACACTCGAGGGCTTGCGGCCACCATGCAGCACCTCGAGCCCTCGAGGGGAATGCCTTCCGACAAGGTTTCTATTGGCCAACCGCGGTGGCCGATGCCACTAGGATTGTGCGCTCCTGCCGGGGGTGTCAATTCTACGCGAAGCAGACGGATCTGCCCGCTCAGGCCTTGCAGACGATACCCATCACCTGGCCATTTGCTGTGTGGGGTCTAGACCTCGTCGGTCCCTTGCAGAAGGCACCCGGGGGCTTCTCACACCTTCTAGTCGCTATCGACAAATTCTCCAAGTGGATCGAGGTCCGACCCTTGACCAGCATCAGGTCCGAGCAGGCGGTGGCATTTTTCACCAACATCATCCATCGATTCGGGGTCCCAAACTCAATCATCACCGACAATGGCACGCAGTTCACCGGAAAAAAGTTCCTGGACTTCTGCGACGGCCACCACATCCGTGTGGACTGGGCCGCCGTAGCTCATCCCATGACGAATGGGCAGGTGGAGCGTGCCAATGGTATGATTTTGCAGGGGCTCAAACCAAGGATCCACAACGACCTCAACAAGTTCGACAAGTGGTGGATGAAAGAGCTACCCTCGGTAGTCTGGAGTCTGAGGATGACGCCGAGCTGTGCCACGGGTTTTTCGCCATTCTTTCTAGTCTATGGAGCCGAGGTCGTCCTCCCCACAGACTTAGAATATGGCTCCCCGAGGACCAAGGCGTACGACGACCGAAGGAACCAGACCAGCCGAGAAGACTCGCTGGACCAACTTGAGAAGGCTCGGGATGTTGCCTTACTACATTCGGCACGGTACCAGCAGTCGCTGCGGCGCTACCACGCCCGAAGCGTTCGGTCCTGAGGATTCCAAGTGGGAGACTTGGTGCTTCGCCTGTGACAGGACGCCCGAGGGCGCCCCAAGCTCACTCCTCCCTGGGAAGGGCCCTTCATCATCGCCAAGATCTTGAAGCCCGGAACATACAAGCTGGCCAACGACCAAGGCGAGGTCTACAGCAACGCTTGGAACATCCAACAGCTACGTCGCTTCTACCCTTAAGATGTTTTAAGTCGTTCATGTACCTTGTTTACCTACACAAAGTCTAACCGTCAAGGAAGGGTCGGCCTTGCCTCAGCAAAGCCCGACCCTCCCTCGGGGGCTAGAAGGGGGGAACCCCCTCCGCGTCAAAATTTTCCACGGAAAAATTTTCTACCAAAACAACCTTTTGTGCCTTCGACTTCTGTATCGATAGCGGGATCCTAAAAACGACGAGAGTACACGTAAGCGGCAAGGCCGATCGAGCCGAGGGACTCCTACGCCTCCGGGATACAGACACCCCACTTGCCACCTTCCGCGAAAAGTAACTCTCGCTCGGACAAGTGGTTCTGCTACCAACGAACAAGTCATGGCGCACGAAACAAGAGGAAAAGAAAGCATAACTTCATGGTACGACGATGAAAGTGTTTAGGCCTCGACAGCCGCAAAGAACACACGCATGCTACGAATAAACTGCTCTAGCAGGATCAAGCGTCGGCAGGGGAAGCAGCTGCGCCCTCGGCGCCATTCTCGCCTTCAGCGAGGTCTGGCCCAGCCTCGGGTGACGACACGGGCGGAAGGATCTCCACCTCGAAGGAGGAGGCCAGCACCGCGCTTGGGCCCTCGACGGCCGCGTCAAGCCTCTGGACCTCGGCTAGGGCGGCCTCGTCATCATCGGGTAGACAGTACCCCTCGCTTACCCGATCCAAGTCCACATCATAGTGGGAAGCGAGCACGGCGAAGGCCTGCCTAACGTCGTGATGCAACACCCCACGGAGTCTGCTGCGCACATGGTCGCCCAAGGCCCGCAGATGACTCTGGGGGGAGCTACCCGAGGGGACGTCGTCGAGGTCAAAGGCTCGGCAAAAGCCCGAGATAGCCTCAGACATAGTCACACGGTCGGCCTCATTCTGCTCAGCCGCCCGGGCGTGTGCCTTGGCGGACTCATTAAGAGCCCTCTCAAGCTCTGCACATAGCCGATCAAAATTCTTCAGACACGAGTTGAAGAGTGAAGCGGAATTGAAGTCGCGAAGCAGGCGACACGTACCTTCAGCCCGGGCACGCTCCTGCGAGGCCACGACTTGGGCCGACTGGGCTGATCCGATGGCCACGGCCAGGTCCACCGTAAGGGCCCCGGCCCGAGCAGACACCTCTGCCAGCTGACCCTCAAGGGCCTCCGCCCGGCTCGCGGCCTGGGCAGCTTGGTTCCGAGATTGGTCCCGCTCGACGATGGCCTGGCCGAGCTCCAGCTGCCACTGTTGTGCCTCCGTCCGTGCCGCCGCTGCCTCCGCCCGCGCCGCCACTGCCTCTGCCTTCAGATCATCACGAAGCAGCCGAAGGTCCGCCAGCTCGGTGCCCTTTCGGGCAAGGCGCTCGTTAGCCTAGGCAAGCGCGGCCCTCTGGGACCACAATGAACCCCAGACACCTCTCTCGCAGCGGATGAACAGCGACTTGGCGGTGCTTACATCCGCCAGTTCCTGAGCAAGGAAGACGAGATATTACAAAGATTGCCTTGGCCACGCAAGGTACACGACTGAAATCCTTACCTGGAGGACCCTGGGAACGTCCCTGGAAAGGATCTCCATGGTCGACCGAAGCGACCCCATCGCCGCCTCGGCATACTCACGGAGCTCATCCCAAGACTGCTCCTCCTGCTCATCTTTGAGGACGAGGAGGGGTTTCAAGGCGCCACGGCTCCAGAACCGGAACGCCTGCCCACGCCACTCATTGGGGTTGCGCTGCGCGGGGATGAGGGCACCGCCCCCCGAGAAGGGCCACGGCGTTGAGTGCTCCTCCGCCAAGGCGTCGGGTTCCCCTGCAGTCAACGCGTCGGGCACCCCCTCCACCGACGCGCTGGGTTCCCCCTCGGCTAAGGTGGCGGGATTCCGGTCGCCGACCTCAACAACAGCGTTGGCCCCCTCCTCGGGGCCAGGAACGGGGAGATCGGGGACGGTGGACGGCTCCGCGGGCGAATCAGCAACGACCACGACAGAAGTCGACGCCGACACCGGTAACACGTCAGGCGGGCTCGGAGCCACGACCGCGTCAGCAGCCCTCTCGGCACGACGACCGCCCCGACGAAGGGGTCGGCCTGGGAAGCTTGCTCCATGGCAGCTTGGGCCGCCTGGGCCCCTCGCTCGAGAGCATCCTGTGCGGAGGCCACCCAACCGGCATGGCGCGCCGCGGCACCGGCTGCAGACGCCGGCACCGTCTTAAGGGCCTTCGTGGGGGTCAGGCCGGTCAGACCCTGCCTCCGCTTGCTGAAAGGAAGAGAGAAAGCAAGTTCAAGGCACGCAACGAAAGAAGCTAAAACAGAGGCATTCTCAAACACTTACCCGCTCCAGACCAAGGCCAATCGAGCCTGTGGGGAGGTCCCTCGGGCCTCGATCCCCGCGGGTGCTGCCAATGGTTGCCCTGCTACCGACTTCAGTGCCGCTCCCACCTCGGGCGCCCGAGGCGCCGAAGGAGCAGCCTGCCCAGGCGTTGCCGCAGCGGCCGGAGGGTTGACCTCCTGCGCGACCGGCACGGGCACTTGCCCCTGGAAGACAGAGGGGTCGGCCTAACTCCCCGGAGTCAACGCAGCCACCCCGGGCGAGGGGCTAGGTGCCCCCTCGGCCTGCCTCCGCTCCTCGGACTGGGACCCCGATGTCCCGGCCTCGGGCACTGCTGGTACCAACCCACTTGGAGGCTGGCACGGCAACCCCTGGCCCAGCCCCGGGTCCGGGCTGAGGCCAAGATGGGCCATCATGTCGTCATCCTCGTCATCATCATCGTCATCATCTTCGTCGGGTGTCTCCGGCGACGGCTCCCTCGGGAGCCCGTCCCTCTCTTGTCTTCGACGACGCTTCTCCAAGGCGTCCCGAGCGCACATTCGCTCGCGAGCCCGAGCCTTCTCCGCGTCCTTCTTATTCTTCTTCTTCTTCTCCGCGCAGCTCGGTCCACCGCGTCCTCCGGGACCCACGATGGGGCGGGTTTGTAAAAACTTAACCCCTAGAAGAGCAAAGACCCCAACAGTGGGAATCGGAGGCAACTCGACGCAGTACGGGAGAAGGATCGGATGCTTACCAGGGAAACATACCCATGGTCGGGACACATCGCAGGCTGGGTAAGGGTGCCGGCCTCCAGCCTCCCTACCATACCCGCTACCTGCCTGCGGAGGTCGTCGTCAGGAAGGAAGGCCGAGGACATCTGTGAGCCCTCCAGATCGACCCCCGGTCTCATCTCCGAGAGCTGCAACCGCCGCTCTGCCAAAGGGAGCACCCTCCGGCGATGGATGGCGGCAACAACCCCCGCAGCGGTAAGGCCCCCGTCCTGTAACTTCTGCAAGGCTTGCAGAATAGGCTGGAGCTTCTCCTGTTTCTCGCGTGTGGCACCCCACCGCCAGTTGCTGCCGACGGCGGTCACCACTCGTTGAGAAAACGACGGGAGCCTCCCATCATCGTTCCAGAGATAAAACCATTGGCGTTGCCACCCCTTGTTCGAAGACACAAGGATGCCAGGGATGTACTGCTGCACGCGCCCCTGCCGCAGCTGGAGGGTGCAGCCACCAGCCCGCACCGCCATACAGACCTTCTTCGTGTCCGTCGTCAGGGCGAAGAGCTCCACGGAGAAGAGGTGGGTCCACAGATCCCAGTGAACCTCGATCCCCAGAAAACCCTCACAAACCGCTCCGAAGATGGCCGCTTGCGCAATGGAGTTGGGGTTGTGGTTATGCAGCTCCACCCCGTAGTGGTGTATGAGCGCCCGCATAAAGCGGCTCGCTGGCTCTTCAAACCCCCGCTCATGGAAAGCGATGAAGCTAACCACGTACCCCAGCGGCGGGGAAGGGACGACCTCACTCGGGGCCATCCACTCCGGCTGCGCCCCACCAGAGAGGGGACGGAGCAGACCATCAGCGATGAGGGCCTCCAGATCCTTCGCGACAACGGTGGAGGAGGGCCACGGGTCGCGCGGCGGGACAACGGTCACCCTGTCAGCCATCACCAAGCGGAGGTGGTGGAGGCGGAGAAGATGAGGTGTGCGGTTTCCTTTTCCCTGGCTACTCTCTTAGGTTGCGAAAACCAGAGCAAAAGGCAGGCACAAATGGTAGAGTGATGAACCACTGCCGGCCCCCCTTCCGAGTATATAAAGGCCCGGGCGAGAACCGTTCAAAAAACTTCGCCCGAACTCGCCGCAAAATTCAAAACTCGAAGAAAAAGCGATCTTCCCATTCCTCGAATGGCTCGCACGCGCAACGGGTGCCACACGAATTGCCCGTACCGTCGCATTAACTTCCCGACGGAGCAAGCGACACCTCTGGCAGGCGAGGCGAGCGTCGCTTCGCCTTCGCCATAATGACCGCGTCAAAAAAGGTGCGCCACCTTATTTAAATTCATATCCTTCCCCTCCTCCTCTCTCTCTGTCTCTCTTGCTACAGGGACCGGGAAAGGGGATGTTGTGGAAAGGATCCTTCTCGGCGAAGGAAGCGGGCCCCGAGCCCTCCTACTGATCAGGGGTTCGAAGGCTGGCCCCTCGGGAGGGTTTCGACAACCGCCCCAGAGCACTCGCCCATTACTGATCAGGGGTTCGAAGGCTGGCCCCTCGGAAGGGTTCGACAGCCACCCCAGAGCGCTCGAGCTCCGTGCCCACTACTGATCAGGGGTTCGTAGGCTGGCCCCTCGGAAGGGTTCGACAGTCGCCCCAGAGCACGCAGAGTGAGGGATGACTCTGGGTACGTTCGATACATAGCCGAGGCTCGGGCTACGCTCCCGAGGTACCCTAGGACATTTTTGAGACTGGTGGTAACAATTTGTAACGGAATCCCACCAGAGGGAGGCATCAAGCCCTCGGACCCTATCGAAGGGGTCTAGGTCCGGCAAATCACCCGCAGGTACTTTTGGAGCATGCCTCTGGGCCACCAGTCGACCCCTAACGAACGGGGCACGGGCGTCCACTCGGATCACCCGTTAGCAGCTCACTGGAAACACCATGTTCGGCGCCCTCCGAGGGCAACGTGGCGCTTTCCCCCCTCCTCCTTGCAGAAAGGCGACACAGGGGCATATGATAAAAGTCGGGAAAGTCCTTGATCGTCCTCTCGCTCCATGCAGAGGCTCGGGGGCTACTCTCGCACCCGGCTACGGCCAAAACTGTTGACATCATCAACAAACCAGCTTGATAACTTGGAACCCGACCACGCACCTGGGCTACGACCGGGCCGCATGAGGGAACGATCAGACCAGCCGAAGCACCACGAAAAGCATTCAGACCTCAGAGGAGTCAAACCACTCCTCCGAGGCCTCAGGGGCTACACCCGGCGGGTGCGCTCGCGCGCACCCACCAGAACAAGGCAAAAACCGAGAAAGGCCGGTCCCCTCACCAAAAACGCGGCAAAAGCCTCCAAGCGAGTACCAACACTCCCTTCGAGGCTCGGGGGCTACTGTCGGGTACCATAATTAGGGGTACCCCCAACGCTCCTAATCATGGCTGGTAAACACCCTCAGGCCAACTGACGGGTGCGGTTCAGGTCAAGACTTTGTCTACCCGAGGGACGCGATCTCGCCCGAGCCCAGCCTCGGGTGAGAACAGTAGACCCAGACAAGTTCACGCCTCGCCCGAGGGCCTCCTTGGGCAGTGGGCGCCCCCTCGGCTCTCCCGAGGCCCAGCTCGGGCAGGCTTCATTGTGAAGCAACCTTGGCTAGATTGCCTCACCAACCGACTGCTTCGCAGGCGCAATAAATGCAGGGGATGCCTGATGCCGTATCCTGACACACGCGCCTCAGTCGGGCAGGCCGAAGTGACCGCAGTCACTTCGCCCCTCTTCTTTACTGTCTGATATGACAGGAAAACAGCGACGCTCGCTTCGCTCCGAGTGTCGTGTCAGCCACCCCAGCGACGACTGACAACAAGTCACAATCAACCACAGAGTTCAGCCTCGGGCGCAACAGGAAGCTTCGCCTCGCCCGACCTCAGGCTCCAGCCTCGGGAGGAGGTCTTCGCCTCACCCGACCCCCAGACTCGGCCTCGACCCCGGTCTCGGGAGGAATCGCGTCCTCGCTCGACCCCGGCCTCGGCCTCAAGAGAAGTCTCCGCCTCGACCGACCCTGGGCTCGGACCGACCGTGCTAACAGGGGATACATCATTTCCCTATTCCTAGCCTGCTCATGCTACAAGGAACAAGATCGGCGTCCCATCTGGCTTACCCCAGCGACGGGTAATGATGGTGCCCCGCGTGCACCATGACGCCGGTGGCTCTCAGCCCCTTACGACAGCAAGGAGACGTCAGCAGGATCCTTGCCGCGCTGCCAGCTATGCTCCTACAGGACTCAGGCGCTCCTCCGACGGCCACGCCATCACATGTACAGGGCCCAAGCTCTCCCCCAACGACCACGTTGGCATGTACACAGGTCTTAGGCACTCCACTGCCGGACACGTTAGCGCATAGCTACGCCCCCTGTTGTACGTCTGGACCCTCTTCTTGCCTCTATAAAAGGGAGGTCCAGGGCCACCCTGAGGGGGGTTCGCGCGAGGGAAGCGGTGGGCGAACTCTGCCTCTCTCTCTCCCTCACGCGACGCGCTTGTAACCCCTACTGCGAGCGGCACCCCTGGTGCAGGATAATACAAGGCTTGTCCCACCTCTTGTGTTCCATCCCGCGCCAACCCATCTGGGCAGGGACACGCAACTATTTCACTGGTCGATCCAAGGGACCCCCCGAGTTTGAGACGCCGACACATAGCTTCTTCTAACTCAATTTTAACTCTGCCAGCTTAACTTGTGGATTGATTGCTTTGACCATCAGATGCTTGAGACCGATTGATACAATTCTTGAGGATCTCTTGGACGTGTGGGTTGGGACCCATACACGCTTTCGCTGCGCCACTTTGATCTTGTTGGTTGATGTCGATCGCATTGTCTTCATTGGGGTTAGCGGCTAACCCCCTTAACAGGAGCGTTGATATGCACTTGGTGAAGATGCTTCCGACTCTGATCTTTACTGATTTGGAGGAGTTGGAGGTTGCCAAATGGACAGGTGCAAGAGGAAAGAATAGCGAGAAAAGGTAAGTATAGACGGATTAGAGAGAGCAGGGGGAGAACCCAACTACTAAACTCTATGGCACTCACCTAGTAAACAGATTCCATTGCGGACCAAGGGCCACAACACATCAACACTCATTCCAAAGAAGCAAATCAGTCATAGCAGAAGGACAAACATCATGAGCACACAACAACAAACATCTCGTTGCTATACGTTCATTTTAATTAAATGGTGGTCTTTCCTTAAAAAGGGAAACTACTCTAAGACCAACAAAAGGCAAGGGGAATAATAAGACATGGAGGGTAGGGGCATGAGCATAATAAAGGATGGAGCTAAAGCAATGATTGTAACCGATAAGGGAGAGAATGCAACCAAGGTCAGGATAGGTAAAACACCATTCTCAAATCGAGATGGAAAAGATGATATTTCAAAAGGTAGGCATAAGATAACATCATGGAAAGATCTAGAGATTACAAAGGTAAGGGAGGTGAAAGGCAAAAAACACACCAAAAGATAGAGTTAGGACAAGACTTGCAACGCGACAGAGGAAAAAGGGAACGAACAAGAGCGGGATAGTTAAGACATCACTCTTGAAATGAAATGAGAGAGGAAGCTTTAAAATATGGGTACATGATAAGCATTAAGGTAAAGATCGAGGGATAACAAGGGTTAAGGTGATAACGGACAAACACACAACAAAAGATGTATTTTAGACAAAACTTGCAAGGCGTCGAAGAAAGGGGAGCAATCAATGGTGAAGTGGGTGAGGCATTACCCTTGAACAGGGACGGAAAAGAGGAGGCTTTAAAAGGTAGGTTCAAAGTAAGCGTGTAAGGGTATGGATATTAAGGTGATAACGGACAAGAATGTAAGAGAGGAGGTAAATGGGCATAAGAACAAATGATATAAGTACCACAAAGGATGGAGTTAAGACAGGACCTACAAATGGAAAAGAAGAGGTACGTCCAAGGGCCAGATAGGTAAACTGCCACTCTCAAATTGAGGTGGAAGAGAGGAGATTTTTTAAAGAGACAGAATAAAGATGAGTGTCAACGCAAGATCGACGGGTGACAAGGTGATGGTGATAGCAAATAAAACACAACAAAGGATGGAATTAACACAAAACTTGTAAGGCGACAAGAAGTGAAAAGAAATCAAGGGAGAGATAGGTAACTCACAACTCTCAAGCTGGTTGGAAAGAAAGGGGAGGCTTTTAGAGGGTAAGTTCAAAGTATTCATTTAGGCAGAAGACTTCAATATCGCAAGGGTCAAAGGCGATAACAGACAAGGGTATGAGTGAAAAGATGAAGACATTGAAGAGCCAGTGGTATGAGTACACCAAACAATGGAGTTGCGCCCAAGCTTACACGCGGTAAAGAAGAGGATATAACCAAGGGTGAGGTAAGTAAAACACTGCTCTCAAACTAAGATAGGATATTGGAGATTTTAGAGAACGGACATAATGTAATTACCAAGGTAGGATCGAGAGATGAGAAAGGTAAAGGTAGTACCCAACAGGAGCACAACAAAGGATGGAGTTGAAAACTCGCAAGCGACAAGGAAGAGGATACGACCAAGGGAAAATAGGTAAAATACAACTATAAAATTGAGATGGAAGATAGAAGGTTTTAAAGGACAGGTATGACATAAGCATCAAGGTAAGATATAGAGGTGACAAGGGTAAAGATGATAATCGTGAAAAGCATGACCAAGGATAGAGTTAAGGCAAGACTCGCGAAGTGGCGAAGTGGAGAGAATAATCAAGGGTAAGATAGGTATGGTTCCAACAGAAGGGTTGAAGTAAAAATTCATTACCCAAGGAAGTTACAAGAAAACAACGAGATCACCAAGAATATGCAAAATAAAATGATCGCTCATGGATCATTAAGAAACAAGGGTGGTCAAGATCATGTAAACTGAAATGTCTTAAACAGACATTGGGGTATGAAGATAAGCATACATGAAAATATAAGAGTATGCAAGACTCCAAGGATACGAGCATACTAAGACCAAGGGAATAGAAATTGCCGATGGATAATGACTTAACAACGGAATAGGAAGGGATCTCAAAGGACAGGAAAGTCATGAAAATATAACTGGAATGTTTAAATAGGCAACAAAGTTTTCAGAGTTAAGTTTTTGAATTAAGGGACAAGGGTATGGAAGAATCCAAAAGATGCAGCATGTCAATACCAACGGAATAAAGATTGCCTAGTGGTAGCAACTTAATGACGAAAGAGGAGAGAACCCCAAAAAGACAAGAAGGTTATGGTCAGGGGGCATCTACAAAAATGTCGCAGGCACAGGAGTGAGATTAGATCTAAAAGATTGAGAGATGTATAGACCATACTAGAATAAAATACTTTTGGCAAGGGGGCATATAGGAGCACAACATAGAATTAGTCAAGGTGACTAATATTTTGAAGCAGACTCAAGGATGAGGTGAAGTAATAATCAATAAGTCCTTAAAACGGCCAATGCTACTCTAGGTCAGCGGTCCTACAGTCAGCACGGCTTTGATACCACTTATGTCACACCCGGTTTTAGAAGGTAAACCGAATGCGAACCATGTACGTGCCAGGATCAGAAATTCACGTACACAACGATTACATAAATGACTCATCATAGCACAATGCTTCGAATAACAATAAGGAGTAAGTAATAATATTACAGACTAGAGCCATTTACATAATATAAATCAAAGTACACAGAATTGAAACGTAGCCAACGTAAATTAACCCACCACAGGCAGCTGACTAGGGGAGGTCGCTAGCCTAATCCTCGGACTCGTCAAAGTCCTGGAACTCCTGGAGATCCGCCTCGACACCTTCTTCTTTACTTGAGCATAGATTGCACCAAAGGCAACCTGTTGTTTTGTGAAAGCAAGGGTGAGTACACATCAACGTACTCAGCAAATGTCTCGTTTGGCTGAGGTGGACTAGCTTTATGTGGGGTTAAGGTCAAAGCAGTTGCTTTTAGTTTGTCATGTATTTGTTACTAGTAGAGAGCCAGGTTTTAACATTAACCCAAGTTGTTAACCCAAATGTACTCTTTCCAAACGGAAAGAATACCAGAAAACATTACCATAAGCATAATCAAAACCATCATCCTCATTGTCATCTGTAACCAAAGCATCTTTGATCAATGTGTCTCTAATCAATGGAGCTCCCTTGGCCGCTCATAACCGCGAGCACGGCTGATATATCAGTTTCATAACACTCTGCAGAGGTTGCGCACTTTACCCATGAGTCGTGATTCCCTCTCTAGCCTAGGCTTGCAAGACCCTTATTCACTCCCAAGGTGAATGGCCAGGGATTCACTATGAAGCCTTTACAAAGATTCCCTGAGGCTGTAGCCGCCCGTTAGTTTTCCTAAATGCACCGCACTCCTCCCCAAGGGGCGAATTAACCTTGGCAGAGCGAGCCGCATACACCGAGCCCCATTAATGGCATGATGGCGAAGCGAACTACACCCCAGTTCCTCTAATTATTCAGCTAAGGGCGTCCCATTCCACCCTCATGGTTGCACTGTTTTCCTGGGCGGTCATCCAACGAACCAGTCCTTACGGAGAGGCACTCGAGAAATAGCTCGAGTCCCCTTAAATGCCACAAGTATATCATCATATCCAGAATAAAACCATAGTATCATCATTGTATCTCATCATGTTCATTGATTAAAGTAAAGCGCTAGCATGAAGCTAACCATAGTAACCCAAAAGGTAATCAAGGACAAGGTAAATAGAAAGCTAGTCAATCCTTATGTTGTTCATAGTATGCGGGACAGTGAATTACAAAGTAAATGGGACATAATGGGTCAGAGGACACTTGCCTTCACCAAACAGATGCTCAAGATCTTCAGCCTCGTAGAACTGAGTTTGATCTCTTGGTCGTCGAAGCTTGACCATCGATCCCTCGAAACTCGGAATGGATCAAAGTCTATTCGCGACGCACAACAAATACAAACAGGCACAAGCAAACATATACTTGCATAAGAACATTGCACCATACAAGATAACATATCATAAAACAAGCAATATAAAATAGAGAGCGCTTCTACGGTTATGCGAGGATAAGAAACACGTTAGTCGGAGCTACGGTCGATAAGTTATAACGTTTACGCTATGCAAGTAGTAGTTAGGACATTTAATTTGACATTATAAAACATAACTTATAATCGCTATGTACGTGAATTTCTAAGCCTGGCACGTACATGGTTCGCATTCGGTTTACCTTCTAAAACCGGGTGTGACAATCGACTCCTGGAAAGGACTCCGGGACAAGTTCCTGCTCAACTTCCAAGGGTACCGACCCGTTACTGATGCCTTGGCCGAGCTGTCACTCTGCAAGCAGCAAGAGAAGGAAACCCTTCGGGAGTACTACCAGAAGTTCCTCACTCTCAAGACACAACTGCCATCGGTCGATGACCACATCGCGATTCATTACGCCATCAATGGCCTTCGGGCTGGCGTCCTATACAGTCACTGCATCAGGGACCCACCCAAAAGCCTCCAAGAGCTATATCAGCTATTCGAGAAGTACGCTAGATCCAAAGAGCTACATCAGTGAAAGGTTGAATTTCAGAGAAAGTCTAGGGACCCTCCGTAGTCCAGCAGAACCTGGATCAGGCCTTCGCAGCCAGACTCCGGACGGGACAGCCACAGTCAGCAGCAGGTGCACAACATAGCCAACCAGCACCCCGCAGGCGAGGCCGCTCGCCGTCAGGAACATCCCCCCTAGGGCCGTGGTAATGGCACGAGAGGGTGGGGCCGGGGACGGGCGCAACAACCACACAGATTTTACTACCTGTTTCATGGTAAGGATTGTGCACACCCAACAAGAGATTGCCCGGAAACGAAGGCCACCAGGGACAGGATGTCTCAAGCACAACCAACCGACAACCAAAGAGTCGTCGCGCACACATACCACCACCAACAACAACAACCATACAATAACGACCACGTCCAACATCCACCTAACCACGCATACCAGCACCATCAGGAAGTACAAGTTGTTCCACCCCCACATCCGCCTCCGCATCACCCAAATCCACACCACCAAAATCACCCCAACTACCAAAGCAGGAAGACTTCACCGAGCAGCCATATCGCGGAGTCATCCACATGATCACCGGAGGGTCCAGCGTCGACTTCGAAACGAAGCGGCAGAAGAGGGATCATTACCGAAGCGTCAACCATGTCGCTCTCACCGGTCCAGTGGTACAAATAAGGTGGTCACATGTGCCACTAACCTTCGACGCCAGAGATGTTGATCTGCGCAATGCACCCCACGTCAACGCCATGGTGATCAACTGTAGCGTAGCAGGCTAGGACCTACACAAAGTCCTGGTTGACAACGGCAGCCAAGCTGACATCATCTTCCTACACGCCTTCGACCGCATGGGTTTCAGCCACATCTTGCTCAAGCCTTCGGACAACCCCTTATGTGGCTTCGGCGGCAAGGGCACCTTCCCCGTCGGCAAGATAGAACTACCCCTATCATTCGGCGTAGCACCCAATGCGCAAAGTGAGCAGGTCACCTTCGACATCGTCGACATGGTTTACCCGTACAACGCCAT
This sequence comes from Zea luxurians, assembly GCA_029449295.1. Classification (NCBI taxonomy): domain Eukaryota; kingdom Viridiplantae; phylum Streptophyta; class Magnoliopsida; order Poales; family Poaceae; genus Zea; species Zea luxurians. The sequence goes on from JAOPSE010000009.1 coordinate 60,883,183, forward strand.
AACGGGCCGGGGCTCCATCAATAAATTTGAAGCGGCCATTCACGGACTTTACCTTTGCATGAAAATTCCGGATCCGCAAGGCATGATAACAGTTTATGGTAACCAGCAAACTGCGGCAATATTGAAAGAGACTTCATTCTAGGCCAACGGAATGTACACTGCCTCATAGCACAATGCGAAGTCTTTGAAGGGACCCGCCCAGTCGCCGACGAAACAGCAAAGGCACAACTACAGAGCAACGACAGAACGAAGGCGGTACACCTCGATCCGACGACGCCCAAGCAAACAGTCGTAATAAGCGAAGACCTGACCCCGCGGGACGAGGAGAAACTTGTCTCCTGTCTCTCCCGAAACAAGGTCGTCTTCGCTTGGTCCACCTGTCAGTGTTTTGGGTCCGACCGCACACCCGGGGTTACCCCTCAAGGTGCTTTTAGAAGTAGGACGGTCTTATCGACTGTAGCTCAATGGTTCGTGCCGGTCGCACGAGAAACAGTGGACAATGATTTACAGGTTCGGGCCGCTTTGAAATGCGTAACACCCTACGTCCTGGCGAGAGTGCTTTATGTGGTGGGTTACAAGGTAGTTCTCTAGTGCGGGGAACGTAGAGAGTTGGGGTGGATGGCTGAGTAGTGAGTTCGATCTGTTCTGAAGGGATGCCCCCTAGGCCTTATATATTCGACCGTGGGGCAATACATGCAGATATGATAACCACGTGCACCTAAGAAATAGTGAACCGATTGAGTCTATCTTCCTATAGTTCCGCCGACCCATCCTCGCTCGGTTCTGTTGTACGGGGCTCCAGCGCGGGAAGGTTGGGTCTCTGTTGTGATTACTTGCTCGAAGTCATCGGGCCGTCTGGGCTTGCACCGATCCGGCCTTGTGTCGATCCGCTTCACTAGTCATCTCTCCTAGGCCCACCAGGGGATGACCTCATGAATTATGGGGCCCTTGGGCCCTTCGTGAGGTCTTTTATCCTTCTGGTGGACCCGGGGGATATATGTCCCCCACACCACCCTCGACCTGGTCGGAGTCAGCCACACCATCATTGAGCACGGTCTGGGCATCAACCCTAAAAAGCGCCCAAAAAAGCAGCGACTGCGCAAAATGTCCAACGAAAAGACAGAAGCCGCCAAAGCCGAGGTGCATCGCCTACTGGAAGCCAACTCCATCGAACCAATCGCTTATCCTACATGGCTCACCAATGTGGTCATGGTACAGAAGAAAAGAGGCAAGTGGCGCATGTGCATCGACTTCACCAGCCTCAATAAGGCCTGTCCCAAGGACAATTTCCCGATGCCACGAATCGACAAAATAGTCGATAGCGCAGCCGGATGCAAAGTCATGTTCCTCCTTGACTGCTTCTCCAGCTACCACCACATATACATGAAAGAGGAAGATAAGGCCAGCACCAGCTTCATCACACCCTTCGGCACGTATTGCTTCATCAGGATGCCAGAGGGACTCAAGAACGCCGGGTCAACCTTCTCTCGCCTCACCAAGAAGGTGCTCGAAAGCCAAGTGGGCTGAAACATTTTCACATACGTGGACGACATCATTGTCGCGAGCAAAAATAAAGAAGATCACCTGGCCGACCTCGCAGAGACGTTCGCTAATATGCGGGACGCACGACTTCGTCTCAACCCCGAGAAGTGCGTCTTCGGAGTTCGCCAGGGAAAAATACTTGGCTACCTGGTGTCGCACCGATGGATCGAGGCCAACCCAATCAAGATTCAAGCAATCATCAACATGACACCCCCGCAGTCAGCCAGGGATGTCCAGCGACTGACAGGCAGACTGGCCGCCTTGAATAGATTTATTTCCAAGTCCACAGAGCAAAGCCTACCATTCCTCAAGACACTGCGCGGTGCAAAAGACTTTGCGTGGGGACGAGAGCAGGCGGCAGCTTTCGAGTCACTTAAGCAACACCTGTCAGACTTGGCAACTCTTGCCAGCCCTGACCCCTCACTGCCTCTGCTACTCTACAGTGTAGCCTTGCCATGTGCAGTCAGCGCAGCGCTAGTCCAGGAGCAAGACAGAGAGGGCACGACCCTGCAATGCCCAGTCTACTATGTCTCTGAAGTCCTCACGGCCTCCAAGTGCAACATGACTGAACTAGAAAAAATTTCATACGCAGTTGTCATGGCATCGCGCAAGCTACGCCACTACTTTGAGGCATTCAAGGTGCGAGTCACCTCGAACAGAGGTCTGGGAGAACTGTTCGGAAACCCGGAGGCATCCATCCGAATCGCCAAAAGGGCAGCCGAACTCTCTGGGTATCACATCACCTTTGAACCTAGGACAGCGATCAAGTCGCAGGTCCTGGCAGACTTCATCGTTGACTAGACAGGGCCAACATGGCAGCAAGAAGAGTCTCTAGAGAAGGTGTGGACCATCCACTACGACGGTGCGTGGTGCCATGCGGGGGCAGGCGCAGCGGCAATTATCTCGTCACCCACAGGCGTCAAGTATAGATACGCGACACGCCTCAGCTTTGCCTTGGAGTCTGACAGATGCACCAACAATATAGCAGAATATGAAGCCGTCATCCTGGGCCTTCGCAAACTGCGAGCACTCGGTGTCACCACATGCATAGTCAAGATAGATTCCAAAGTAGTTGTGGCCAGGTTGAAAAAGAATACTCAGCAAAAGACTCCACGCTCATGTAATATCTCACAACTGGCCACAATCTCGAGAAACAATTCAAGGGCTTCACCCTACAACATGTGGACCGCGCCAGGAACGAAGAGGTCGATGCGTTGGCTAAGGCAGCGGCCAAAGGCGAGGCCTTGCCCTCCGACGTGTTCTACCATGTCATTGGCACACCAGCTGTCCACAACCCAGAAGGCTTACAAATAACTAATGACGCCGAAGGCCATCACATTATCAATCTCATCATGGCTGAAGATTGGCGGACCCCAATAACTTTGTATCTCCAAGGCCATTACCATCCAAGTGATATCAATGAGGCCAAACGCCTGAAGCACCGAAGCCAGGACTTCGCACTACTCGAGGGTCAGCTGTACAAGAAGGGGATCAGTCAGCCCATGCTAAAGTGTGTGACTGAAACCGAAGGCATTCAAATCCTTCGCGAAGTCCACAGCAGAATTTGTGGCTCCCACTCAGGACCCAGAGCCCTCGCTGCCAAGGTGATCCGTCAAGGATTTTACTGGCCCACAATAATCTGTACTGTGAATCGAGTCGCAAGGTCTTGCGAAGCATGCCAAAAGTTTTCCCCTCGCTCAAGCAACCCTTTGCAATTCACCAAGCTAATCGCCCATACATGGCCACTTCAATGCTGGGGGCTGGATATTATCGGACCTCTGCCTACGGCTCAAGGGAACCTCAAATTCACCTTCATTGTCGTTGAATACTTCACCAAGTGGATCGAGGCCAAAGCAGTATCCACCATAACGTCGAAGACCGCCCAAAGGTTCTTTTGGCAAAACATCGTCTACTGCTTTGAAGTGTCATCCGAACTCACAATCGACAACGGCAAACAGTTTGACAGCCAAGACTTCAGGGATTTCTGTTTCTCCATCGGTACCAAGTCTGTCTTCGCCTCGGTATACCACCCCCAATCCAACGGCATCGTTGAGCGTGCCAACAGCAAGATCTTCACTGCCATCAAGAAAAGACTTCTCAACGACAAAAAGGGCAAATGGGTCGACCAACTACCTGAAGTGATATGGGCCCTAAACACAACAGAATGTTGGGCAACCAGATTCACACTATTTCGTCTATTGTATGGATCCGAGGCCATGACGCCGCAAGAGATAAAGCATGGGTCACCCCCAAACAAGCACGCCAGCAGTCCCCGACGTTGACGAACCAACGTCCAAAGATCTCATCGACGGAGACTGCCCTACAGGCCCTCAACAAATATCAAGCTCAAACCAAGGCCTGGCGCGACAACACGGTTGTCCCAAGAGAGTTCAACATAGGAGACCTCGTACTCGTCCGGACCACTCATACAGAATCACGGGGCAAGTTGGAGCCGAAATGAGAGGGTCCATTCATCGTCAAGTCGAAGGCATCCCCCAGTGCGTACAGGCTAGTAACGCCTTCCGGCGAAGACTTAGAGCACTCCTGGAACATTGACAACCTCCGAAAGTTTTTTGTTTAACCCTTAGGGCCCACGTGCCCCTGTAAGGCAGCAAACAATGTTATCCTAGCCCGCACTCTTTTCCTCCCAGGGGTGAGGTTTTTAACGAGACGGAGCCTTGTAATATACCAGCAAAAGCCCCCGCAAAAACAAATACTCAGGTGCAACATGTCAAAAAAGACCGCTTCGAGGGTCTTCGGCATTCAACTAATTCCAGGTCACCGTGATAGGTAGCGTAGACTACCCTCGCGTGCGACACTCTCCGCACAAAAGTCGCCCAAGGGTGCAGCTGGAATAGCACAACAAGTGCGTCAATCGAAGTCTTTTTATTAAAAAGACACTCCGCGCAAAAGTCGCCTAAGGGTGCAGCCGGAATAGCACAACAAGTGTGTCAATCGAAGTCTTTTATTAAAAAGACACTCCGTGCAAAAGTCGCCTAAGGGTGCAACCCGAATAGCACAACAAGTGCGTCAATCGAAGTCTTTTATTAAAAAGACACTCTGCATAAAAGTCGCCTAAGGGTGCAGCCGGAATAGCACAACAAGTGCGTCAATCGAAGTCTTTTATTAAAAAAGACACTTCGTGCAGAAGTCGTCTAAGAGTGCAGCCGGAATAGCACAACAAGTGCGTCAATCGAAGTCTTTTATTAAAAAGACACTCCGCGCAAAAGTCGCCTAAGGGTGCAGTCGGAATAGCATAGGCGCGTCGCTCGAAATCTTTTATTAAAAAGACACTCCGCGCAAAAGTCGCCTAAGGGTGAAGTCGGATTAGCACAAGTGCGCGACAACCAGTCTCAAAGACGGCCAGCAGGCCACATTACAGTACAAGTTGTAGTTACATACACTCAGCGAGGACACCGCATCCTACATCAGCTCAACCTTCGGGATGATGCCTGCCTCCCTATAATTGAACAACATTATTTTCAATTCCTCACCCTCAAAAAGATTCCGCAGATCCACCTCACCAATGCTCGTCCCAATCGGCGAAGACAACAACTCTCGTTTACCATACCAATCTACTCGCAGACGGTCCCGCTCCATCCCCATCCGACGACGTCTACCACTTCGCGAAACCTCGCCCATGCTATGATTCGACACCACTCTTCGTCGCCGGCACTTGGTCCTCGCGCTAGGGAGATCAGCCACTTTGCCAACCTCCACCCGCGGCGAGGACTCCGCCGCGGCCACATCTAACACAACAAAATAATCCAAGTCTTCATTCGAAGAATCTTTGGTCTAGGAAAACAGACTCCCAAACTCACCATCAGACGAAAAAGACCCAGAATCAGAACCAGATAAATTGTCATTGGCAGGCACTGTGGTTGCGGCCGCCATAAAATTAGTATCATCAGCAGCGGTTACTTGCGCAGGCCCATACGTCGAAACCTGCGCAGCAACCGAGTTTTCAGTATCACAAAAACAAAATCCTACATCCTATAGCCCTAGCCCCTACCCCGCCACCTGCGAAGGGCCAGCAGAGCTATAGGGTCTTCGGCAGATGGTTCGCCCGCCACCACTGAAGTGTCCTCACCAGTCGACACAGCGGCCGGCATAGGGTCCTCACCAGCACAGGTCGGTGCGGGGGTCATCACAGGGCCTTCGCCAACTTCAGACGGCGGCGCCAGCTACCCCCTCAATCCCTTCCTTCGCACCCGACGCTTCGGGCAGCGTGCTCTCCAGGTCCCCAAAGTCTTCCACCTCCTCATCATGCGCCATCTACAGAAATAGCATACTCATTCAACAAACACCGCATACAAATACACATATACCCATACATAATATCACAAAAACAACCACATACCTGCTCCATCGCCCAGTCGGACCTCTCACGGACGGTATCACGGCCGTGAGGGCCGCACATCCTATCATAGAGTGCCCTGGCCGATCGCTTCAGCACCGGGTCCTCGACCTGTAAGATTCCACGTTCGAAGTCTTCGACCGACCGGTCAAATGCTTCGAAGTGCATGCACCCCTCATGGGACAAGGCATTCACGACCCTTCGCAGGTGATCAGCGAGGCGAAGGACATGAGGCCTGTCACAATCGTTAGGAGCACCTCCAACTCCTCCTGTAGCCATCTGAGGAAGCAGAGGCCCACCTCCTTACCGGACACGTCAAACGGAGCAGTCCGTGCACCAAGTTGTCGGTACGCATCCGCGAGCTATGCATGCGTCCGGTCGACCTCTGCGCGGGTAGAGGCCTCCGCTTTATCCAGGCAGCCGCGCAGGCTGCTGTGGCTCGCTTCCGCCTCCTCAGCGCACTGGCGGGCGAGATTAGCCTCAGCACGCGCAAGTTTGGCCTCGGCACGTGCAGCCTGCGCCTCAGCACAGGCCCTGTTTGCATCCTTCTTCTCCACCGCCAGTTGACGGCTGAGGTCCTCCTTCTCGGCCTCCGCAGCCGCCAACTTCTCTGTCAGCCTGTGGCTCTTGTTTTCCGCAGCTGACTTGTCTCGCACAGCTTCCGTATGCTACGTCCGGAGGCGCTCAATCCTTGTCACACCCGGATTTCAAGGCACCAAGACCCGGGCGCGAACATAATCACCATGTGTGCTGGGACCAAGTCTCACACATATGATGAATCATGGCACAGGATCGAATGTCACATCTTTACTACATAACAGGAGTTCTATACAAAATAAATAATTACATTATAAGGAGACAACGGTCCAGCAACCCAAAGTTGACTGGGAGACGATGGCCTAGACCTCTCACGAACACATCGCAGCATCCTCCATGCGCATCATCCTGCGTTACCTGTTCTTGACCTGTGGGGGGGTGTGAGACAACAAGAGTGAGCTCACATACATTCATAGCTCAACAAGTTGTGGGGAATAATGTGCATGATCTCGCCAAAGGTGGGAGCTCACGTGAAGTGTAAGGCTTACCAAAGAGGATGGTTGAAGCTGAGCATTGCTTTTAAAGTTGGTCAAAATTTTATTAACAATTACTAAGTATAAGTAAATACCAACCCAATTAAGTAGTAGAACAAAAGTAACAACATCACCTGCGATCCAATGCATATGACAAATTGAATTTAGTTCCATAGATTAATCATGTGAGTGTCCGAGCTGCTCATGACCGTGAGCACGGCTAGTATACCAGTTTTACACTCTGTAGAGGTTGCGGATCTTTACCCACAAGTCATGTTACCCATCTACCAAGAGACGACCAATCCCATACACCTCTACCGAGGAGGCGAGGCAGGGTAACACTACGAGGCCTTTACAAAGTTCCACTAGCTTCAGAAAACCCGCTACAGTTTATAGGAAGCTCCAATGCAGGAATCCCTCGCATGACCGCCATCGCAGCAAAATCATCCCAAGGGCCTCCCTACACTGACCACTCCCCTACTGCCCTTGCCCCTTTTGGGTAAGGTAGTCATCCACTAGCTTTCCTAATTAATCAGCCAAGGGCGTCCCATTAAACCCTTGTGGTAGCACTGTTTTCCCGGGTGGTTCTCCATGTTCCAATTAACATAATGATCTTATCATGAACAGTAAATAGCAACTGATAACAAAAGTGTACTCATGAATAATGTATCTCCATACCCAAAACCACATATAGCACTAGCAAGTACTACCCAGAAAGTTCAGTGGTAAACAAGGTATAAAGATAGACAAACTAGGGTATCCTATTGGTCCCATCAAAATTAGCCTATGCAGATCATTATGATTAATTAGAACATGAGTGGGTAAAAAGAAGTGATTTAGGGCACAACTTGCCTCGGACTTAAGATTCCAGGTACCAGGATGATCTTCAGATGACACGTGTCCTCACGCTAGTCGTAGCATTACAAACAAACAGTGTATAGGAAAAATTAACATTACACCAAACATAAGAATACATTGCATAATAATAATCTACGCGCCATAACGAGATTGTAGAAACAAGAACCACTAAATTCGGAGCTACAGTTATTAAGTTATGAATTTTCGAAATTATTTAGTGCTTAGAATAGATTAATCCTAATGAACAATTTTAACTCAAGTTTCATGGCTAAATAGTGTTATTAGTTGATAGACAATATTAATACAAAATTATTGCAACTGGAATGGGTTAAAAAGGAGTAAAAATGGAATTTCTATGAATTAAATAAGTTCTGGATATATTTTTTATACATAAAAACCATTTCTCAAATTATTTTTCTGAATTTCCTAAGCTTCTGGACTGGGCACACTAATACAGAGAAGGTCGGGGTTTAACTTGTAAAATCTACCAGACACAGCCTACTCCCGCGGGGACGGCGGGTTCTATTTAGAATAAGCCGAGGGGCTCTTTAGCAAAAAGTCATGGCTGATTGGGTATCCGCGAATTCAGGCCGCGCGATTAGAGATCAAGGGTCCAGATCGCCTTAACGAATCGTTTTCCCCCGCTCTAATCACAACCATCACCGGCCAGACCAATGGCACAGATCGACTCACTGAATTGGTGCCCACTCATTCTAATTCGAGCCACCCAAAACCAATCGGACGACCAAGGATCTTTCTTCCACGCTCAGCTACAGGGGTACGGCGGCGCCGCCCCCCCAGGTTCCTGGTGACCCCGCCGGAGTAACCTGTGTGGGTGCACCTATGCCCCAATCCTCCAATCCCAATGGCTCTACTTGTAGAGGATACCAAGGCGAACTCCATGGAGGTTATCTTACCCGAGATCCTTACGGCTGGGAAGCTTCCCTCGGCCCACGGCGGACACGGCAACAGCGAGGGATTCCGGTGGGCAATTTCCGTCGTTCCGATGGTCGATCCTTTCCTCCGAGTCCACGGCAGACACCACCATCCACCCGCGACACTCCCCGGACAACCGCCCGAGGTCGAGTGGTGGCGCACAGTCGACAACAACCCAAGGCGGCAGATCTGTCCGTGCCCCGCCATGGCGTACAACAGAGGTCTAAGAAGATGGGACGGGAGAGGTCATGGCTCAGGTTTTATAGCCCAGCTTCGTTCCGACCCTCCGAAACGCGCGCAAAGGTCACAGCGGAGACCGCGGGATTCACTTGAGTTTGTTACGGAGTTCGTTTGCTACAGAGGAGCTCACCACGATACTGTTGCATCCATCCTCAAGGTTGGTGCTGAACCCGCCAGGTGGGGCCCGCAAGGAAGTGACCAGGTTTGAGTGATGGGCTACGCGGAAGAAAATTGCGAAGCGGGCCGCCCGAGCGAGACATGGGCTGATAGGGGGGGATGGGAGTTTGGGCTCCGCGGGATAGAATCCGAAAATGGGCTGAGACAGGCGAAGTTTGGCCCAAGCGCAGGAGATTCTCTTTTTCTTTTCTATTCTTTTTTTCTATTTCAATTTCAGATATCAAATTCAAATTCAAATCCCTGTTTAAACTTTCAGATTTCAACTTTCAATATATAATTATAATGTAAAGGTGAATCATATTTCCATTATTAATTATTCTTCTACTTATTATTTAATTATAACTAGCTTGATTAGGATTTCCTTTCTTATTTTCTATTTTATATTTTCATTTATGAGTTGAGGCAAAATTAAGTTATGATTTTCTTTATTCAATGCAACACAAAAAAAAATAACATGAGCATGGGATGCACTTTTCTTTATTTATTTATTTGTTATTTGCATAAATTAAAAAGAGAATCAAGGAATCCCAAAAACACACACTTATAATTTTTTTGTCTTTATACCAATTTTGGGCTTTACAAATCCTACCCCCTTAACAGAAATCTCGTCCTCGAGATTTGTAAAAAAAGGATATAGAAAACCAAATGTTTTGGTTGTAGCATCGCTTCGAGTTTTTTTTTCAAGTGTTTTTTTTAAACACAAATGTTTTCAAAAAAATAGTCATTAAATAGGGAGATGATTAGGAACACATGGGTCTATTATGCTTAGTTATTATGCAGAAGTAGAGAAAGTTGGGGTAATAAGGATTAGGGCAAATAAATATTCCTTCATGGATGGTGGATCTTGATTCCTATTCTTCTTTAATGAGATTGATCTCTTCCCTCTTGAGCTTGGTGTCACCCTTCGGGTTTGAGACAAGAGGTCAAGATAGATCTGTAGGTAATAGATGGGTAGAGGGTTTAGTAGGTAGCTTAAGTTTCAATGAGATTAAGCAAATTCTGTTTGGTTTTTTTTGTGCTAAATAGGTCATATAACTCACTTATGGCAGTTAGGTTATTTGTGTGTTGGTCAAGTTGGCCTAAGACAACCATTTTAGGTTATGACATCTTTATAGGAGTAGGGTCTAATCTATTTCACTAGTATTAACTAATCTGATAAGGATCTCACTTTAGATTGGATCATATTAGATTAAATGGGATCTAGATTAGATTGATATAACTAGGTTAGACTTAGGTAATATCTAATTACTTTGGATTAGATCATGATCAGGGTGGGATAAGTCGTGTGGTTTTAGTCAAACAAATATAACTTAGATCTGATATCATTATTTTGGATTAGATCATGGTTGTTAATTTAGGATGAGATAAATATACTAACTAGGGCAAGATGAATTCATAAGGATAAGGTAGAATCTTTTGAGGTCAGTTAGATCTATTAGGGTGACATAAGATCTTTTCAAGATAAGATGAGTATCTTTTAAGATAAGATGGATCTATGAGTGTAAGATAGAATCTTTCAAGATTAGATGGATATTGTTAGGCTAGATACTTTAAAGAGGGATAATCTAGTTTATCTAGTTATTTTTATAAGCATTTTTTTCTATATGTATATGCAGATGTAATTGTGGATATTACTCCACAACTCATCACACTCAATCAAAGATCCAAATCAGACAAGTATCATAAGAACAAACATTGCAGCACATAGATACCTATAAAAAAATAGTTTTGTTTTTGGTCCTTTGAGTAGGTCTCCTATTCCTAAAAGTCACTTTAGGCACATGATTTTAAAGTGTGAAATCCACATTTGTCCTTAGAAGGATAAGGTAAGAATGATCAGAGTAAAGCGGAAATAGATGAGAAAAGATTAAGAAAAGTTTAGAAAGAATCAGAGTAGCAGAGGTAAGTAAATATTGGTTGTCCAGTTCTATCTAGGTTTCGTCCTACAGTCAACATTCCTCTGATACCACTTCTGTCACACCCGGATTTCAGGGCACCAAGACCCGGGCGCGAACATAATCACCAGGTGTGCTGGGACCAAGTCTCACACATATGATGAATCATGGCACAGGATCGAATGTCACATCTTTACTACATAACAGGAGTTCTATACAAAATAAATAATTACATTATAAGGAGACAACGGTCCAGCAACCCAAAGTTGACTGGGAGACGATGGCCTAGACCTCTCACGAATACATCGCAGCATCCTCCATGCGCATCATCCTGCGGTACCTGTTCTTGACCTGTGGGGGGGTGTGAGACAGCAAGAGTGAGCTCACATACGTTCATAGCTCAACAAGTTGTGGGGAATAATGTGCATGAGCTCGCCAAAGGTGGGAGCTCACGTGAAGTGTAAGGCTTGCCAAAGAGGATGGTTGAAGCTGAGCATTGCTTTTAAAGTTGGTCAAAATTTTATTAGCAATTACTAAGTATAAGTAAATACCAACCCAATTAAGTAGTAGAACAAAAGTAACAACATCACCTGCGATGCAATGCATATGACAAATTGAATTTAGTTCCATAGATTAATCATGTGAGTGTCTGAGCTGCTCATGACCGTGAGCACGGCTAGTATACCAGTTTTACACTCTGCAGAGGTTGCACATCTTTACCCACAAGTCATGTTACCCATCTGCCAAGAGACGGCCAATCCCATACACCTCTACCGAGGAGGCGAGGCAGGGTAACACTACAAGGCCTTTACAAAGTTCCACTAGCTTCAGAAAACCCGCTACAGTTTATAGGAAGCTCCAATGTAGGAATCCCTCGCATGACCGGCATCGCAGCAAAATCATCCCAAGGGCCTCCCTACACTGACCACTCCCCTACTGCCCTTGCCCCTTTCAGGTAAGGTAGTCATCCACTAGCTTTCCTAATTAATCAGCCAAAGGCGTCCCATTAAACCCTTGTGGTAGCACTGTTTTCCTGGGTGGTTCTCCATGTTCCAATTAACATAATGATCTTATCATGAACAGTAAATAACAACTGATAACAAAAATGTACTCATGAATAATGTATCTCCATACCCAAAACCACATATAGCACTAGCAAGTACTACCCAGAAAGTTTAGTGGTAAACAAGGTATAAAGATAGACAAACTAGGGTATCCTATTGGGTCCCATCAAAATTAGCCTATGCAGATCATTATGATCAATTATAACATGAGTGGGTAAAAAGAAGTGATCAAGGGCACAACTTGCCTGGGACTTAAGATTCCAGGTACCAGGATGATCTTCAGATGACACGTGTCCTCACGCTAGTCGTAGCATTACAAACAAACAGTGTATAGGCAAAATTAACATTACACCAAACATAAGAATACATTGCATAATAATAATCTACGCGCCATAACGAGATCGTAGAAACAAGAACCACTAAATTTGGAGCTACAGTTATTAAGTTATGAATTTTCGAAATTATTTAGTGCTTAGAATAGATTAATCCTAATGAACAATTTTAACTCAAGTTTCATGGCTAAACAGTGTTATTAGTTGATAGACAATATTAATACAAAATTATTGCAACTGGAATGGGTTAAAAAGGAGTAAAAATGGAATTTCTATGAATTAAATAAGTTCTGGATATATTTTTTATACATAAAAACCATTTCCCAAATTATTTTTCTGAATTTCCTAAGCTTCTGGACTGGGCACACTAATACAGAGAAGGTCGGGGTTTAACTTGTAAAATCTACCAGACACAGCCTACTCCCGCGGGGACGGCGGGTTCTATTTAGAATAAGCCGAGGGGCTCTTTAGCAAAAAGTCATGGCCGATCGGGTATCCGCGAATTCAGGCCACGCGATCAGAGATCAAGGGTCCAGATCGCCTTAACGAATCGTTTTCCCCCGCTCTAATCACAACCGTCACCGGCCAGATCAATGGCACAGATCGACTCACTGAATTGGTGCCCACTCATTCTAATCCGAGCCACCCAAAACCAATCGGACGACCAAGGATCTTTCTTCCACGCTCAGCTACAGGGGTACGGCGGCGCCGCCCCCCGGTTACTGGTGACCCCGCCGGAGTAACCTGTGTGGGCGCACCTATGCCCCAATCCTCCAATCCCAATGGCTCTACTTGTAGAGGAGACCAAGGCAAACTCCATGGAGGTTATCTTACCCGAGATCCTTGCGGCTGGGAAGCTTCCCTCGGCCCACGACGGACACGGCAACAGCGAGGGATTCCGGTGGGCAATTTCCGTCGTTCCTATGGTCGATCCTTTCCTTCGAGCCCACGGCGGACACCACCATCCACCCGCGACACTCCCCGGACAACCGCCCGAGGTCGAGTGGTGGCGCACAGTCGACAACAACCCAAGGCGGCGGATCTGTCCGTGCCCCGCCATGGCGTACAACAGAGGTCTAAGAAGATGGGACGGGAGAGGTCATGGCTCAGGTTTTATAGCCCAGCATCGTTCAGACCCTCCGAAACGCGCGCAGAGGTCACAGCGGAGACCGCGGGATTCACTTGAGTTTGTTACGGAGTTCGTTTGCTGTAGAGGAGCTCGCCACGATACTGTTGCATCCATCCGCAAGGTTGGTGCTGAACCCGCCAGGTGGGGCCCGCAAGGAAGTGACCAGGTTTGAGTGATGGGCTACGCGGAAGAAAATTGCGAAGCGGGCCGCCCGAGCGAGACATGGGCTGATAGGGGGGATGGGAGTTTGGGCTCCGCAGGATAGAATCTGAAAATGGGCTGAGACAGGCGAAGTTTGGCCCAAGCGCAGGAGATTCTCTTTTTCTTTTCTATTCTTTTTTTCTATTTCAATTTCAGATATCAAATTCAAATTCAAATCCCTGTTTAAACTTTCAGATTTCAACTTTCAATATATAATTATAATGTAAAGGTGAATCATATTTCCATTATTAATTATTCTTCTACTTATTATTTAATTATAACTAGCTTGATTAGGATTTCCTTTCTTATTTTCTATTTTATATTTTCATTTATGAGTTGAGGCAAAATTAAGTTATGATTTTCTTTATTCAATGCATCACAAAAAAATAACATGAGCATGGGATGCACTTTTCTTTATTTACTTATTTGTTATTTGCATAAATTAAAAAGAGAATCAAGGAATCCCAAAAACACCCACTTATAATTTTTTTGTCTTTATACCAATTTTGGGCTTTACAATCCTGCCCCTTGAGTCGTTGCCTCTCGGCAGCGAACTCCGAGGTCAGAGCGCCCGATGCAACATGATCAACGAAGGCAGCCGCCTGCCATGACAAGCCCATCAAATTCACAATCACATAAACACAACAAACTGACGAAGTCCAAGACAACTTACATGCTTCCGCTGCTGAGCAACAGAACCTGCCACGTCTTTTGCGATGGCGGCTGAAGTAATCTCGCCGCTGGCGCAAAACTTGGACCATGGGTCCTGCGAAGCACCCTTCGCCTCGGCCGCCGCCGCAGCTAGCGCGGCCGTCACCAGAGCCGGGACAACAGCCAGTTGCCCAGCATCCGACCCTGCATCACAATCTTGTCCAAGACCTAGACTCCGTGAAAAAAAACTCACCGACAAGTCCCCGCCCTGTGCGAGCATCAAACATCATGACGCCACCCACGCGGTAGTCATCCACGCAGATGTCCATGGAGAGGTCGGCCCCACCCGCCGTCGCCTCGGCAGCACGTAGCGGAGACGGTGGCCCTCGCTCCTGCGTGGGCTCAGTAGAAGGTTTGCTCGAGCCGGGAGCGACGGCCCTCGCACCCAATGAAGGTTTTCTAGGGCCGGGGGTGGCAGGCTTCGCAGCTGGCAGCGGCTTGCTGCTGCCGGGGGTGGCGGACTTCGCGATTCCCCGCGCCTTCTTGACCTCGCGACTAGGGTCCCCGACCCTAGTGAACGCCCGACGCTTCCGCGTCGCATCTTGGCGATCCTTATCCATCACTGCCGATACAACACCAGCAATATTCCGCCCATAAGGAAAAATCTTTATCTCACGAGCTAAGCGAGACGTAAACATGTCCTCGCCGGCCGCCCGGGGGATCAGAACATTCCTCGGCCAGCGACCCCCAGTAACCTCTAGCATTCACGCCGAAGATTCCCGGAGCTCGGGCGAAGACATACTTCCCCGGGGGCCGCACAAGTTCCCATTAAATCCATAGCAAAACGATCAGAGATCCCCAACCCCTCAACTGCAGTACCTAGTTTTCTCTTTTTAATGACTGGCACAGCTCCCCGTGACAGGCCTTCCTCAACCGTAGCCGTTGCCTTTTTTCCCTGGCGATCGACAGTTGTAACAACGTCGTCTCCCGGGTACTCCACCATATGGCAGACAGTTCAACTCGAAGACACGGTTTAAACGAACATTGGAACCGCGAATATCCCAACTCTGCAAAGCCTCCGTCCTCAGCACATATCGCCCCACAATCCTCACTGCCCCATCCTCTACTTCATGCATAAACGCGGCTGGGTTCCGGTCGCGCAAATCCAAAGCGAAGGCAGGACTTCGCACCAACTGCCCGCCCAAGGTAGGCATCTGGCGAGGGCACACTTCGCCAAGCACCCAGCCGTGCGCCAAGGGCCATACTCCATAACCAATGAACTCCTCAACCAGATCACGCCCGCTACTCATGCGGGCAGCATACTGGAGGGCCCCTTTGTCCTCATCGTCCTCCGCCACCTCAAACGGTGGGAATGCCACGTAACAGTGGGAGCACATGACGGCAACAGGGAGCCCTGAGAGGTCTTCGACTTCCCCTCCCGAGACATAAAACCATAGTCCCACCAGTTGCTCCACTTGTTCCGAGCGCAGGGAACTATTTCCGCGACTTCCGCTGAGGTCTTTCCGGTTCTCGGCGTGAAGGCGCACGATCCAAATTGTGCAATCTTATCTCCAATTTTCCTCTTTTGCCAGTGCAGACAATAGTTTTTGGCGAAGACCTCCACGGACAGCTGACCGCTGTATGAGGTCACCGCCCAGACATACTTCGCCAGGGCAACCACGACGTTTGGTGTCAACTGGTGGACCTAGACGTCGAACCTCTGCAGGACCTCCGCCACGAAACGATGCGCTGGTAGGCGAAGACCGGCGATGAAGAATGCCTCGAACACAACTAATTCACCCTTAGGCTCAGGAATCTCGTCAGCGCCCGGTACACGCCCAACACCGTCACCAAAGTACCCCAGCTGCTGCATCTCTTGCACGCGAACCGAGGAAATCCTCAAGGTGTCGAACTCCACTGTGTGGCCCGGCTGCAACTCCATCACCGCCAAATCGCTCAGGGTATCCCCGGGCGACGGATCGGCTGATGACGCACTCGCAGCAGACAAGAATGAAGACATTGCTACGTACCGTCGGCGGCGGGGCGCGGTCTGCTTGACGCGTGCCAGATCTACGAAGCAGAAGAACAAGGAGAGCGGGCGAGCAGTTTGAAAAAAGTTAGGGTTTTCCAGTGCACGCAAGGGTAAGAAACAGCCCCGGTCGCGCCGCCTTTTTATAGACAGGGCGCGGTGCTTTGGGAAACACGCAGTCCAATAGTGCCACGTCCATCAACGGTCACCTCAAAAACCCCCGCGGGACCACTTCGAGCGAGGGCAGTGTCTCCACCATCTAGCGATGTTTTCGGCACCAGATGACTTAGTCGAACTGGTCCCTCGGAGGGCAAATGTTGGGGCGAAGGCGAAGACGCTACCCTTCGCTCGATGCCTTCGTCGCCTCGCTACGCCATCGAAGACTGCGCCCGAGCGAGCCGAGGGCGCCGGCCGGATGAAGACCGGCGCGGTCGCCCTTCGTCCACTCCAATGCAAGATGAAGGTAAGGCTCCATCGAAGTCTGCTAGTCCCACGTCCTCATCGTGTCCGGAGGCTCATGTGGGATTCGGCCCATCGTAACGGACCCCGCACGGATAAGCATGTTATGGGCCTCATCTGTAATAGCCTTTTCTATAATGACGGTCTGTAACCTCCTCTTATGAGAATATTCTGAGGATAGTCCGAGTACCCGAGGGTATAAACGTCCTTGCCAGGGGACGGTAGACGCTCTGGTGCCTATAAATACTCCATACAGTGTCCTTGAAAGACCAGATTAACAGAGCTATCATCATTCTCCGTTGAACTTTGCAAACACTCTCTCCACTCTCCTGTTGGATCTACTTGGCTAGAAAAGCGAGTTGCAAACACTATCTCCACTCTTCCATTGGATCTACTTACCAGAAAAGAGAGTACCAACAACGCGCGCACTTCCTGGTGCGCTACGAACGACAACGCCGCCTCCTTCGGCGTGAAGATGTCGCCGGTGCGCCGCTTCGATTTGCCCAGCACAAGCCCCTAGCAACTTTTCTCACTAGTCGACTCTGAAACTCTAGATAATCGAATGCTCACTGTAACTGCGGCAGCAAAGTCACTGCCAACACGGACACCATGCTGCACGGGCTGGCGCAGGCAGTCCTTGCCTGGCATCACTGTCTTGTTAGGCATATGCTGCGCGGACATAGCCGGCGTCAAGCTCAACGGCCAGCAACTATCTGTCCATCTGTTCATGCACGGTCCGGCAAAACGCCGCCGGTGCTGCTGCTGGATGCTGATCAACCTCATGACGAGTTCATGGAGCTCCAGCGCCGGCTCAAACGGGCCAGGAGGTAAGCTCAGCTTTGCTCACTCGAATTATGGTGAGATCGAATTAAGCACAAGAGACGAACATATGCTAGCTGATTTCTTGCGGTACTACTTGCGTTTGGATTTTGATTTCACAATCCCTTCTGGTTACTACGTCTCCATTCTTTTTTTCAGAGTTGGAAAATAATTCATATGAACCAAAGACAAATTCTAAGGGAAAAGATTTATAAGAGCTGGTTTGAGAACCCTATTTTTATAAGTGATTTTTATTTTTTTAAAAGAAATTAGTTAAATTTTTTTGGAAAATAAGATTTTGTTTGGAAAAATAGAGTTCTGAAATTAGCTTTAAGAGGTTTATTGTGCACGTGAAAATACAATCGGAAGTCAGCAGGTGAAAAGAGCGTGTGTTGCACGCCCCAAGCTAAATGTTTGGATCAGCTTTTGGTATACTTTTGGCCACCAGAAGCTTAAAACCCACCCAAACAGCTAGCTTCGTGGCTAGATTCTCCTGATAGAGATGGCCAAACGGGCCGTTTGACCCGGTCCGGCACGGGCCTGGTGAAGTCCGGCCCGTCAGGCACGGTTAGAAAACCGGACCGGACCATCTAAACCTGTGGGCTCGTTTTTCTGTCCGAGTCTAGCCCGCAGCGGGCCTAAACGGGCTGGACCGGCCCGTTTAGCATGGAAAAAGCGGGCTGAAAAACGGGCTAAGAGGGTCGGTAAGCACGGTTTAATGCAAAAATGGGCTTAACGGGCTTAGAGGTAAACGGGCCGTGCCGAGCTAACCCGCTGTGCCTAGTTTCCTGTCTGAGTCTGGTCCGCTTATTCGTGTCAGGCCCACGCCCGTATAAAACCGAGTCGTGCTAGGCTCGGATTAGGCCCAAACAGCGGGCTTTGTGTCGGACTCACGGTGCTTGTGCTTATTGGCCATCTATACTCCCGACCGCGCGGCGGTCCGCAGCGGCTTCACCACAGCACCCGACATTTGGATCGACTTTTGGTGTACTTTTGGCCGCCAGAAGCTTGAAACCCACCCAAACAGCTAGCTTCGTGGCTAGATTCTCTCGACCGTGCGGCGACTTCACCACGGCGCCCAACAATTGGTGTTGGCACGGACCCAACAGGGGAGTAAAAGTGGTGTCAACGGGGCTATAACACGAGATGGCAATAGCTCTGTTAACCTAGCCTCTCAAGGGCACTGTGCGGGGGTATTTATAGGTATCTGAGTGCCCAGCGTCCGGTGTTAAGGACGCATGTGCCCTCAGGCAGCTAGGTTATCCCCGGAATATTCCCATAAAGCAGGGTTACAGACCGTAATTACAGGGAGACCTTTACAAATTAGGCCCGTAATGCGCAGCGGCCACGCAGGGCCTGTTACAATGGGCCAGACCATACGTGGGCCTCCATGTTGAGCGAGGTCGCAAGATGAGATGACCTCGCCACAAGCCTTCGTCCGGCGACGTGTGGGACGAAGGGTAGGTCTGCCCGTCGTCTTGCCTTCGTTGGTGCAGCGAGGTCGGCGAAGACTTCGAGCGAAGGGTGGCGTCTTTGCCTTTGCCCCAACATTTGCCCTCCGAGGGACCAGTTCGACTAAGTCATCTGGTGCCGAAGACGTCGCTAGATGCTGGAGTCGCTGCCCTCGCTCGAAGTGGTTCCGCGGGGGTTTTTGACATGACCGTTGATTGACGCCGTACTGTTGGATTGCGGGTTTCCTGAAGCGCCGCGCTCTGTGTATAAAAGGGGGCGGGGGGCGGCGCGTTTTGAACTTTATCTTTCCGCGCTCCGCGAAAACCCTAGCCGCCTTTTCAAACCGCTCGCTGCTCGTCTGCTCTCCTTGCTCTTGCTCGTCGGAGATCTGGCCCGTGTGAAGCAGACCGCCCGCCGCCGCCGACGGTACGTAGCGATGCCGTCCTCTTCTTCTTCTGCTGTCGCTACGCCGCCGGCTGGCGCGACGTCCGGGGAGACATTGAGCGATGTGGCGGCGGAGGAGTTGCGCGCCGGTGATACAGTGGAGTTCGGCGTGTCGCAGATGTCCTCGGTCCGCGTGCAAGACATGCAACAGCTTGGTTATTTTGGCGGCGGAGTGGCACGTGTCCCGGGGACGGAGGAGGTCCCCGAGCCAGAAGGCGAGTTGGTTGTGTTCGAGGCTTTTTTCACTGCTGGCCTTCGCCTGCCCGCACATCGATTTGTGGGAGAAGTCCTGCGTAGGTTCAAAGTCCAGGTCCACCAGCTGACGCCAAATGCCATGGTGGCTCTGGCGAAGTATGTCTGGGCGACGACCTCGTACGGCAGGCAGCCCTCGGTCGAAGTCTTCGCGAAGTATTATTGTCTGCACTGGCAGAAAAGGAAAATCGGAAATAAGATTGCCCAATTTGGATCTTGCACGTTTACGCCGAAGACGGGCAAGACTTCGATGGAAGTCGTTGAGTTGGTTCCCTGTGCCCGCAATAAATGGGGCAACTGGTGGGAATTTTGGTTCTATGTTGCCGAAGGGACAGTCGAAGACCATCCGGGGCTCCCTGTGGCCGAGATGTGCTCGCATTATTATTCAGCATACCCGCGGTTTGAAGTAGCGGAGGAGGATGCAGACGAAGGGGCCCTGCGGTGCGCGGCCAGCCTGAGTAGCGGGCGCGATCTGGTTGAGGAGTTTGTCGCGTATGGGGTGTGGCCCTTGGCGCATGGCTGGGCGTTGGGCGAAGTATGCCCTCGCCAGATGCCTTCCCGTGGCGGGATGCTGGTGCGGAGTCCCGCCTTCGCACTGGATTTGCATGGATGAGATCCCGCCGCATTCGTGCGTGAGGCGGAGGATGGGGCGGCGCGGATAATTGGTCGCTACGTGCCAAAGACGGAGGGCCAGCGTAGTTGGGATATACGCGGATCCAACGATCGCTTGAATAGGGTCTTCAAGTTGAACCGTCTGCCGTATGGCGGTTATCCCGGGCAAGACGATGTCGATCGCCGCGGGAAGAAACCGGCGACAGAGACTTAAGACGACCCCGCGCCGGCGGCCGCCCCATCCACTAAGAAGAGGAAGCTAGGTACTGTGATGGGAGGACTGGGGGTATCCGATAGTTTTGCTGTGGAGCTGATGGGGACATGCGCGGCCCCCGGGGGAAGGATGTCTTCGCCCGAGCTCCGGGAGTCTTTGGCGCGGATGCTGAAGGTTACCGGGGGTTGGTGGCCTAAGAACGTTCCTGTCCCCCGTGCGGCCGGCGAAGACTTTTTTACATCTCGCATGGTTCGTGACTTGAAAGTGTTTCCTTATGGACGGAATATTGCTGCTATTGTGTCGGCAGTGATGGACAAGGATCGTCAGGAGGCTGAGCAAAAGCGCCGGGCGGTCATCAGGCTGCCCGAGGCTATGCCGAAGAGGGCGCGGGGGATTGCGAAGGCTGTCGCCTCCGGCGGTAGCCAGCCGACGCTGGCGGCGAAGTCGGCCGCCCCTGGGTCCAGCAAGGTGCCGGATGTGGTGAAGGCAGCTGGCGTCGGCGTATCCAAGCCTGCCTCAGCCGGAGCCGCGAAGGCCCGAGACTTGCCTTCGCCGGCGAAGCGCGTTGCCGATTTCGGCACTGATATTAGTGTGGAAGATTATCTCACTGGTGAGTCGTTGGCCCGAGTTTTTTTGACTGTTGATACTTTGCAGGGTCGGGCGAGGGGCAACTTGTTGTTGTTCCGCCTGCGGTGGCGACCACGGTGTCTGCCACGGTGCCTGGGGCGAAGAGTAGCGCTATCAGCGCTGGCGATGAGATTTCGGCGCTCACTGCCGTCAAAGACGAAGCGGGCACGGTGTCCCGCCGGCTGAGGGAGGCGTCGCAGCGGCTGAGTCAGGTAGTTGGGCTAGACTTCGGTTTTTACCGTTTTCGTTGGGATTGTGGTCTTATGTTTGTCTTTTAGGCGGCTGACTTCGCTGACCGCATGGCGTCGGGGGCCCTTACGGCAGTTGTGTCTACTGAAGTCGAGAGACTTCGGGCGCAGCATGCTGACGCTGTCCGGGAAAAGTCGGCCGCTGACAGCAAGTGTCGGAAACTGACGGAGAAGGTGGCCGCGCTGGAGGGCGAGAGGACTCACCTCCGGCGCCAGCTGGCGGAGAAGAGGAGGGAGGCTAATCAGGCCCTCGCCAAGGCACAGTCGGCGCAGGCGGAGGCCAATCTGGCGCGGATGGAGGGTAGTCTCGCTAGCCAGCGCGCCGAGGAATGGGAGACGCGGTTCAACGCTCTGCAGGCCCGCATGGAGAGGGTCGAGGCCTCGATGCGCTCGAAAGTTGAGCGGACGCGCAAACAGCTCATGGACGCATACCGCGAGCTGGGCGCGCGGACCGCTGACTTCGAAGTGCCCGACCGAGAGTCAGGCCTTCGCTGCCTCGAGTGGCTGCAAGAGGAGTTGTTGGCGCTCCCGACCATTATGGAGGGATTTATGTCCTTTGCCTCCCTGGTCACCTGCGAAGGGGCGATGAACGCGCTGTCCCGCGAAGGGTGCAGTCACTATGAGGTCTTCGACCGATCTGATGAGGATTTCGAGCGCGAAATTTACAAGGTCGAGGACCCTGTGGTGAAGGAATCCACGGGAGCCCTGTTTGACCGGATGTGGGGCCCCCACGGTCGGGAGGTGGTGAGGGAGCGGTCCGACCGGGCGAGGAGTCAGGTAATGTTTATCTTTTGTTTAGTGTTGTTGGATGTGGGTATACGCGGGCTTGCTGAATCTGTGTGCTGTGTTGCAGGCGGCGCGTAATGAGACAGTGGAGGACTTCGGAGCTTTGAACAGCGCGCGGCCTGAAGCGGAGTCGAGCCCGGTGGCCCCGGCCCTAGAAACCGTCGAAGGCCCCTTCGCTGCCCATGCGGCTACCGTGTCCGGTGGTGGCTCGTCGCCAGCCGCAGTGCCGAGGGCTGAAGATCCCCCGAAGACGGCGATGGAGCCGGCAGCGGAGGATCCCACGGCGGCTGGGCCTTCGCAGGTGGCTAAGTGGGTGTGGGTAGTTAGGGAATTTTGTATATGTTGCTGAACCTTGGTTGTTGCGCAGGTTCAAGGTTTTGGGCCTACGCACGCAACCTACACTGCTAATTTTTTGGTGGCTTCGACCGTGGATGCTGGGAATGAATCGGATTGGTCTGCTTCTAAGTTTTCTGATTTTGGTGACTCTAGGGGTTCGGTTGAATGGACGGAAGAGTCGTCGGATGAGGACTTGGATTTCTTTGCGGCCTTGGATGTGGCAGCGGCGGATGCTTCGCCGCATGCTGCCGATGCTGAAGTTGTGCCTGGTCCGAGCGCTGGGCGCAGGCGGCGAAGGGCGGTTGCGAAGCGTAGAGTGAGTGAGGTGGATGGCGGTCGGCTTCGTGTGGGTGGGGCTGGCAAGCAGGAATTGTTGTCCTCGCCGGCCGTTGCGAGTGTAGGTGAGGGGGAGTTGCGAAGTCTTTTTGAGGGTGAAGAGCTTAGGATAATGTTATTTAACTATAGGGAGATGGGAATCATTCTGAAGGTTGAACCGATGTAAGGTGTGATGCCCTCGCTGTGTATGTGTAACTATAATTTGTATGATGAGGTTGTGCGCCTGCGTGCATCTGGCTATGCTTATAGAGGCGTAGTGCGATTGGTCTGGTATGTTTATTATGTTGGTCCGGCGCGCCTATAGTCAGTCTTTGCGCGGACAGTTTGGTGTAGGGTTTAGCACGGGTAGTCTTCTGAGGAAGACTTTAATTTTTCGCACTTGTTGTGCTAGTCCGACTGCGCCCTTGGACGACTTCTGTACGGATAGTCTTTTTGAGGAAGACTTCGATTTTTCGCATTTTGTTGTGCTAGTCCGGCTGCACCCTTAGGCGACTTTTGCGCGGATAGTATTTTTGAGAAGATTTCGAATTACGCACTTGTTGTGCTTAGTCCGGCTGCACCCTTAGGCGACTTTTGCACGGATGGTCTTTTTGAGAAGACTTCGAATTTACGCACTTGTTGTGCTTAGTCCGGCTGCACCCTTAGGCGACTTTTTGCACGGATGGTCTTTTTGAGAAGACTTCGAATTTACGCACTTGTTGTGCTTAGTCCGGCTGCACCCTTAGGCGACTTTTGCACGGATGGTCTTTTTGAGAAGACTTCGAATTTACGCACTTGTTG
Organism: Zea luxurians; assembly: GCA_029449295.1. Lineage (NCBI taxonomy): Eukaryota > Viridiplantae > Streptophyta > Magnoliopsida > Poales > Poaceae > Zea > Zea luxurians. The sequence continues at coordinate 60,907,029 of JAOPSE010000009.1, forward strand.
TGCTTAGTCCGGCTGCACCCTTAGGCGACTTTTGCACGGATGGTCTTTTTGAGAAGACTTCGAATTTACGCACTTGTTGTGCTAGTCCGGCTGCACCCTTGGGTGACTTTTGCACGGACTGTCGCACGCGAAGGGTAGCCATCGCTGCCCCTCGCGGTGACCTTTGTGTCGGTCGAATGTCGAAGACCGTTTGATTGGTCTTTTTCGACGTAGTTTTTGCGGGGGATTTTTCGCGTGTATATTACCTGGCTCCGCCTCGTTAAAAACCTCACCCCCCGGGAGGAAAAGAGTGCGGGCCGGCTGAAAACTATTCTGCAGATTACAAGGGCGAATTGGCCCTGAGGAGTTAAACAAAAAATTTGCGAAGATTATCAATGTTCCAAGAATGTTCTAAGTCTTCGCCTGATGGAGTTGTGAGTCTGTACGCGCTGGGGGACGCCTTCGTCTTGACGATGAAGGGGCCCTCCCACTTCGGCTCCAACTTACCTCGGGACTCTGTCCGAGCTGTTCGGACGAGTACGAGGTCTCCTTCGTTGAACTCCCTCGGGATGACTGTGTGGTCGCGCCATGCTTTCGTCTGGGCTTGGTATTTTTCCAGGGCCTGTAGGGCGAAGACGCGGTCTCCGTCGATGAGGTCCTTCAAAATCGACTCGTCTACGTCGGAGACGGCCAGCGCGGCTATCTGAGGCGACCCATGCTTTATTTCTTGCAGAGTCATAGCCTCTGATCCGTATAGAAGGCGGAAAGGGGTGAACCCAGTCGCCCTGCATTCAGTTGTGTTCAGCGCCCAGACCACTTCGGGTAACAGGTCGGGCCACTTGCCTTTTTTGTCGTCGAGAAGCATTTTCTTGACGGCTGTGAAAATTTTGCCATTGGCGCGCTCCACGACTCCGTTGGACTGGGGGTGGTACACGGAGGCGAAGGCAAGGTTGGTGCCGATGGAGAAGCAGAAATCTTTGAAGTCTTGGTTGTCGAACTGCTTGCCATTGTCGACCGTGAGTTCGGACGGGACTCCGAAGCGGCAAACAATATTTTGCCAGAAGAATTTCTGGGCTGTCTTCGATGTGATAGTGGATACTGCCCTCGCTTCAATCCATTTGGTGAAGTATTCAACGGCGACGAAGGTGAACTTGAGGTTCCCCTGGGCCATGGGCAGGGGCCCGATAATGTCCAGGCCCCAGCGCTGAAGAGGCCACGTGTGGGCGATTAGCTTCGTGAACTGCGAAGGGCGTCCTGAGCGTGGGGAAAATTTCTGACAGGCTTCGCAGGACCTCACGACCCGATTTGCGGCACAAATCATGGCGGGCCAGTAGAAACCTTGGTGAATCACCTTTGCCGCTAGGGCCCTTGGCCCTGCGTGGGAGCCGCAAGTCCCGCTGTGGACTTCACGCAGAATTTGGACGCCTTCGGTCTCGGTGACGCACTTAAGCATTGGCTAACTGACCCCCTTCTTGTAAAGTTGGCCCTCGATCAGTGCGAAGTCCCGGCTTCGGTGTTTGAGGCGCTTGGCCTCATTGTTGTCGGTTGGATGATAGTACCCCTGCAGGTACATGGTTATTGGTGCCCGCCAGTCTTCGGTCATGATGAGGTTGACTATGCAGTGGCCCTCGCTGTCATTGGTTATTTGGAGCCCTTCAGGGCTGCGGACGGCTGGCGTGCCGATGACGTGATAGAACACGTCGGAGGGTAGGGCCTCGCCCCTGGCGGCTGCCTTGGCTAGTGCATCGGCCTCCTCATTCTTGGCTCGGTCCACGTGCTGCAACGTGAAGCCCTTGAATTGCCTTTCGAGGCTGCGGATGGCCGCGAGGTACTGCATGAGTGCGGGGTCCTTCGCTGCATAGTATTTCTCGACCTGGCCAGCGACTACCTTGGAGTCTATTTTGATGATGCAGGTGGTGACACCGAGTGCCCTTAGCTTGCGAACGCCGAGGATGACAGCCTCGTATTCTGCTATGTTATTGGTGCACTTATCAGACTCCAACGCAAAGCTGAGGCGCGCTGCGTATTTATGCTTGATCCCGGTGGGCGAAGTAATGACTGCAGCGGTGCCTGCCCCCGCATGGCACCATGCGCCGTCACAATGGATTGTCCACACTTTTTCTGCAGACGGCTCCGGTTGCGTTATTGGACCAGTCCAGTCTACGACGAAGTCTGCCAGGACTTGCGACTTGATGGCTGTCCTGGGTTCGAATGTGATGTGATAGCCGGAGAGTTCGGCTGCCCATTTGGCAATCCGTACTGACGCCTCCGGGTTTCTAAACAGCTCGCCGAGTCCTCTGTCTGAGGTAACCCGGACCTTGAATGCCTCGAAATAATGGCGCAATTTGCGCGAGGCCATCACGACTGCATAGGCGATCTTTTTCAGCTCTGTCATGTTGCATTTTGATGTTGTCAGCACTTCAGAGACATAATAAACTGGACGCTGCTTGGTTGTGCCCTCTCTGGTCTGCTCTTGAACCAGTGCTGCGCTGACCGCATGTGGCGAAGCCGCGACATAGAGCAATAGGGGTAGCGAAGGGTCGGGGCTCGTAAGAATCGCCAGCTCCGACAAGTACTGTTTTAGTGCGGCGAAGGCCGCCGCCTGCTCTGGCCCCTATTCGAAGTCTTTTGCGCCGTGGAGTGTTTTGAGGAACGGGAAACTCCGCTCCGCAGACTTGGAGATAAATCTATTAAGGGCGGCCAACCTGCCTGTCAGTCGTTGCACTTCTCTGGCTGACTGCGGTGGCGTCACATTGATGATTGCCAAGATTTTGGTTGGGTTGGCCTCAATTCCGCGGTGTGATACCAGGTAGCCCAAGATCTTTCCCTGGCGGACCCCGAAAACGCACTTCTCAGGGTCGAGGCGAAGTCGTGCGGCTCGCATGTTTGCGAATGTTTCGGCGAGGTCGGCCAGGTGGTCTGCCTTGCTTCTGCTGGCAACGACGATGTCGTCCACATATGTGAAGATATTTCTGCTGATCTGGCTCTCGAGCACCGTTTTGGTGAGTCGAGAGAAAGTGGACCCGGCATTCTTGAGTCCCTCCAGCATTCTGATGAAACAATACGTGCCGAAGGGTGTTATGAAGCTGGTGCTTGCCTTGTCCTCCTCCTTCATATATATTTGGTGGTAGCCGGAGAAGCAGGCGAGGAGTGACATGACTTTGCACCCGGCTGCGCTATCGACGATTTTGTCGATTCGGGGCAGCGGGAAATTGTCCTTGGGGCAGGCCTTGTTAAAACTGGTGAAGTCTATGCACATCCGCCATTTGCCGCTCTTTTTCTGCACCATCACCACATTGGCGAGCCATGTGGGGTAGGCGACCGGCTCGATGAACTTGGCTTCGAGCAGGCGATGCACCTCGGCCTTGGCGGCTTCTGTCTTTTCGTCAGACATCTTGCGCAGCCGTTGTTTCTTCGGCCTCACCAAAGGGTCAATTCCTAGGTCGTGCTCGATGATGGAGCGACTGACTCTGACCAGGTCGAGGGCGGACCAGGCGAAGACGTCTTTATTCTTGGATAGACAGCAGAGGAGCCGCTCTTCGTCGTGCAAAGTGAGGTCTTCGCTGATGGTAACCATCTGCTGGGGCGTTGCCTGGTCGAGGGGGACAGTCTTGGTCCCGTCGTTGCTCTGTAGTTGTGCCTTTTCATGCCCCTTGGCGGTTGGATTGGCAGGCTCGGGGACTTCACGTTGGGCCGTGAGGCAGTGCACATTTCTTTGTCCGGGGACGAAGTCTCTTTCTATGTTACGCGCAACCTGCTGGTTGCCGTAAACTGTGATGGCGCCTCCGGGACCTGGGATCTTCATGCACAGGTAAAGTCCGTGGATAGCTGCCTCAAACTTATTGATGGAGCCCCGGCCCATTATGGCGTTGTACGGGTACACCATGTCGACGATGTCGAACGTGATCTGCTCACTTCGGGCATTGGGCGCTACACCGAAGGAGAGGGGCAACTCTATTTTGCCGACGGGAAAGGTGCCCTTGCCGCCGAAGCCATACAGGGGGTTGTCCGAGGGCTTGAGTAGGTTGTGGCTTATGCCCATGCAATCGAAGGCATGGAGGAAGATGATGTCCGCCTGGCTGCCATTGTCGACCAAGACTTTGTGCAAGTCCCAGCCTGCCACGCTAAAGTTGATGACCATGGCGTCGATGTGGGGGGCGCTGCGCAGATTGACGTCTCGGGCGTCGAAGGTCAATGGCACGTGGGACCACTTTGTCTACACGACCGGGCCGGTGACGGCGACGTGGTTGATGCTGCGGTAGTGGTCCCTCTTCTGCCGCTTTGTGTCGAAGTCGGCGCTGGACCCCCTGGTAATCATATGGATGACTCCGCGATATGGTTGATCGGCGAAGTCCTCTTGCTTTGGTGCTTGGGGGTGGTTGGGGTGGTGGATGTTTTGCTGTTGATGGTGTGGGGGTGGGGGTGGGGGAGGTACGATTTGTACCTCCTGGTGGTGTTGGTATGCGTGGTGCGGCGGAGGCGGAGCGGGGCCGTGGTTGTATGGTTGAGGGGGTTGCTGGTATGCGTGCGCGACAATTCTGGGGTTGTCGGCTAGCTGTGCCCGTGCCATTCTGTCTCTGGTGGCCTTCGTCTCTGGGCAGTCCTTTGTGGGATGCGCACAGTCTTCGCCGTGGAACAGGCAGTAAAATCTTCGTGGCTGCTGCGCACGCCCCCGTCCTCGACCGCGAGTTCCATTTCCTCAGCCCTGGGGGGATACTCCTGGCGGCGAGGGGCCTCACCAGCGGGGGGCTGGTTGGCGATGTTGTGCACCTGCTGCTGATTACGGCCGTCCCGGCCGGAGTCTGTCTGCGAGGGCCCCGTCCAAGTGCGGCTGGACTGCGGAGGGTCTTTGGGCTTCCTCTGAGACTCGACTTTGCGCTGCTGGAGGTCTTCGGATCTAGCATATTTCTCGAACAGCTGATACAGCTCCTAGAGGTTCCTGGGCGGGTCCCTGATGCAGTGGCTGTAGAGGACGTCGGCCCGAAGGCCACTGATGGCGTAGTGGATGGCGATCTGGTCATCGACCGAAGGCAGTTGTGACTTGAGGGTCAGAAACTTGCGGTAATATTCCCGCAGAGTCTCTCGTTCCAGCTACTTGCAGAGTGAGAGTTCAGCCAAGGCGTCAGTGTCTGGGCGGTACCCTTGGAAGTTGAGCAAGAATTTATCCCAGAGACTTCTCCAGGAGTCGATGGACAGTGGGGGCAACCTGGTGTACCAGGTGAGGGCTGGGCCTTCGAGGGCAATGATGAATGACTTGGCCATCGTGGCGTCGTCCCCTCCGGATGATGCAACGACGACTTGATAGCTCATGATGTACTGTGCTGGATCAGAGCTGCCGTTGTACTTGGGATTGGCCCCTACCCTGAAGTTGGCGGGCCATGGTGTCACTTGCAGGTGAGGTGCCAGGGGACTTCGCTCGTCAAGGTAGTTGACGCCTTGGAAAGCCGTGGCGTGAGGGATGGTGTGTCCGCGCTGAGGGACGAACAGGTCTTCGACTTGTGCGCGCTGCTGGAGGGGTGGGCCGTGTTGCAGGCCGAGTTGGCCTTCGCTCTGCATGAGCGCGATCTCTTGTTCAAGCTCCTGTGCCTTCTGCTCTTCGTCGTGTATCATCTGTCGCACCTTGGCTTGTGCAGACACACGTTGGCGCTTGGCCTCGAGGATCTCTTTTTGCTTTTGGAGGTTGCGGTTCTTGATGCGCAAGGCGCGCAGCTGTAGCTGCTCTTCGACCGAGATGCCGATGACTTCGCCGTCCTCGGTGGCGTCTGCACCCTCTGGTGGAGCGAAGCCTGGGGGAGGCTGCTGTGGTCCCCCAGAGCTGCAGGTGCGGAGGCTGCCTTCGGTGGTGGGTTGTTCATTGCGCTGCTTCTTGCTGTTTGCGTCGTCTTCGCAGTGCTCTTGGAGAGTGTTGTCGACGAGGGCCTTGCCCTTTTTCTCGGCCAGCAGTGCTACCTTCGCGACTTCGTCAGCCTTCGACGAGGTTCTCTTGGGTGCCATCGCGGGTGGTTTTTTTCGTAGCACGAACGGTGGGCGCCAAATGTTGGCACGGACCCAACAGGGGAGTAAAAGTGGTGTCAACGGGGCTATAACACGAGATGGCAATAGCTCTGTTAACCTAGCCTCTCAAGGGCACTGTGCGGGGGTATTTATAGGTATCTGAGTGCCCAGCGTCCGGTGTTAAGGACGCATGTGCCCTCAGGCACCTAGGTTATCCCCGGAATATTCCCATAAAGCAGGGTTACAGACCGTAATTACAGGGATACCTTTACAAATTAGGCCCGTAATGCACAGCGGCCACGCAGGGCCTGTTACAATGGGCTGGACCATACGTGGGCCTCCATGTTGAGCGAGGTCGCAAGATGAGACGACCTCGCCACAAGCCTTCGTCCGGTGACGTGTGGGACGAAGGGTAGGTCTGCCCGTCGTCTTGCCTTCGTTGGTGCAGCGAGGTCGGCGAAGACTTCGAGCGAAGGGTGGCATCTTCGCCTTCGCCCCAACAATTGGCCAGCAGCCCGCGTCCATGAGAAGTTGGACGACTTCTTGCCTTAAGCAGACATGAGAGCAAACTATTTAAGGATGAAATCAAATTAGTTGTAATGAACATCACATGTGTTATTTGTGGATCAAACTAACCACCAGCTTCTTTCTACAGTCAGCTTACCAAATATCTAGATTCTTACCAGCTAACTTCTTCCTATAGTCAGCTTATCCTTACAACCAACTTATCAGAAAAGCTTCTAAAAAAGGCTGATCCAAACAGGCCCAAAGACGCCTGGCGGCTAGCACATCCGTGCTCAGTGGTGTGGCCACGACACCACTTGAGATCCGCTTAAGTAATTTAGAGTGTTTGGTTTGAGTAATCATTTCATCCAAGATGAGTTGGTGTATCATAAGTTCATTTCTTATGAGGTGTTTGGTTTAAGAAATCACTCCATTCAAAATAAGATGGTGCATTATGAGTCTATTCCTAAAATTTGGTAGGATGACTTCATTCCTCATATTAGTACTATCTAACTAATTATGATGAATGAGATGGTGATGGATCAACTTATTCCATTCAACAAACCAAACAAAAAGTAAAGAGTGAAAAGATAATAGACTAGTTTATTCCTAAAACCAAACATCCTATAAATTTAGTAAAAATAATTTATTTCTCTTATTAATAATACAAATTAATTATGAGAAATAAGGTGACGATGGATCAACTCATTCTATTTTACAAACCAAACCAAATAAAAAAAGAAGACTAAGAATATAATAGACTAATTTATTCTTTAAACCAAACACCGTATTAAGAACCTCTATCTTAATAGTACGAGTTTGAAGAAACTGGCATCACCTTTGGGCGTCGAGGCCACATGAGGGCGAGGCTATGCAGGCAGTTTGGAGCAAAATGAATAGGATTTCTCTTCCTTAAATATTGTGTAGGCTTTGTTTTAATATTTTAATATTAACCTCAATCCACATGTATTGAAATAGATTACGGGCTTGTTCGGTTAGCTCTCAATCCATGTGGATTGAGTGGGATTGAATGTATTTGAATCCCAAACAAGTCAAACTTCTTCTTAATTTTTTCCAATCTATGTGTACTGGAAATAACCGAACAAGGCCTACAGTGTAAATTAGTTTAACTTACACCTAAGGCTTTGTTCGGTTGGGTTGGAATTGGCCGAGATCACGGTCTGATCCATGGGTATTTTTCTGGTGTGGATTAAATACCAGTGCGGCAAAAAAGCAGTGTTCGTTTAGCCCACACGTGTATGTGAATCTGGCCTAATCCTTGTTGTAGGAAACGGGTGACGCCTAACAGGGGGTGAATTAGGACTTCTAAAACTTTTTCTAAACTAGGCCACAATTAAATCTCTAGAGCAAAACCTATGCAAGTAATCAAACTAGAAGGTGCAAACTAGGTTTTGTCTAAGTGTTGCTATCTCTACCGCAAAGGCTAAGTTTCAATCTACACTAAATAAATATGAATACAAGATTGAAACTTAAATGCTTAATACAAATGTGGAAACTTAAAGAACAAAGTAGAGAAGCAAACTCTCGTGGATGACGCCGGTATTTTTACCGAGGTATCTGGAACCACGCAAGGTCCCGACTAATCCTCGTTGGTGCCCCTACGCAAAGGGAAGCCCACGCGAGGGCCAAGCACCACGGTCGAGTAACTCCATAGAGAGCCGCGGGCCTTCTCCACGCGCAAGTGGTGCTCCGCTTCCGGCTCCTCTTGGACGCTCCCCGCCGTCTCCACTATCGAGCTTCCGGCCGAAACGCCGCGGGCCTCGTTCCCTCCGATACACGGTGGCGGCCGTGACACAAACGCGGTTGTCACGGTCTCGCAAGACTCTCGCCCCACTCGGTACAATTACATCGACTCACGCAAGAGCCGAGGGGTTGTGTGGTTTTACAAAACTCACTCAACTAACTAGGGTTCACCTAGAGCAAGCGCTAAAGCGGTCTAACTAACCTAAGCACTTCGCAAAAGCACCTACGGTAATCACCGAGTGATTCTATTAAGCACTTGGGTGTTTGAGCTCTTGGAAATATGCACTATATGCCTTGATATGTTGCTTGGGCTCCCACACCTTCAAATGGCCGATTGGGTGAAGTATATATAGGCCCCAACTCCAAAATAGCCGTTGGAGAAAAGCTGCAGTTCTCTGCGGCACACCGGACAGTCCGGTGGTGCACCGGACAGCGCACTGTAGCCTGTCCGGTGCGCCTAGCCGTTGCTCTGTTAGAGCAGGTGACCGTTGGCGCCGCAGGCTTTTCCACACCGGACAGTCTGATGCTCACACCGGACAGTCCGGTGGTCTTCTCTCCGAGTGCCACCTGGAACTAGCCATTGGGCTGGAGTTCCCTGGTGCACCAGATAGTCCGGCGTGTGGGCACCGGACTGTCCGGACTGTCCGGTGCGCCTTCGCACAGACAGTCCGCAGCAGCACACTTGGACTTTTCTTGGATCTTCTTAATGTCTTCTTTTGAGGTGTTGCTTTCCTTAATTCCTTAGTCCAAGTAAATCTTGCATCCTGTGAACTACAAACACAAACACTAGAAAACTTATTAGTTCACGGATTGTGTTGTTCATCAAACACCAAAACTCAATTAGCCAAATGGCCCGGGGTCCATTTTCCTTACAATCTCCCCCTTTTTGGTGATTGATGACAACACAACCAAAGCAAGCAAATAATACAAGTATTTGAATGAAAATATGCAATCTACTTGCTAGGATGCATCATTGCCCCACAATGTGATATTATGGACTTAAGCCTCCCCCTAACTCCATAATTCACTTACTTCCTATTTTAGGACCAAATAACCAAAACCACTTGAAAAACCATTTGTAGATATAAAATTTTAAATTGGTGGTGTTTAGTGTTTGATATAGTTTTCATTGCTTTGGTCCCTAAACTTCTCCCCCTTTGGCATCAACCACCGAAAAGGAAGACACTAAAAGCATGTAGGAAGTAAATAAAGGCTTGCCCTCATTAAGAATTTTATCAGATGATACGATTTGAAGAATACTAAATTAAACCACATGAATGATATCAGTTGAAAGGATTACTCCCCCTAAACGAGTGTTCTTTTTAAAAAGAATTTTCTCCCCCTTTTTAGAGATGAAGAAATACTCCCCCTAACAGAAATCCTCTACTTTAGGAAAAAAGCATGTGAAAATTAGAGGTGCAAGACATAATTTGAAAAGACTAACTTCCCTTATGCATAGGTAACAGAATATGAGTTAAGTACTTATGCATTTTTAGCAACATGGAAGTATATGATATGAAATATAGTCTAATCAAATATTGGAGAAGACATGTAAATGATACTAGATGTAGTCTCAAAAGATACCAATTGAAATTCAATGGCGAGCTTGAGAGACATGAGTGTTCTTGGAGATTTTGCAGTGGAAGATTGTTGTCTTTCTCTGGGGACCTCATTTTCCTTACAATGAGACTATCACATGAAATAGACTTGAAAAGGTGTTAGTCTCAAAGTATTAGATTATAGAGTAACCTCCCCCTAAAGGTGTGCATACAAGTTTTGAATACTTGTAGGAGACTTGCACTTTGATTTGATATCAAGAGGGGCAAATTATCCATAATCTGAACTTTGGCACATATAGGTTAAATGATACAACTTGTAGAAATCAAAATTTTCAATTGATGCATCATTTACTATGGAGTGATACAGAAGCTATGTGCCATGCTTAAATAAACATTTTAAGCCATATAGGTTTGCTTAAGTATATGAATTGAAAGTAAGCAATCCTACCATGTGATTTACCTAGTATGCATAAAAAGTAAATGACAAATGTAATACTAGGCAAGAAAGGTAAACTAGATACAAGGTAAATAGATACACATATCTAAAAACAAGAGATACAATAAATCTAGTTACCTTAGTCATGGGTGGGAAATTTGGGTCTAAATTTTTCACTAACCCATTTGGCAATAAACTTGATCCAATATGATGTATCCCATGATATACATCCCAACTTTGCCAAGTCTCCAAATTTCCCGAACGACCTTCGGTCCACTCACTTCCCTTTCGGGATCCAAACCTTCTAGGTGCTTTTCATGGTTGAAATTATTTCCTATGACACCCAGATGCGTTTGGCTCCTTTTCCTTTGTTAGCTTACTTGTTGGCCTTGATTGCTATCACCTTTCCATTCTTTTTCTTCTTGATCAAATATGGTGTAGCATCCTTTTTGTTCACCTTTTTGATGTAGGTGTTGGAGATTTTGCTTGATGACTTTTGCTTGAGCTTTTGCCTTTGCTTATCCCCGGTCATCGCCTTGCATTGGAAAGACTTGTGGCCTTCCATGTGGCATAGCCTACAAATCACAGTTTCTCCCTCCATAGGCTTGTTCACTCCCGCAGTGGTGTTATCCTGTGGAGGTCGGATTTGTTTGGCTTTGCCTTTCTTGTCGTATAAAGCCTTTCCAAGGCGAGCCACTTCTTGCTTTAATTGTTCATTTTCCTTTGCAACCTCATCCGAACATGTTTCTACAACAATATTCTCAACAACAACTTGGTTGCAGGGGTTAGAATCATCAATTAAATCAAAGCAAGAAGTAGAAGCATCTTTCTCAATTATTTCAGGTTTTTCAACTAAAGATGCTGCTGGGGTGCTACCAATGTTTTCTAGCTTAGTAGTTAGCTCATTATTGTGTATGCTAAGAATTTCCATTTTCTCTAGCAAATTTTCAATAGCTTCTTAGGAGCTAGCTAACTTAGCCTTGAGTTTTTCATTCTTTTTAATAAGGCTATCATCGGTAGCAGTGGATGGAGCACTAGATTCTAATAGCTCAATTTTAGTTGATAGCTCACTATTTAAGTTTGCAAAAGTTTCAAATTTTTCTAGCAAACCTTTGTAATCATTTTGAGAGCTAACCAACTTATTTTTCAAAGTTTTAAGTTGAGCTTTTTGGTTTGTGCAAACATCCTGGAAAAATTCTACGGCTTCCGCAAGCTCATCTAGAGAGGGCTTTCCCTCACCTTCATCATCACTACTACTTTCATCACTAGAGGATGTAATGCTTTTGTTACCTCTTGCCATAAGGCATTTGTGTGATGACCGTGATGAGCGTGACGAGGACCGGTGGCTGCGCGTCCTTGGAGGTTCATCTTCACTTGAAGAATCATCCCAAGTTCTAACACTTGTTAGCGCCTTGCCTTTGCTCCTCTTCTTTTTGGGTTTGGCCATATTTGGACAGTTGTCCCTGAAGTGGCCCTTCTCCCCACATGCGAAGCATCCTCTCTTCCTTTGCTTTTTCCTGTCAATGTTAAAGAGAAGATCCTCGACCTACAGGGGCACACCCATTAGATTAATCTTGCGGATCATCCTTATTACCTTTCCGACGCGTCGGATTGTTTCTTCGTCCTCGGAGGATGATGTGCATGGTTGATTATCCTCATCATCATCACTTTCTTCTTTTTCCTCTTCTTCACTTGAGGAACTTGGAGTGGGAGCCTTCTTTTTGCCCTTCCTTTCATCACATGCAAAAGCATATGGCCTTGAGGAAGTTGGCTCCTCTCCCTGACTCATTTTTCGCGACATCTCAAAGGCCGCAATTTTCCCAATCACAATGGTCGGGGTCATGTTGCTCAAGTCCTCCATATTGTGAAGGATGGTGATGATGCTCCCATATCTTTGTTGTGGTAGCAGGGAGATAATCTTCCTCACAATGTCCGCATCACCTAGCTTATTAATGCCAACAGAATTGAGCTCATTGATAATTAGATTCAAATGAGAATACATGTCTCTAACAAGCTCATCATCTTTCATAGCAAAAGAATTATACTCATTTAAGACTAGGCAATGTTTTTGCTCATGGACATTGGATGTGCCGTCATGGAGCTCATGCAATTTTAGCCAAATCTCATTAGCAGTTTTCAAGGTAAATACTTGATTAAAAATATCCATGCTAAGAGATTCATACAAGCAATTTTTGGCTCTAGCATTTAAATGAATTTCTTTTTCCTCACTCGTGGTGGGTTTCTCGGGATTCTTGAGGGGTTTCATCCCATCACGAGTGACTCTCCAAACACCTAGATTAACAGCCTCTAGGTAACAAGCCATTCTAGCACTATAATATGGAAAGTTAGTGTCGTTGAAGTGTGGTGGCCTATGGGTATCCATCCCTTCCTCTAAAAAGCGTCGGCTCTTTTAGCGGTGAAGCTAAAACGTTTCAAATAAGCCAAACCGGCTCTAATACCACTTGTAGGAAACGGGTGACGCCTAAGAGGGGGGTGAATTAGGACTTCTAAAACTTTTTCTAAACTAGGCCACAATTAAATCCCTAGAGCAAAACCTATGCAAGTAATCAAACTAGAAGGTGCAAACTAGGTTTTGTCTAAGTGTTGCTATCTCTACCGCAAAGGCTAAGTTTTAATCTACACTAAATAAGTATGAATACAAGATTGAAACTTAAATGCTTAATATAAATGCGGAAACTTAAAGAGCAAAGTAGAGAAGCAAACTCTCGTGGATGACGCCGGTATTTTTACCGAGGTATCCGGAACCACGCAAGGTCCTGACTAATCCTCGTTGGTGCCCCTACGCAAAGGGAAGCTCACGCGAGGGCCAAGCACCACGGTCGAGTAACTCCGTAGAAAGCCGCGGGCCTTCTCCACGCGCAAGTGGTGCTCCGCTTCCGGCTCCTCTCGGACGCTCCCCGCCGTCTCCACTATCGAGCTTCCGGCCAAAACGCCGCGAGCCTCGTTCCCTCCAGTACACGGTGGCGGTCGTGACACAAACGCGGTTGTCACGGTCCCGCAAGACTCTCGCCCCACTCGGTACAATTACAATGACTCACGCAAGAGCCGAGGGGTTGTGTGGTTTTACAAAACTCACTCAACTAACTAGGGTTCACCTAGAGCAAGCGCTAAAGCGATCTAACTAACCTAAGCACTTCGCAAAAGCACCTACGCTAATCACCGAGTGATTCTATTAAGCACTTGGGTGTTTGAGCTCTTGGAAATATGCACTATATGCCTTGATATGTTGCTTGGGCTCCCACACCTTCAAATGGCCGGTTGGGTGAAGTATCTATAGGCCCCAACTCCAAAATAGCCGTTGGAGAAAAGCTGCAGTTCTCTGCGGCACTCCGGACAGTCCGATGGTGCACCGGACAGTCCAGTGGTGCACCGAACAGCGCACTGTAGCCTGTCCGGTGCGCCTAGCCGTTGCTCTGTCAGAGCAGGTGACCGTTGGCGCCGCAGGCTTTTCCACACCGGACAGTCTGGTGCTCACACCGGACAGTCCGGTGGTCTTCTCTCCGAGTGCCACCTGAAACTAGTCGTTGGGCTGGAGTTTCCTGGTGCACTGGACATTCCGGCGTGTGGGCACCGGACAGTCCGGTGCGCCTTCGCATAGACAGTCCGCAGCAGCACACTTAGACTTTTCTTGGATCTTCTTAATGTCTTCTTTTGAGGTGTTGCTTTCCTCAATTCCTTAGTCCAAGTAAATCTTGCATCCTGTGAACTACAAACACAAACACTAGAAAACTTATTAGTTCACAGATTGTGTTGTTCATCAAACACCAAAACTCAATTAGCCAAATGGCCCGGGGTCCATTTTCCTTACACTTGTGTAAACCTTCGAACCCGGCCTGGAATCGATCCACAAATACATAGTAGTGGAACTCATCCCGTCCCATATCTTGTCGCGAGCGTCATGACGCAAGTGGCCAGGCCAGATCAAGCGATGGTGATGGCGCAATTCACGACGGATTCACAGGGCTTCTTTCGCCGTCGGCTGCCTCCATCTTCACCGGCGAGCTTTTCTGTAGTGAGTTCATCCTACCCTTCTCTCCTATGTCTGTGTGTCCCCTCTCCCCTTGCCTCTACACAACCCATTCCACTCTATCGTCTGCAGTGGACTAGGACGAGCACGCACCAGGTCGTCGATGCCCACCTGCCGGGCTGCCGGTGCTCTCCTGCGTGGAAGCGTGGCGAGCCACGCACGTCCTGCCCCACCTGGCATTCACCATACATTGGTCCTGCGAGGACGAGATCTATATGTTGGATTTTGGCACGCACCGTCCAATTGGTCCGTGCTTTTGATTCTTGATTCTATGAAGCGCTGTAAGAAACAAAAAATCACGCTAAGACAATATCATTTGGTAGGATGAGTAAATTCAAGGCAAACAGAACCTACGTGTTCCAAGGACCAAGGGTAGCGCTGGTTTTAGTAGGTTTGGTGCACAGATAACTGCTAATTTCTTTGTTGACCTACTTGATAACTATAGCATATGCATGTCTATCTAGGTCTAGCTAATTATGAATTACTCATAGTTACTAGTAGTACAGTAGGATTTGTATGTCTCTATACTAAGAAATTTGATGGAAAAACTGATAATTGTTGGTCCAATGTTGTCGTCACTTCCAGATGCAGACGAGAGCGCTTCATCCTGCGATTAAATCAGCACTAGTGTTGCACAATGGTACCTATTGCGTTTGTCGTAGCAGCTTTATTGGGCATATTAGGATATGCAGGTTGTAACACCTTTTTTGGTTTCAGAATTTGTAATTTGCTTAAAACTTATCTAGCTGCAGTTACAGAGCTTCGTTATTGCTAGGTGCCAAAATTTTAACTTCCAAATACATATGACTGAGCGATAGGCTATATCATGTTCTTATGCTGTTATGCATTCATGCTGCTGCATTTTACTTTTTTATACAAGTACTTTATTGTCTCATGATAAGAAAGAAACAGTGGTTGAATTTAAAACTTGAGGAAACAAAGGCTATGCATCAAATATTCGTAGCTAGAGTGATTCTTGTATGACTTAGTATCTGAATTCCCAGTACAAGTGGCTGACTGACTGGTGTGTGGGTGCTGCACCATATAACTTAGTATCTAAACTCATAAGCTGCATACAGTATGAACTATACATATGGTGAGAAGCTATTTGGGGATGCTTAATTGATTCTTATGGTATCATAAATCTAATTGGTTTTTATAGATTCAGTCAAACTTCGAAATTGATTTCATTTGTAAGAAACCTGGGAATTGCAAGTCAAGTTTCATTTGTAGGATGAAATCATGGAATCAACTCATAGGTTTAGACAATAATATTTTATGGCTATTCTAACTCTGAACTTGACACTTGCATACAGGATAAGGAAGTGTGTTAGTGGTGCTAGTACAAAGAAGGCACAAAAGCTCAAGCTCTAAATGGAGAAGAGGAAGCTGCTTTAAACTAGCTATTTAAATCATAGCTGTTTTAGCAAATCTAGACGGTTGTTGACATGTTGAACAGTCTTATGTTCACCCTTTAGATATCTGCCCTTTTCCAGAATGGCAACAAATTAACAACCTTATGTTTCATTTGGTCGATTTTTGCCCTTTGCTTCTGCAGGTAGTAAATCAAATATGGACTACATTTGGCACATTTGCAAAAAAACATGGACTTTACTGTATAGTGTGTAAGTGAATAGTTCACAGTAGGCACATTTATATCCATGTGATGTAATCAAACAGTGAAAAATGAGCCATGTATTAAATTCCAGAAGTAATTGAAACACACGTGGTTTAGATGACATAAGATGTATTCACTCAATCCAGCCCCGTATTAAATCCTAGTGTGTATTGAATACTGGCTTGCCGAACAAGGCCTAACCAATCTTAATACATGTGGATTGGGCGAATAGTAGATTATCTAAACAAAGCTATATTAGGATAATGAGAGATTTTTTATCAGGGGATTTTCATAAAAATAAGGATCAGTGGCTTAGGGTTAAGTAAGTCTCTTATATTATAAGAGATGTATCAATCTAATCAGACAATACAATTAGCCTGTCTGGTCTTTAAGGGCTATTTTTCACGTTTGTCTCCTTCTCTCTTGCTTGTTTGCTCTCTGTGTGACTAAGGCTGGATATCGAGCTAGCTCGGCTCGTCCGAGTTCTAACGAGCCACAGAATCAGCTCGGCTCGGCTCGTTTACGAGCTCGAGTTGGCTGAGCCAGACCAGAAAAAACAATATTTATATAATAAACAACTTATAGTTAATTTCAAACTAATTTAACAATAGAAAATAATAACTATACTCATAGTTTCACATACCACATCAATGTAACACCAAATTAATACACCTCATCACTTATCATTCACAATTCACACACATATTCATTAGTTTAACCCATGATTATATTCGCATAAACCAATTTAACACATAGACAATTAATCAATCATTAGTTTAACTCATAGACCATAGATACCACACATATATATATATATATAACATGTTCATCAATTGTTACGTAAATTATATGTATATAGTTTGGTTTTGTTGAAATATGAGAACTCGTTTAGCTCGTGAACTAACTCGTTAACAAACCAAGTTAGCTCGTTAACGAACCGAGCTATAATGTCAGCTTAGCTCGTAAAAAATTTCAAACGAGTTGATCCAAGTCGAGCTGACCATGAATCAAACGAGCCGACAAGCCACGAGCATTTCGTCCAGCCCTA
Organism: Zea luxurians; assembly: GCA_029449295.1. NCBI lineage: Eukaryota > Viridiplantae > Streptophyta > Magnoliopsida > Poales > Poaceae > Zea > Zea luxurians. The sequence goes on from JAOPSE010000009.1 coordinate 60,923,979, forward strand.
TGCACGACCATGGCTCATATGCGCCACCGATGGTACACACATCGGCCATTGATCTCTTATGGTCCTATCACTACCGGAATTCGGCTCTTTGCCGAGTGCCGGCGGCTTTGTCGAGTGCTTTTTATCGGGCACTCGGCAAAGCCGACTTTGCCAAGCGCCGCACTCGGCAAAGTCCTGCGCTCGGTAAAGAGCTTATTTACCGAGTGCAGGACACTCGGCACAGCCAAGCACTCGGCAAAGACTGCTTTGCCGAGCGTCAAGCACTCGGCAAATATGGCTCTTGGCAAAGGGTCATTAGCGGTCGTCTACAGCTGACGACCGTCAGTCTTTGCCGAGTGTCAAATATCTGGCACTCGGCAAAGAGAGTCTTTGCCGAGTGTCCTATGTAGACACTCGGCAAAGCATTTTTTTATTTTTTTATTTTGGTCACCAAACTTTTTGTGGTATGTTCCTACACTATGTAGACCTACATGTACCATTTTGGGACAATTATAACAGTGTTTTCTATAGCTAGTACATTTAGTTTGTTTATTTGAATTTCTTCGGAAAATTCAGATTTGAACTGCAGGTCACTCGAAACTTGGAAAACCGTGCATGCAAAAATGATATCCATGCTACTTAGCACAAGTTACGACCGATTTCAGGAGCGGACCGGAAACTTCGAGCACCATGCTCACTCAACATGACCGTGAACTTGCCATCCAGGTGTTTAAAAATTGTATAAAACAGAAACAAAGTCAGAAAATCATGAAACCTGTCCACGTGTCATGATATCATATGTAGAGGCTGTGATAAAAATTTGAAAAAGTTTCGAGAAAGCTGTAACGCACTATGTGTACAAACCTAAGAGATCCACATTGAAACTCTATGATTTCATGTGTAGTTCTCTTAGGTTTCTACACATAGTGTCTAACAACTTTGTCCAAACATTCTCATTTTTTTATCACAGACTCAGACTCTACATATGATATCATGACACATGGACAAGTTTCATGATTTTCTGACTTTGTTTGTGTTTTATACAATTTTTAAACATGTAGATGGCAAGTTCACGGTCATGTTTAGTGAGCATGGTGCTTGAAGGTTCCGGTCTACTCGTAAAATCGGTCGTAACTTGTGTTACCTAACATAAATATCATTTTTGCATGCACGGTTTTCCAAGTCTCGAGTGCAATGCAGTTCAAATCTGAATTTTCCGAAGAAATTCAAATAAACGAACTAAATCTACTAGCTATTGAAAACACTGTTATAATTGTCCCAAAATGATACATGTAGGTCTAAATAGTGTAGGAACATACCACAAAAAGTTTGATTGGGAAAAGAAAAAAAATAAAAAACATACTTTGCCGAGTGTCCAAAAAAGACACTCGGCAAAGCATACTTTGCCGAGTGCCAGTCTGGCAGCACTCGGCAAAAACAAATAAGTCAAGGTTTGTCGAGTGCCAGTCTGGCGGCACTCGGCAAAATGAATTTTTATATTTTTAAAAAGTTCTTTGTCGAGTGCCCACGATCTGGCACTCGGCAAAGCCGTTGAATAATAAATCGGTCGTCTTCCTCTCTTCTTCTCTTCCTCACACTTTCTATCTCACATCTCCACTGCGCGCCGCTCCCGCCGCCGGCCCTCGCGCGCTGCCCCTGCGCCGCCGGCCACACCGCCGGCCACGCGCGTCGCTAGCCTGTGCGCCCCGCCAGCCCACGCGCCGCCCCCACGTGCGCCGCCCCTGCGCCCTCCGCCGCCGGCCACGCCGCTAGCCCCAGCGCGCTGCCCCCACGCCGCCGGGCCGCGCGCCGCCGCCCCTGCGCATCCTCCCCGTCGCTCCGGCCCGGCCATCCTCCCCGCTCCGGCCATCTCCGCCATCCCCCCGCTCCGGCCATCTCCGCCAACCACCATCGCTCCGGCTAAGGTATACGATCTATGAAATTTTTATATGAAATTGTTATACGATCTATGAAATTGTTATATGAAATTGTTAGGTTTGAAATTGTTATATGAAATTGTTAGGTTTGAAATTGTTATATGAAATCTCCCGCTATGGTTATATGAAATTGTTAGGTTTGATATTAGGTTTGATATTAAGTGAGTTTGGTTGCCGCCGTCGTCTCACTCTCACTCACCCGCTCGCTCGCCATCGTCGCGCCCACCGCCGTAGTGAGTATAATAAGTTTAATTAGTTTAGTATGTATTTATTGAGTTTATAGTATATGTGTTTAGTGGATTTAGTGATTTTCGTGAGTTTAATTAGTTTAGTATGTGTGTTTAGTGAGTTTATACTATATGTTTTTAGTGAATATAGTGACTTTAGTGAGTTTAATTAGTTTAGTATGTGTGTTTAGAGAGTTTATACTATTTGTGTTAATTTGGCATAATGTGATGGTGGATATGGATGCCGTTGAAATATGTGTGATGGTGGATATGGATGCCACTTAGATGTGACTTGCATTCATCGTGTCGTTTGTATATGTGCGTGTCAGCCATCGTGCTGTCAGATCTATTTGCAGGTTTTGGAAACCTCCCCGTACAGGGGAAGTGCTGCCGATTTTTTTGACATGCTTGTTTATTTTTTTACAGAGAAGATACTTGTCTTCCTAGCCACTGTGGGTCTGCCTGCACCGCGTCGCGTCGCCACTGCACCAACCCGCCACAGCCCCGCTAGCCTGACTCCACCGCCACCCTAGGTATAACCTCTATTTCCGCATCATGGTCGTAGATCACGTAACCCAGTTAGGCGTCTCCCGTTCGAAAGAGATACGGTGTAGATATGCAGATCTTTGCATATCTACAAATGTATCAGTTTCGAATTGTCCACGTTTTTTGGACAGCCCGCGGTTGCGTAGATGGTGTTAGTTTCCATGCTCTACTCCGGTCCGAGACAGAGTTTCGGCGTCACCTCCCTGTTGTTCTCCGGACAGTACACTCTCCCTGCCAGGACGTGTATCCGGAGAACAGCGGGGAGGTGCTGCCGAAATTCTATCTCGGATCGGAGTAGAGCATGGAAACTAACTCCATCTACGCAACTACGGGTGGGATTAGGACCTATCCTCACCTATTAGAAGGTAGGAACGTAGTGTACATGCATTACATGTCTATATTAAACTATACTCGGTTATATATGTTAGAGGATGGAGGACCGTGATTGGATGTACACGGGCCGCGTAAGACGTAATGATGTTAGGTATACTTGGTCTTGTGAGATACTTGGTGATGTTAGTGATGATCCAGACTTATATCTGTTTTGTGATGATCCTGACTTATATTTGTGAGACTTATATTAGTGAGACTTTGTGATATATATGGTGTTGATGATAAATGTGTTCATTCTGTGATGCGATTGATATATAATGTGATGTGAATGATATATATCTTTTGTTTGTTTGGATGGAACAGCAAAAACAAATAAAAAGGGGACATCCTGGTCACTTTGCCGAGTGTAACACTCGGCAAAGGGTAGCTTTGCCGAGTGCTATGACCTTGGCACTCGGCAAAGAAGGAAACCTGGGAACCGGTAAAGCCATCTTTGCCGAGTGCTGACCATGGCACTCGCAAAGAAGGAAACCTGGGAACCGGTAAAGCTATCTTTGCCGAGTGCTGTTGTGAAGGCACTCGGCAAAGGGACTGGCAAAGGGACCCACTAGAGGACTCTTTGCCGAGTGTCAGTCCACTAGACACTCGGCAAAGAAGCCTCCTTTGCCGAGTGCCTACGAAGACACTCGGCAAAGGATCCGTCACCGTCACTTGGCGCCGTGACGGTGACTTTTCTTTGCCGAGTGACAAATGGCACTCGACAAAAAGTACTCGACAAAAAGGTTGTTGCCGATGTACAGTTCGCCGAGCGTCATTTGCCGAGTGTTACACTCGGCAAAGCCTTTGCCGAGTGTTACACTCGGCAAAGCCTTTGCCGAGTGTAAAATAGCCTTTGCCGAGTGTCTCAGACACTCGGCAAAGGAGCTGTGTCCGGTAGTGTATCCGATCCTATCTTATGTTATCACGGTAAGATCTCAGATCCTATCGAAAAAAGGTTTATGTACTCATTCTGTTTTTAATTTATAATTTATTTAACTTTTTTAACTTCAAATTTGATCGACTTGTCTTATTAAAAAATCATATTATTATTAATTTTTACTATGATATTATTTAGCATATAACATAATTTAAGTATGGCTTTGAATTTTTCATTTTTTCGAAAAAAAAAATTAAATAAGACAAGCAGGTCAAACTTGGCACAAAAAAACGTCAAATGAATTATAATTTGCGATGGAGGGAGTATTGGGAAGTGAGAATTTTCATGTATTTTAGGACAAAATCTATTTTAGGGCAGAGGAAATAGGTTGTAACCACATAGCATCCTATCATGTACTACTCTGTTATAAAATGAATGCAATTTAAACTCTATCTATAGTCAAACTATTGTAGTTTCACTAAAACTATAGGAAACTATCAAAGATTATGATGCCAAATAGTTATACTATGAAAATACATGAAATGACTAATCTAATAATACTTATTTGGTATGATAAATATCCATACTTTATTTAAAATTTAACAGAACTCAATGATTTGACCAAGTACTATGTTGGAATTATATCCTTTTTCAAAACAGGAGTATTACTGGACCTAATGCCTCGGCCTCACAGCAAGCTCCTTCCCAAGCAGGTTCAGCACCTCCCTGATCTGGAAAGGAAAACGTATGGCTAATTCTGCATTACTAACAAAATTAAGAATGAACTGAAGAAAAATGCTGAGAGAATTTGTAGAAGTGTATGCTTCCCAGTTATCAAGATGACACGCGGGGAACACAAATAGTTAGATTCCGTAGCTGCATTAGCTTTTAACAAATTTTATTGCAAGATCGCATAACACCACATGTAAACTTACCGAAGCCTTTTAACTCGGTGAAATTAGAAAATTACCCCCACATAGTGTTGAAGAACTGGTGAGTAGTGAACCAGAGCTCCGTATGTCTTACTAAGAAGTCCAAGAAGCAGCTCCACTTCATCGCCAAGAAGATCCACCTACGGTTCATGGCAATCAAAGGTTAGCTCCTATTGTTTTTAATTCAGTGCTTTTGGCCATGCGTGAGGCAATACCGGAACCTTTTTTTTTAAGACAAGGTCTGACTTTATGGACAGCATACAGAGATATATCCATTGTTTCTAACCTCGGCTTCTGCTGTTTGAAGGTCGCAACATCTCCTAGTGAAAGCGCTCCGGTACAGAAACTCACTTGTTTTAAGAGAGTTCACTTTTTCAATCTGATTTGACAATTGTTTGTCCAGGTCTCTCAATCTGTACAATGGTCCATTGATCATAGTTAAGTAGTGCCACCTCTCTCACAGCTCACTGAACTGCATGTCTGTATCCGAACTACTAAATCAATTTCTGTTTCAACTTCCTATTGCGTTAATAGCAAAGTATAGAATGAAGACTTACAAACCTCAGCACAGATGTTCCTATTTTTTCACAGGTAATAGCCTCAAAGTCCCCAAATATTTCATATATGTTTGTCAATGGAATGCATATTTCTTGAATCACTCCTTCAGAAGGCAAGCACAAACCTATAGCTACCTCTTCTGTTTGCAGCTTCCTGCAATCATCCAATCCTTCCTTAACATCATCTCTGCCCATTGATTCTTCAGCTTGCTTATCACTTCCTTTTGAATTTTGCCTGTCACAGTTACCAATTATACCTAAAACTTCTTGATTCACAAGTATTCTACGTTGATCAGAGCCTACACCATCATCTTCAGTAGTTACATTGACTTGTATCTTCCCCTTCACTAACTGCTCAGCGCTGTCAATCATACCGAATCGTCCCAGATTATGGCTGGGTCTATTTTGGTGTTGATATTTGATCACACTTAAATTTTGACCATTTACCAAATCATTTATCAAACCTCCAAAAACAATGCATTCAATCTCTTCCTTGATAAGTCTTTCGCTGTGAACCATCTCAGTAGTGATCTTCCAAGGATTCATAATCTTGGCAAGAAGAGCTCTATGCACCTCATCTTGGATCCAGGTCTTGATAAGATGATCAACGGATTCAACACATAGGTTCTTCACCAAGTCCTTGAATATGATACTATGCATCTCATACTGTATATTACTTATGATTTCCGTTTCATCTCTTTGTTCTGTAAGCCTCTGTGCATGATATGTCTGAACCGAAAGTTTGCTTAATAGGTCTCTGAATGCTGCTGAGTACAAAACACGCTGCAGTTCACATCTAATTTCTGAATCAATCGTTGTTTCTGTTAGCCTTTCAGCTTCCTCTTGAGAGAGGCAGAAACAATGCTCTTCTGAATTAGTATGACGCAGTCTGCTCTCTGACTTCTCTGCCGGGATTCGCTTTGCTGAGTGCAGCTGGCTAGTTTCATCCTTCAGATACTGGAATTCGTCCGAGCTATTATTATCAGGAGCATCTCTGCTATGATGCAACGTAGGTGTCGGGCATCCCTCTCCCTCAGACTGATTGCGTTTCGTCGATTCCACGTTGATCTCCCAGAGAAAACCTTCAACGACGGCACTGTACATCTCCTTCTCTGCATCCATGAGCCACTGCTGCTCCTCCATGGCTGCCCGCTGAGCAGAGACCGACCTCTCCATCGCATCGAACGCAGATGCGACGCTGTCTCTGAGGACGCCGGCGTCCAGGACCATCTCCTGGAACTCCATAAGCAGCTGCGCCATGCTGTAGAATCCCGAGAGGCCCTTGACCCCGTCGCCCTCGTGGCCGGGCTCCTGCAGCCTCGCCATCGGCGACGCCTCGCCGCTGACCTTTTGCATGAGCGCCGCCAGCTCGGAGCTCGCATCCTCCAGCCTAGCCCTCATCCTCGTCATCTTCCGGCCCACGGACCCCCTGAGTTCCTCGAACGTACCGCCCTCCAATTCGGCGCCGCGGTGATCAACTGCGGACGGCGTCTCCCGGCTGCGCGACGGGTCGAGTTCATCGCGCTTCCGGCGCATGTAGTCGCAGTCCGTCTGGGCGACGGCGAGTTCGGCCTCGTCGAGGCGGGCCTGGATCCGGTCCCGCGTCTCGAGGAGGTCGTCTAGCAGCTGCTCGTGGCCGTCGTCGGCACCGCCGTCGGCCTCCATCTCCCCCCGCACGAAGCGGAGGCACCACTCGAGCTGCATGATGGCGAGCTCGGCAAAGCGGAGCTTCTGGAAGAGGCGCTCCAGGTCGCCGTCCTTCCAGAGGCTCTTCTTGTAGGCGTCCTCCATGGCGGCGTTCACCAGCCCCACCATGATGGAGTCCGCCACCTTCACTGCCACCCGCAGCCGGGAGTCGAGGCCGCTGAAGAAGGTGTCCATTGCACACGACGACGGACGTAGGCTGTAGGCTGGCGCAGATCGACACTAGTGATGGCGATTGGCGAGACTGTTCCGCACAGGGAGGACCGGAGGAGGACAGGTGTTCGCTGCGGACAGCGGACTGCGGACGTGCGGTTTGGAAGGCGCCGCCGAGCGGAACGGAGCGAACAGCGGAGACCCTTGGCTCGTCCTGCCTCCTGGTTCTGGCACAAACCAGAAACCAGAAATGCAGACCCCGCAGCTAAACAGATTACTACTAGGTAACTATGAGATGGAACAAGTTCGAGTCAAACGTAAAAACGTCCTCACTCAAGTTACCCCCCCCCCCTCCAGTTTGCAAATGCTTGACGTTATGGACAGCGGCACATCTCTGACTTTCCCGACTTTGACCACTATTTCCTATTAGAACATCCCAACAAATTTTATGGTCGTATCTCATGTACTAACACTTTTCAACATAAATATATATTCTATGCTAATGATGTTCAATGTACTAAGGCTCTGTTCCAATCTCGCGAGATAAACTTTAGCAGCTTTTTTTAGCTACTTTTAGTCATTTGTAATCTAAACATGAGAGCTAATGGTGGTAATTGAAGCTAAATTTTAGCACTTCAATTCATATAGCTAAAGTTTAGCCGGAAGCTAAAGTTTTATCCCATGAGATTGAAACGGGGACTAAATTAGATACCTTAACGGCTTGTTTGTGAGCAAGGAAAAAGATTTTAGGCCCACAAGGCTAGTTTGGTCGAAGGGGAATTAGAGGGAATTGGAGGGCTAAAATATCCATCCTATTTAAAATCCTATTTAAAAAAGGATTGAAGTGGCAAAAATCTTCTTGCTCCCAAAGCAACCCTTAATTCCCTCAAATTTCTTTCTCCCAAATAAGCCCTAAAAGTTATTTGTTATCGAAGTTTTAAAAGTTAACTCAAAATCCTGTCTAAAACAAGTTTTTGTAAACCGAGGGAGCAAGAGACTCGGCATTCATGCGCTGCAAGCATCACCTGGACCAAACGCCTTTGTGTCGGTGAGAAACAGCAACCGCACAGATTATCCTGAATACAGATACGAACTGATTACACGCCCAAAATACCTACACAACGGGTTTCCAACAAAAAAAATAAGGATCCTTTTTCCGTTTATCAATGCAATCTATGGGCGGCATAAGGATGAATAGAAAACCATATGTACAAAGCTGACCGAAACTATTTGAACTATTTGACTGCAATTCATTATGCCCACAAGTTATCTGGTTTTCGTGATCTGATGAATTATCAGGCACCTGAAGTTGCTCCTTAGCGGGCAGTTGGGTGATCCTCTTCGTCGCTACAAGCTGACACATTAATCAACAAAAAAGGCGAAGTTAGAACCAGTCACAGGTATCATTGGCATGGGGAATAGAAGGCATTTGACACATATTGTTATATATATAGAGAGACAACATGCTGGTGTGCTAAAATCTTGTGTCAACAAAAATGCAAGGTGAGTGACAGCATTGATTAGCTGTAGTTATCTAAGTGTTGGGCCATGTGACTAGTGTCTGGCCCATTAACATGTACATATTCGTGTGTGTGGCAGTGTAGTCTGGACACTTCTGCTGTACTCTTCCAGAAACCTCTACATGGTACCGGAGCCGGGATCAACGGCGTAGTGGTGAGGAGGCGGAGGAGCCAGGCTGAGCACCGGTGAGACGGCCGCGGCCGAGAAGGCGAAGGAGGCGGCGGTGGCAACGAGGAAGACGATGGCCGGGTACACGCAGCAGGCGGCTGTGAAGGCCAAGGACGCAACGGTCTCCACGGGCGCGCAGGTGGCGCAGAAGGCCAAGGAGGTGACAGCCGACACCGCGCGCAAGGAGAAGGCGGAGCAAGGCAAGGAGTGCGCGTCCCGCGCCGCCGACGAGGAGGAGCCTACACTCGTCGGAGGGAGAAGAAATCTATAGCACGGTGTGGTGCTGCAGTACGTGCGCGAGTAGATTCTGCTGCTGGAGGACGTGGACGCGGGCAAACTTGCGGATCTCGTCGGCGACAAGGATCTGGAGATAGGGGTGCTTGGCGAGGCTCTCCAGCTGCCGCAGCTCGTCCAACCCTTGAGGAAACCGCCGGCACACAGGCCGCTGCAGCTCTCACTACTGGTGCCCCCACGCAGGAAGAGGAAATCATTTGTTGGGAGGAGAAATTACTCAGATTGTGCATTGAGTGGAGGTGACTATTTTGAGAGAAAATTTAGTTTTCTAGTTATTATTACAGATATATTATAGGGGAAAATCAAGGAATTGAGCAGGTTCTTGGCAAATTGGTCGAATTACTGTCAGCAAAAAGGGATGAGGCTCCATCTTCAAGTAAAGACAATGTTGCTCATATAGAACCAGTTCAGAAGTTAGAGCTAATGCCAAATGAGATTAAGTTAGAAGGGGTAAAAAATTATTTGGCATGGTCTAGAAGAGCATTACGATTATTAAAGGCAAAGAGACTCGAGGGCTATGTTAAAGGAGATGTCGTTGAGCCCAAGGATAAGTTAAGTGTTGAATGGAAAGACTGGGATGCTATAAACTCTTTAGTGGCAGCATGGATGTTGAGTTCTATGATTCCAGCAATTGCTAGCACTGTTGATACAATCATAAGTGCTGCAGAAATGTGGAAAGCACTTGAAGAAATGTACTCGGGAGCTGGAAATGTTATGTTGATGGTGGAGACTGAAGATCGCCTCCATAATATCAAACAGGGGGAGCGATCTGTGGCGGAGTATGTTCAAGAGTTACAATGTTTATGGGCTGATGTTGATCATTATGATCCTATTGAGCTACCACACTCAGAGTGCGTTGTTTGGGCGAAGAAATGGGTGGAAAAAAGACGTGTACTTCAATTCCTAAGGGGGCTAAACTTAGAGTTCGAGGGAAGACGTGCCTCCATGTTTCATCAATCCACTCTTCCTAGCCTACAAGAAGCCATAGCTGCTATATCCCAGGAGGAGTCAAGACTCAAAGTGATGAGAGAAAGTTCTCAAACGCCATCTCATCCCGTGTTTTCAGCTATGAGAACCAAAGATACTAGAGAATGTTACAATTGTGGTGATGTTGGACATATTGCACGTAATTGTTCTAAGCCTTCCAAAGTGAATCGTGGGAGAGGAAGAGGGGCTCCTAGAGGCGGCAAAGGTCGTGGAGGCAAGAGTTGGGCAAGGGCGAATGCAGCAACTACACAAGAAGAACTTGAAACATTTATGGAACATGAAGATGAAACAAAGTTGAGGAAGAAAAATCAAATCTCTGGAGATAAAGATCAGGAGTCTCACATCGGGGATTTTGTCCACTTAGCCTACACTGATGAAGGTAATTATGCTCATGCTTTTGTACCCACACAGGTCACACAGTTAAAATGGATTTTAGACTCAGGAGCATCAAAGCATGTCACAGGCACGTCTAGTGAGTTTACATCATATATAAAATATCCCCCCACACGTAAAGAAATTATACAAACTGCTGATGGTACACCTCAACCCATCAAGGGTGTTGGCACAGTGCAATGCACTCAATCTATTAAGTTGTCATCAGTTTTGTATGTGCCAACCTTTCCTGTCAACTTGATATCATTAAGTGCCTTGGTTGATCAATTAGATTGTCGTATTATTCTTGATCGAGATAATTGTTTAATTCAGGAGAGGGAAACAGGGAAGAGACTTGGAACAGCTACCAGGCGTAATGGATTGTGGTATATGGATCATGAGGGGACAAATGGTACAATATGCACTATGCTGGCAACAAGAATGGAAGAGAAGGAGGTTGCAGTGATGCTTTTGCATTGTAGATTAGGGCATCTTTCTTTTGATAAGATATGTAAAGCTTTTCCTGATGTAATGTGTGGGGTGAATAAAAGCAAGCTATTGTGTGATGCCTGTGAGTTTGCAAAACACACAAGGACATTTTATATTAGTCGAGGTATCAGGAGTATATCTCCTTTTATGCTAGTTCATTCTGATGTTTGGACATGTCCTGTGACTTCTATTAATGGGATGAAGTACTTTGTTACTTTTATCGATTGTTTTTCTCGAATGACTTGGGTCTATGTGATGAAGCATAAAGATGAAGTATTGAAATGTTTTCAAAATTTCTGTGCACTGGTTGAGAATCAATTCAATACTCAAGTCAAAATCCTAAGAACAGACAATGGAACCGAGTATGTAAACAAGTAATTTAATGCCTTTCTGTCAAGAAATGGTATATTACATCAGACATCCTGTCCTGATACACCTCCACAAAATGGTGTGGCTGAAAGGAAGAATCGTCACATTTTGGAAGTTGCTCGTTCGCTGATGTTTACAATGAATGTTTCGAAGTTCCTATGGAGTGAAGTTGTATTGACTGCCACATATCTTATTAATCGTACTCCTTCAAAAATACTTGCAATGAAGACTCCATGTGAGATTCTTCTCGGTGAGAATAAGTTTGTGGTTCCACCTAAAATTTTTGGATGTACATGCTTTGTCAGAGATCATAGACCTCAGGTGGGGAAGTTGGATCCTCGTGTTGTGAAGTGCATTTTTGTTGGATATCCTGCAGGGCAAAAGGGATACAAGTGTTGGAGTCCTAGTGAACGACGTTTGTTTGTAAGCATGGATGTTGCATTTAGAGAGACTGTGCCTTTCTATGGTGAGAAAACAGATCTAAATTTTTTTCTTGATTCTGTCTCTACTAGCACATATGAAGCTAGTCGAGAGGGGGAGAACAGAATGGTTGATTCAATGGAACAACAACCAAATAAAATGGAAGTGGTGATTGGTGCTTCTCAAAAAATGCAAGTAATGCCAAGTGAATTGGAGCCACATCCTAGTCACGAGAATAATAAACCTTGTGGAGACGACTTACGATATAAGGGCGAAGTATATACAAGAAGGAAGTCCCATGTGCAATCTCAGGCTCCTGAAACCAATTCAGCATCAAGTACTAAGCAGTTTTCTCCAAACACATTAGAGGCTATAAATGTACCTTTGACGTCTCATGGAGAAACTGAAGAGTATGGCACTTATGATTTGCCCATTGCAATACGAAAATGTGCACGTGCTAAAGCTGGAGTCCCCCCAACAAGGTATGGATATGAACATGATATTAGCAATTATGTCTCATATGCGTCTTTGTCACCATCATATAGAGCATTTGTTGCATCATTGCATTCCGTAGCAATTCCAAGAGATTGGAAAGAAGCACAATGTAATTCTAACTGGCGTGAGGCAATGTTGGAGGAGCTTAAAGCTCTAGAAAAAAAATCAAACATGGGAATTTGAGAAACTACCTAAAGGAAAGAAGGCAGTTAGTTGTAAATGGGTATTCACTGTGAAGCAAAACCCAAAAGGAAGGGTAGAACGATATAAAGCAAGATTGGTTGCAAGAGGGTATAGTCAAACATATGGAATTGATTATGATGAGACATTTGCACCAGTGGCAAAAATGAGTACTGTAAGGACATTGATCTCTTGTGCTGCAAATTTTGGATGGCCCTTGTATCAACTAGATGTTAAGAATGCTTTCTTACATGGTGATTTGCAAGAGGAGGTCCATATGGAGATTCCTCCTGGATTGTCAAAGCCTGAGACAATTGGGAAAGTTTGTCGATTGAAAAAATCATTGTATGGTCTCAAGCAGTCCCCAAGAGCATGGTTTGACAGATTTAGACGTGCAATATGTAGCATGGGATATAAACAATGCAACGGAGATCACACTGTTTTTTATCAACACTTTGGACGACGAATCGCAATTCTAGCTGTGTATGTGGATGATATTATTATTACAGGTGACGCAGAGCTTGAGATTGCATGTCTAAAGAAGAATCTAAGTAAGGAATTTGAGGTTAAAGATCTTGGTCATCTCAAATACTTTCTTGGTATTGAGATTGCTCGATCTCCAAAAGGAATAGTTCTCTCCCAAAGGAAATATGTTCTAGATTTACTTGATGAAACAGGTATGTTGGGGTGTCGACCTATAGCAACACCCATCGACTTGAATCATAAATTGTGTGCTGAATCTGGTGATCCTTTGAATAAAGAAAGGTATCAAAGACTTGTTGGACGGCTCATCTACTTGTGCCATACAAGACCTGATATCACATATGCAGTCAGTGTGGTGAGTCGATATATGCATGACCCCAGAAGTGGACATCTTGATGCAGTGTATCGTATACTGCGATATTTGAAGACTTGTCCTGGAAAGGGAATAATCTTTAAAGGTCATGGTCATCTAAAGGTGGAAGGTTACTCCGATGCAGACTGGGGTAGCTGCCTTGATGATAGAAGGTCAACTTCAGGATGCTGTGTGTTTGTTGGAGGAAATTTAGTATCATGGAGAAGCAAGAAACAATCTGTGGTATCCCGTTCCACCGCCGAAGCAGAATACCGAGCTATGGCCCTTGTGATATGTGAGATGCTATGGATAAAAGGTCTTTTATCAGAGTTGAATGTATTAAGAAAAGACTCCCTGAAGCTATGGTGCGATAATAAGTCAGCCATGAATATAGCTAACAATCCAGTTCAACATGACAGAACAAAACATGTGGAAATTGATCGATTCTTCATCAAAGAGAAGTTAGATGATGGTACTTTAGAGTTGAATCATGTAAACTCAAAAGGTCAAATAGCAGATTGCTTGACTAAGGGTGTAGGAGTAAAAGAGTGTGATGTGTTGTGTACCAAGATGGGGATGATTGATATCTATCGCCCATCTTGAGGGGGAGTGTTGGGCCATGTGACTAGTGTCTGGCCCATTAACATGTACATATACGTGTGTGTGTGGCAGTGTAGTCTGGACACTTCTGCTGTACTCTTCCAGAAACCTCTACACTAAGTGCCAAATAAAGCGCAGAGAATTATTAAAAGGTTTAATCACAAATTTAGCACTTGAAGTTGAGGCATTTTTTACACTTATAAGACACTACCAGAGGTGAGTAATTATCATCCTCCATCATCAGCCACCAGTCACCACTACCACTTTGTATTGGACAGAACCTTGGCACACAAAAAGTTAGAACAACTTATGCTAGCTCTAGCCATTCAGAGCTCCTTCAGTTTCTTGCTTTTAGGTTATATACTGCTACGATTCATTCCAGTGGATCCACGTCAAGGCACACCTTTTTTCAGAAATCTGAGAGAATATCTACAGGCATAGAGAAGACTAGATACTTCATCGCAGGCCACGGTTTAGAGAGGCTCTTTTTACAGAGGCTACATGAATTATTTACACCCAGAGGAACAAACAATCAAGATATATTATGTTCAGTTTAGCTGATTCTTTCAATTTCTAGATGTAACTTGACCAAGGTTTCCCCAAGAGAAATGGAAAAAGTTTGAAACTGCCAATGAGTCAAATAACCTAACCAAATCATAAAATTAGTGACCATAAATTTCAGTTCTAAAATTTCCCCTTTGAGAAGTTCATTTTCAAATGTTAATTTGGTAAAGAAATGAACTTGTTGGTGTTTGCAAAATAGACTAACCCAAATGAACATATTAACGAGGGCCATAAAACTGGAAACAAATTCATGAGTTTCGAATAGCAAACCTTTCTGCCAGCCTAAAATCTGATACAATGTTGAACTAGATCCTGCTGGTTAAAATACTGTGCTTCTCTATTTGAATTTGCTCCACGAGGATTCAGGAATCAGGAGTACCAGTAGTTAGCAAGACTTGCAAGAACTCTAGCGAATTGAAGAAACAAATATAAGAATGACTGAATGAGAATAATCTACAAGCTGCGACAGAAGCAAAAGCCACTAATAGGTAGCTCTAGATTTGGCTTTCTCCAATGATTGGCTTCCTAAAACTCGAAAAATCAAGCAGGAGGGGAAAACGGACAGGAGGGTGCAGGTGCAGCCACACGGGAGGGGCACCTGAGCAAATAGCAAGCGCAGAAGGCACTCGCATATCAGCGAGTTGAGGGGGAGATTAAGCAAGTGCTTATCTTTGGGGAGTTGTTTTACAAAACTATTGGAGGGCCCTTTTCCCATTTTTTGTCACAAAACGAATTAACGAAGTTGTTTGAGGCAGCTTTTGGAGATGCTTGAATTAAAGTTGTCAAAATATTTAGCTTATTGCTGCTAATGGCATATATTGTATGGGGCTGTGAGGCATGGAGTGAGTCATATCCTGAAATTTAATTAGCTGAGGGGAGTTGGTTGTGGCGTATGCTCAACATACCCTATAAACACAAATTTATAAGCACTCCCAATTCCAGGAACTCACTAAAAACATGAACCAAGTTTAATGGATCAGGAATCAATGCTGCACCACATAAAAGGAATGAGACATCAAAGCTATTCCAATATCACCCAGATCTCATCCAAGTGAGAGAGGCATGTATTGTACCTGAGCATGAGCTGAACACAGGCCAACACAAAGCAAATAATGGCCCTCATTTTCTACCCATTTAATGACTCCTGCACTCTAACCTTCATATTAGTGAAGTCGTAAAATAACAAGTCTGCAATCCTTCTTACCCAATTTTTCATAGAATAATCGCCTACTGAAATCTATTTCCCCAACCTCTCAAGTCTCTACCCTACGTATTTCCTCTTCTCTTTGTTTTCTTTGAAGAAAAAAATATAGAATATAGTTCTAAGAATAGCAGACCAATAGTCATTCTGAAGTTTCTGTAAAGGACAAATTATTTTATAATGAGATTGGTGCATTACAATTTTGTTGACTATTTTAGTGGCTGTTTTACATATACAAAAGGAGCTAATACTGTCATGGGTCTAAAACTCTAAGGCCTTGTTTGGTTTGAAGCTAATCCATGTGAATTGGGTGGTATTGAGTCGGTTTAAATCCATAATAAGTCAAAATCTACCTCAATACTGTTAGAATCTTTAGTGTCTAGGATCGACTCCTAAGTCTCTAGAATACCAATCCGTGTCTAAAATATCTCGATGATGAGTAGATCTATTCTACTGAGAGGTATAGGTAAACATACCGTCGTTGTTGTTCCTAGCCATCATTGCGGCGGCGTCTTGCAGCGTAGACCCGCCTCCTCCTTCTCGATCTCCCTGCTGGTGTCGAGGAGATTGGTTCCCGTCGTTTATCGGCGGTGGATCAGCTCCTCCAATATTGCCTGCAGGGGAAACCTCAGATCCCGATGCGATGATGGGGATCTGAGACATAGTGACAGCGATTCCAGTCACTCCGAGCGCCTAGGGGATCGGTTCCTCTCAAAGTGTCGATTAGGGTTTTGTGGTCGAGCGATTAGCGTTGGCTAAACCCGTCGGCTCCCTTAATCTATTTATATGGTGCCGTGTAACTGGAGGCTGCAACCAACGGTTAGGATAGCCCCCCCCCCCCCCAATCAGGGGCGCGGTTAGACGGTTAGGATTAACCCTACCCCGGTTACTGTTAACCGGCTAGTGTAGAGGACACATCCTAACAATCTCCTCTTTGTTCTCTACATACCTCACACTCAAACTTTTATTAAATCCATCCTTTAACAAGTTTACACATAGAGACCAATGTGTGACAATGATCTATTAAGTATCATCGCACTCATTGACTATAACATGCTCCCCTGCTTCAAAACGAAAGATTTTATTATGTTGCAATCTGTAGCCCCTGTGATTCAGGATCATAGGTACTCCCTTAAACTTGTTTTTCTCATACTGATTCTTGGGACACTGATATTCCCCAAACTTATCACCCTTGACTATTGGACCATGACAGGCATTACACTTGTGCATATTATACCTCTTTAGTACATTTTCTATATATGACTTCTGTAAGAGTCCTAATACTCCCTTTTGTCTGTCCCTGTTAATTTCTATTCCAAGAACATAAGAGGCTTCTCCTATGTCTTTCATATCAAAATTCGAGGAAAGAAACATTTTTGTTTCCGCCACTAGATCCTTATCACTACTAGCTAAGAGTATGTCATCGACATACAGAACAAGAAAGATATAATTTCCTTTCCTAAATTTTGCATAAATGCAATTGTCATCCTTGTTTTCCTCGAAACCAAACTTTCTTATAGTCTGATCAAACTTGATGTACCACTGTCTGGAGGCCTGTTTTAATCCATAAATGGACCTCCTCAAGTGACATCCCATGTGTTTTTTACCGCTCACAACAAAACCCTTTGGTTGTGCCATGAACATGTTTTCTACTAACTCTCCATTTAAGAATGTTGTTTTTACATCCATCTGATGGAGCTCTAGATCAAAATGAGCAACTAGTGTCATGATGATCCTGAATGAATCTTTTGTTAAGACAAGTGAGAAGGTTTCATGGTAGTCAATGTCTTCTCTCTCTGTGAACCCTTTGGCCACAAGTCTAGCCTTGTATTTTACTACGTTCCCTCTGGAGTCACTCTTTGTCTTGTAGACCCATTTACAGCCTACTGTTTTGGCTCATTGGGGAATGACTTCTAAGTCCCAAACTTTGTTCTTTCTCATGGATTCTAATTCATCTTCCATGGCGGATAACCATTTGGATGAATTTGCGCTTCTCATAGCAGCTTCATATGAATTGAGATCACCTTCTGTATTAATGTCCTCACTCATATAAATCTCATTACATTCTGTGTCTTCAGCTGCATAGACTTCATAGTCATCAGGAATCGCAGATTTTCTGAGTCTCTTTGACATCCTGAGACTTGGTTTACTAGGAACTCTGTTGAGTATATGCATAGCGGTTTTTAAAGCCTCCATCCATAGACCAAATGGTAGGGTAGAGTAACTTACCATACTACTTACCATATCCATTAGCGTTCTGTTACGCATTTCGGCAACCTCATTCTATTGTGGTTCGTCGGGTGTTGAATACTGAGCAACAATATCATTTTCTCTTAGGAACCTCACGAAAGGTCATGGAATCTGGCCATACTTGGTATGACGCCCATAGTACTCACCCCCCACAATCTGATCGGACAATCTTTATCTTCAAATCGTGTTGATTTTCTACTTCAACCTTGAACAGTTTAAACTTGTCTAAAGCTTCTGATCTTTCTTTAATAGGATAAATATAACCGTAGCAACAGTAGTCTTCTGTGAAGGTTATGAACGAATTAAACACATCTACTGTCCTAACTGGAAAAAATACCACAAATATCTGTATGAATAATTTCTAACACTCTTGTACTATGCTTAGCATTTTTCTTAATCTGCTTCGCAAATTTACCCTTAATGCAATCTCTGCATTGCTCTAAGTCTGTGAAGTCTAAAGGATGGAGAATATGTTCCCTAATGAGACGTTCTATTCTCCCCCTCGAAATATGGCCCAAACGATAGTGCCATAATTTCGATGATATTTCTTCATCACTTCGTTTTCTTTTCCTGCCACTGCTGGCTGGATCATTTTCTGATGTATCTAATACATTAACAACTTCACTGTGCAAAAGTAAATAAAGTATATCTCGTCGAATGGCGAGACCAATCTTTATTATCAAATTGAATGACACACTATCTATCACCGAAATGGCAATGAATGTGCTGATCATCTAATCTAAAAACAAAAATAAGGTTCATTCGAAAGGAAGGTACATAAAGTACGTCTGTCAACAACAGTACAAAACGATTAAGCAAATTAAGATTCAGATCTCCAATGGCCTCGACTGCTGCTTCAACTCCATTTGTCACTCTAATGTTCTTCGGCCCTTTGAGAGCCTTTGGCTTGTACGGAGTCCCTCTCTCTAGTAGAAACTTCAGGAATTCAGGGCACTTTATTTTGTAATGACTTGTCTTCTTGCAGTAGAGGCATGTATCAGCGGGAACTGAAAAACTGTCTCCTTGTCTTGTCCGATTATTGTTGGTTGAGAAAGCCTGGTTATTCTGTTTACCCTGCTTCTTGAACTTTTCTTTGAGTTATTGTTCTGTCTGGGGATATTGTTTTTTACGAGGTTGACAGAGTCTCCAGTCTGCTTCAACCTCTCTTCCTCCTGGACACACTGTGCCAATAGTTGGTCTATATTCCACTTATCAGTGACACTGGTGTTATACTATATGTGAAAAGTCTCAAACTCCTTGGACAGAGACTTCGTTATCATAAACACTACAAATTCCTCGTGTAAAGGAGACCTGAGGTACTTGTTTATTTTAGTCACGATAGATATCATTTTCTGAATAAATGGTCTGACACCATTTCCATCGTATTTTGCATTGACAAATTTTGTCATTAGAGAACAAGCATAAGCCTTAGATGACCCTTTATGATGAGAGGCTACCCTCTCAAGGTACTACTTGGCAGTCTCGCACTCTGGTATGGAACTCTTAAGTGGCTCCTTGATGCTCCTCTTAAGAATAATCATACACTTGTCATTTGACCTTTCCCACTTGACTTTGTCGATGCTGTATTGCATCCACCTGTGGTCATAGTTGGGAGTGTCCACTGTAGGCTCGACTGGTTTATCAAACCGCAGTGCGTAATCTATCTCACCCACTGTGGTTATCATGTCAATATCCTCTCGTCAAGAATGGTAATCACTACCATCTATCGGTTTTATCTGTGCAATCTGGCTAATCAGTATAGCAGTATGAGCACCTTTGCAAAAATTAAAACAGAAAATATTTAGGACATTTAAAATAAATATTGAATCATAAAACATGCATGAATTAAATATTCAACGTTGGTCGGAAAAATAAATTTAAGATTTTTCTTAATTTTCTGCACTATTTCTAATTTCAATTTTTTGGTTTCTCTTTTTCCAGGAATAAATAAAAGAAATTCGCTGGAAAAAATCCAAAACTGACCTACGCGGCCACTCAGCCTGGCCCAGCTGGCCGCTGAGCTTGTCGCGCGCGCCCAGTCTCCCTAGTGGCCGATTTGTTTGTGGCGGCTGGGGAGGAGAACAGAGAAGAATGAAGCTAGGGTTTTTCCCTCTGCCCGAAATCTCCGCTTCTTATAGCCAGCGCACAAATCTTGAACCATTCGATCGTTTCTTGGACGGCTCAGATCGCTGCACAGGGGAGGCAGCGCCCGCGTGGGCCAAAAGCACAGCCTAGGCCCAGGTTGTGGCCCGGGCACGCGTCCCCCCCTCTCCTGACCGAGTTGGGCCAAGTGAGTCGAGCCAGAGGCCGGGCAGGCCGCCAGCGCCAGCTGGGCCGCCAGCCAGACTAGGCGCGCGCGATTAGCCAGATTGCACCAATGTTGAATATTTAATTCATGCATGTTTTATAATTCAGTATTTATTTCAGATGTCCTAAATATTTTCTGTTTTAATTTTTGCAAAGGTGCTCATACTGCTATGCTGATTAGCCAGATTGCACAGATGAAACCGCTAGATGGTAGTAATTACCATTCTTGGCGAGAGGATATTGACATGATAACCACAGTTGGTGAGATATATTACGCACTACGGTTTGATAAACCAGTAGAGCCCACAGGGGGCACTCCCAACTATAACCACATGCGGATGCAATACAGCATCGACAAGGTCAAGTGGGAAAGGTCAAATAACAAGTGTATGATTATTCTTAAGAGGAGCATCAAGGAGCCACTTAAGAGTTCCATACCAGAGTGCGAGACTGCCAGGTAGTACCTTGAGAGGGTAGCCTCTCATCATAAAGGGTCATCTAAGGCTTATGCTTGCTCTCTAATGACAGAATTTGTCAATGCAAAATACGATGGAAATGGTGTCAGACTATTTATTCAGAAAATGATATTCATCGTGGTTAAGATAAACAAGTACCGCGGGTCTCCTTTACACGAGGAATTTGTAGTGTTTATGATAATGAAGTCACTACCCAAAGAGTTTGAGACTTTTCACATATAGTATAACACCAGTGTCACTGATAAGTGGAACATAGACCAACTCTTGACATAGTGTGTCCAGGAGGAAGAGGTTAAAGCAGACTGGAGACTCTGTCAACCTCGTAAAAGCCAATATCCCCAGACAGAATAAGAACTCAAAAAAGAAGTTAAAGAAGAAGGGTAAACAGAATAATCAGGCTTCCTCAAGCAACAATAATCAGCCAAGACAAGGAGACAGTTTTTTAGTTCCCCCTGATACATGCCTCTACTGCAAGAAGACAGGTCATTACAAGAGAAAGTGCCCTGAATTCCTGCAGTTTCTACTAGAGAGCGGTAAGGACCAAGTTACATTTGTAAATGAGTCTTTATACTTAGAATATTCCAGTTATTCTTGGTGGATACTGGATAGACTCAGGTGCAACTGTTCATGTTGCAAACTCTCTACAGGGACTCCGTACAAGCCAAAGGCTCTCAAAGGGCCGAAAAACAATTAGAGTGGCAAATGGAGTTGAAGCAGCAGTCGAGACCATTGGATATCTACATCTTAAATTACCTAATGATTTTGTACTGTTGTTGAGAGATATACTTTATATATCTTACTTGCGAAGAAACCTTATTTCGTTTTCTAGATTAGATGATCAGCACATTAATTGTCATTTTGGTGATAGATAGTGTGTCATTCAGTTTGATAATAAAGATGTTGGTCTTGCCATCCGACGAGATATGCTTTATTTACTTTCGCAAAGTGATGTTGTTAATGTATTAGATACACCAGAAAACGATCCAACCAACAACGGCAGGAAAAGAAAACGAAGTGATGGAGAAATCTCATCGAAATTATGGCACTATCGTTTGGGTCATATTTCGAGGGGAAGAATAGAACGTCTCGTTAGGGAACAGATCCTCCATACTCTAGACTTCACAGACTTAGAGCAATGCAGAGATTGCATTAAGGGTAAATTTGCGAAGCAGATTAAGAAAAATGTTAAACATAGTACAAGAGTGTTAGAAATTATTCATACAGATATCTGTGGTCCTTTTCCAGTTAGGACAGTAGATGGGTTTAACTCGTTCATAACCTTCACAGATGACTACTCTCGCTACAGTTATTTTATCTCATTAAAGAAAGATCAGAAGCTTTAGACAAGTTTAAACAGTTCAAGGCTGAAGTAGAAAACCAACATGATTTGAAGATAAAGATTGTCCAATCAGATCATGGGGGGAGTACTATGGGCGTCATACCGAGTATGGCCAGGTCTCAGGACCTTTCGCGAGGTTCCTAAGAGAAAATGGTATTGTTGCTCAATATTCAACACCCGGTGAACCACAACAGAATGAGGTTGCCGAAAGGCGTAACATAACGCTAATGGATATGGTAAGGAGTATGCTAAGTTACTCTAACCTACCATTGGGTTTATGGATAGAGGCTTTAAAAAACGCTATGCATATACTCAACGGAGTTCTTAGTAAATCAGTGGCTAGAACTTCATATGAGTTGTGGACTGGCAGAAAACCCACACTCAACTACTTCCACATATGGGGTTGTCCAGTAGAAGCTAGAATATTTAATTCTGTACAGGGAAAGCTAAATTAGAGAACCACTAGCTGCCATTTTATTGGCTACCCTGACAGATCAAAGGGTTATAGATTCTACTGCCCTGACAGACAAACCAAGTTCATAGAAACCAAACATGTCATTTTCTTAGAGGATGACATGATCAAGGGGAGTAAGGTACTCAGAGAGGTTGACCTTCAAGAAAAGAGGATATATGTCCCGTTTCCGATGGTTGAAGAACCATACTTCTCGATACCACTGTGGTTCCACCAACAATCATACCGACTGTGTGAGAAACCCCTACTACAAATGTGGCATCACCTAGTGCAACTACTATAGAGCAAGTAGATTCACCTTCTGCGCATATTGGCACTGAGCAAGTTGCACAGGAAAGTTCAGAAGATAATGATAGTGTTGCGCCAAGTGGCACACCATTGCAGGAGCCCCAGGTAGAATCTGAACCAGAACCAAGTCTCAGGAGGTCATAGAGACTCAGAAAATCTGCGATTCCTGATGACTATGAAGTCTATGCAGCTGAAGACACAGAATGTAATGAGATTTATATGAGTGAGGACATTGATACAGAAGGTGATCCCACTTCATATGAAGCTGCTATGAGAAGCGCAAATTCATCCAAATAGTTATCCACCATGGAAGATGAATTAGAATCCATGAGAAAGAACAAAGTTTGGGACTTAGAAGTCATTCCCCAAGAAGCCAAAACAGTAGGCTGTAAATGGGTCTACAAGACAAAGCGTGACTCCAGAGGGAACGTAGTAAAATACAAGGCTAGACTTGTGGCCAAAGGGTTCACACAGAGAAGGCATTGACTACCATGAAACCTTCTCACATGTCTCAACAAAAGATTCATTCAGGATCATCATGGCACTTGTTGCTCATTTTGATCTAGAGCTCCATCAGATGGATGTAAAGACAACATTACTAAATGGAGAGTTAGTAGAAAACGTGTTCATGGCACAACCAAAGGGTTTTGTTGTGAATGGTAAAGAACACATGGGTGTCATTTGAGGAGGTTCATTTATAGATTAAAACAGGCCTCTAGACAGTGGTACATCAAGTTTTATCAGACTATAAGAAAGTTTGGTTTCGAGGAAAACAAGACAATTGCATTTATGCAAAATTTAGGAAAGGAAAGTATATCTTCCTTGTTCTGTATGTCGATGACATACTCTTAGCTAGTAGTGATAAGGATCTACTGGCGGAAACAAAAAGGTTTCTTTCATCGAATGTTGATATGAAAGGCATGTGAGAAGCCTCTTATGTTCTTGTAATAGAAATTTTCAGAGACAGACAAAAGGGAGTATTAGGACTCTCACAGAAGTCAAATATAGAAAATGTTTTAAAGAGATATAATATGCACAAGTGTAATGTCTCGCCTAGTCCAATAGTCAAGGGTGATAAGTTTGGGAAATATCAGTGTCCCAAGAATCAGTATGAGAAAAACAAGATCAAGTCAGTACCATATGCTTCAGCTATCGGAAGCATTATGTATGCTCAAGTATGTACTCGCCCTGACTTAGCTTTTACAACCGGGATGCTTGGACGCTATCAGAAGAATCCGGGCATAGATCACTGGAAAGCAATCAAGAACGCTCTAAGGTACCTTCAAGGTACTAAAGGTCTCATGCTTACATACAGAAGATCTAATTCCCTACAAATAGTTGGCTATGCAGATGCCGACTGGGAGGGTGTAGAGATACACTGAAGTCCACTTCAGGGTATGTCTTATGCTCTCTGGGGGAGCTATTTCTTGGAAGAGCTGCAAACAGACAACGAGAGCGTCGTCGACAATGCACGCTGAGTTTGTAGCTACGTATGAGGCAACTGGACAGGCGGTATGGATAAAGAAATTCGTACCCGGATTAAGAGTGGTTGATAGCATAGAGCGACCACTGAGAATTTACTGCGACAATGAGCCAGCGGTATTTTTCTCCCATAACAATAAGTCAAGTGGCTCTGCCAAGTATATTGACATTAAGTGTTATATTGTTAAGGAGAAAATTCTAGATCACACTATTCAAGTTTAGCATATAAGAACCCATCAGATGCTTGCCGATCCGCTCACAAAAGGTCTTCCACCCAGCGTGTTTAGTAAGCACGTAGCCGGCATGGGATCAAGGGAGTACCTATGATCCTAAATCACAGGGGCTACAGATTGCAACCTAGTAAAATCTTTCGTTCTGAAGCAGGGGAGCATGTTGTAGTCAATGAGTGCAGTGATACTTAACATATCATTGTCACGCATTGGTCTCTATGTGTAAACTTGTAAAAGGATGGAATTAATAAAGTTTGAGTGTGAGGTATGTAGAGAACAAATGGGAGATTGTTAGGATGTGTTCTCTACACTAGCCGGTTAACAGTAACCGGGGTAGGGTTAATCCTAACCGTCTAAGCGTGCCCCTGATCGGGGGGAAGGGGCTATCCTAACCGTTTGGTTGCAGCACCCGGTCACACGACGCCATATAAATAGATTAAGGGGGGCGACGGGTTTAGCCAACGCTAATCCCTCAACCATAAAACCCTAATCGACACTTTGAGAGGAACCGATCCCCTAGGCGCCCGGAGTGACTGGAATTGCTGTGACTATGTCTCAGATTCCCGTCATCCCATCAGGATCTGAGATTCCCCCTGCAAGCAACATTGGAGGAGCTGATCCACCGCCGATCAACGACGGGAACCAATCTCCTCGACACCAGCAGGGAGATCGAGAAGGAGGAGGAGGCGGGTCTTCGCTGCAAGACACCGCCGCAATGATGGCTAGGAACAACAACGACGGTATGTATACCTATACCCTTCAGTAGAATAGATCTACTTATCATCGAGGTATTTTAGACACGGATTGGTATTCTAGGGACTTAGGAATCGATCCTAAGCACCAAAGATTCTAACAAATACATCTCAATCCCCTCCAATCCACATGGAATGGAAATAACCGAACACGGCCTAAATGTACCATACGGGGTCTACTACAGCCAGTGTGGACTTGCATGAACAGTAGTACCCATGGATACTGGAGAGCCGATTCTATAGCACCACCAGGAGTTCTAGGTGTAGGTTCAGGAAGAGTACAGAAAATAATATTACTGGTAAGACAAGATGAGTCAAGTTGGATCCTCCCTATAAATATAAGGCTGACCCCAGCAGCTTACTGATGCGGACACGGAAATGGGACGCGATGCGTAGCTGCAGTCCTCTCGCAAAAACAGCAGCATCCAGCAGCTTGCGGTTGATGCGAAGAGGAGAGAATACGTAGTTTTGCGCCTCGTGCAGGTGTTCATCCGAAAAAGCGAGACCGCATGCGCAGTCTGCTGGGAGACCTACAGTGCACACCCAATGCGCATAATACGCATCCGGCAGCATATAGGTAAGCTGCTGGGGTCAACCTAAGGGGAGGTGTAACTATTAAGATTAAGCAAGAATAATCTAGGGGTGAAACCCTAAAGCTCTCTAGCCTCCCCACCCTCAAGCCGCCACAGACCCCGCCCTCTCTCTGAGGTGCGGCTAGCCCTAGGGCATTTGCCAGCCTCCTGTAATCAGTAATCACCCCTAATTCCCCAATTTTACCTCTAATCCCTCTTCCCAGAGGAACCATGACAAATATGAAGTATAAATTGAGGTAATTGAAGTTCAACTTCGGTATGAAATGAGGATTATTAAATTGGGATCCTAAATTTACAAGTTGAAGATGATGAATTGAACATTTCTCTTCAAGGGATGCTAGAAGAATGGTGATTTAAATGCATACAATCTTATACTAGTTTAGAAATTGATTTCCCAATGGATGGAATCATTTATACCACATGAAAACGGGTAGACACTTTCTTGAGGATTAGTCAACAATGTTTTGCTCCGCAGCTGTAGTTTTATTAAGTGTAAAGCTTAATTATAAAAACGGTAAGTGTGAAACCAAGCGATTCCGAGAGAAATGGTAAGAACTCTTAAAAATTAGATGACAAAATGTTACTATATACGAAACAGATTGTACGAGAGTGATTTCTTCATCGAGTAAACTACGAACAGGTGCATACCTCCGCAGCAGAAGCAACAGCAGCAGCAGGTGAGGAGCAAGACGGCGTCCCAGGCGAGCTCGAGCGCGCCGGCAAGCACGGACCCCGATGGCGAGCGGTCCTCGAGCAGCGGCGCCTTCCCGTTGCCGCCGGGCTGGCCGTCCTGGTCCTCCTGGCTCTCTCCCTGCCGGCCCTGGCGCTGCCGCTGCGCGCGCTTCATGTTGCCGAGGTTGAGCTCCAGCTTCTGGAGGTAGCCATGCTTGAACGAGTCGCGGATCCGGAGCGATGGCCACAGGTGCATCTTCTTCGCCGGCTGTAAAGGGTTCGAGCCTTCGGGGAGCGGGGACAGGTAACGAAGAAAGACGGCGCTGAGACTGAGAGAAGGGTGCGTTCTTGCCTTGTTCGGATCTTTTCGGGTCTTGGCTTGATTTGTGGGTCTTGGAGGGGCGGCGGGTCGACACCAACACACCGTCGTGAGTCGTGACCGCGACGCAGGGATGTGCAGGTCTGCCGTCTGCAGGCCCCAGTCCGAATTCTGCCGGGCCGGGCTGCCGCGGTGCTCGTGAGGCTTTGATGGTGGCAACAGTGCTAGTTTGGGCCTGGTTCTTTTCTGGTAGGAAAAAGTCTTGTGCCTGATTTATTTCGGCAAACAAGTTGTTGAGAACTACGTTACCACGGATCACCAGATCCGCTCTCTTCCCTCTCGTCAGCAGTAGAGGCGCGAGAAGCTATAGAGAACCCGTCTCCCTTCCCAGAAACACGACAGAGTAACACACGAGACACATGATATAGGGTTGGGCCTCTTCCTCTTCTCTGTATTATGAGATGGTGTACAGGTTCCTTATATAGATATATGAGACCCCTCAGGGGCAAAGCAGGTATTTTCCCACATAACACTAACTAGGGTTACTTAACACTCCCCCTTGGGTGAATACCGCGACCAACACATGCCTCGTTAAAACTCTGAAAAACCCAGTGGGAAAAATGTGGAGAAAGAGTGCATGGTGATACAAATTGCATTTGCACTTTGTTGCCTCGTTAAAAACCTCATGTGAGAAACTTCAAGAAAACTCACCAAGGGAAAAAGAGTACAACAACTGTCATCGGGACATATTTCGATCCTTTGGGATCTAGATTCTATCGAATCTTCTACAAGGGCTAACTTTATAAACGTGCTCCCCCTGATCCTTGCAAAACTGTATCAATAAGGCAAAACATCTTCTTCTAGAAGTATATGCACATAAAGATTTAGCAAACGGATTGCATATCCTTGCAAGAACTATTTTAGGAACTTTACCTCTACTCACTTCTAGGATATACGAGGTAAGTGCACGTATCAATATAAATAAGCCACTTTGACTGATGGTGTTCGATTGTCACACTCGGTTTTAGAAGGCAAACCGAATGCGAACCATGTACGTGCCAGGATCAGCAATTCACCTACACAGCAGTTACATAACGTGGACATCATCACACAGTGCTCAAATAGTATTAAAAAGGGAAATAATAGTCGATTACATCATATGTCTGAGACATCCACATAGTCTTTACAATAATCAAAGTGCGGAAAAGAAACGTAGATACACGCGACCTTCACAGGCAGCTGACTGGGGGTTGCCGCTAACTCACGCCTAGAACTCGTCGTAGTCTTGGAACTCCTGGAAGTCTCCTTCCACAGCTTCATCTTCTCCTAAGCAGTGGTTGCAATGCTGACAACCTGGGGATGGGGGGTTTGGTGTGTAGAGCAAGGGTGAGTACACATCAACATACTCAGCAAGTGTCTTGTTTGGCTGTAGTGGACTAGCTTTATGTGGGGGTAAGTCAAGCAGTTGCTTTTAGTTGGTCAGATTATTATTTACTAGTAGAAAGCCAGGTTTTAGCATTAACCCAAGTTATTAACCCGACGTACCCTTTCCAAACGAAAAGAATACCACTTACCAGTACCATAGTCATAACCAAAACCATCAATCTCATTGCCACCTGTAATCCGAACATCTCTGATCAAATATCACTAATCACTGGAGCTCCCTTGGCCGCTCATAACCGCGAGCACGGCTGATATATCAGTTTTCATACACTCTGCAGAGGTTGCGCACTTTACCCACAAGCCGTGATTCCCTTTCTGCCCGGAGATCATGACTATCCATTGATCACTACCAAGGTGATCCAGCAGAGTTTCACTACGTAGCCTTTACAAAGATTCCTCGGGGCTGTAGCCGCCCGTTAGGTTTCCTAAATGTACCGCACTCCTCCCCAAGGGACAAATCAACCTTGGCAAAGCGAGCCGTATACACCGAGCCCCATTGACGGCACGACGGCTAAGCGAACTACACCCCGGTTCCTCTAATTATTCAGCTAAGGGCATCCCACTCCACCCTCATGGTTGCACTGTTTTCCCGGGCGGTCATCCAACGAACAGGTCCTTACGGAGAGGCACTCGAGAAACCGCTCGAGCCCCCTTGAAGGCCACAAGTATAACATCATAATAAAGGAGGGAAAACATCGTATCATTGATAATTCTCATCATGTTCATTGATTAGAGTTGAGCATTAGCATAAAGCTAAACAATAATAATCCAACCCAGATAGGTAAACAAGGACATGGATAACAAAAGCTAGTCAATCCTTAGGTATAACTGTGAAATGCGGGAGGTGAATTAAAGAATGTATGGGACAGAGATAGGTCAAGGGATACTTGCCTCCACCAACCGACTACTGCTCAGGGGCTTCTCCTGCGAGTTCTTCGGGCTCCTCAACCAGATTGTTCTCTATGCGAGTGCAAACATACATACATCCACACATTTAATACAAAAAAATAGTACACCATACAATAGAATGCAGTAAATAAATAGACGTTCCACGCGGGCTCGCAATTACGGTTAACACTACAAGAAACTGATAAATGTTCGTGGGTAAAATTAAAAACGTGGGTACCGACGTTCTTACATGAGTTAAGATCATGGGTTTAGTTAAAAACGTGGGTACCCACGTTCTTAAATTAAGTTCGTGGGCCCAGCGAAAACCGTCGAATTTAACTCATTAGGAACGTGGGTACCCACGTTCTTAAGTTAAGTTCGTGGGCCAGCTGGACACCGTCGAACTTAACCCAAGACACCTAAATCCCTACCCCGCGCCGCGCGCCCCGAGCCTCTCTCACTAGCGCTTTCCTGCCTAGCGCGCCGCCACCTAAACATAGACCGCGCGCCACCCTGCTGACCGCTACACCGCCCAAGGTCGGTCGCCGCCGCCAGCCCGCCAAATCCCGTCCTCGGCTCGCCGCCCCGCAGGCAAACCTCACCGTGCCGCCGCCCCGTAGCCAACGCCAACCGCGTCGCCGCCAGCACCTCGCCGCCGCAAGGCCGCCCAAGCTCGTTCTCCGCCATCGTCCTTCGCGGTCCTCCGCGGTCGCCGGTCGTCCTCCGCCGCAAGGCCGCCCAAGCTCGGCTCGCCTCCGTGTAAGTACATCCCCAATAAGTGTTATTGTGTTGTATCACATTTACTTATATATATCAAATGGAACATTTCTCCAAGTGCTACAATAATGAAGATTGTTAGGGCATTTACAACACCATTAAATACATGTATCTTGAGTGGTCTCCAGCAAGGTAAGCTAAAAAATCAGAAGACTGTATGTTCGCAAAGAACCTGTCTCTTACACAATTTTCAAGCATAATAGACTTTAGCGCCTAGTTGAGCTGTATTTAGAATTAATACATTTATGATTTAGAGACATTTTGTTGTTCAATTTATACAATTTGAAAAGAAGAGAGTATTATTAAACTGCAGTGCTTCTTGAGCCATTCTATATGCAAATCCAACCATTTTCCATCCCATCCAGCAGAGATCGATCTACTCTAGCTAGATCAACCAATGTCATAAATCATATAAGATCTGGATAGCCTAAAAATTCAACAAATGTCATAAATGTAGTTTGTCCTCATCACAGCCATGTACCACACGCGGCGGATTTTTTTTAAAATACTAGTATTTAATTATATGGCGTGGTAAAACTTAAAGAGCTCACCAGCTCTGTAGGATTCAAACAGCATGAGCCCAACTATATTGAATCCAGCCTTATCTTCGTGGTCTCATCCTGTTGGAGTTGGCCCATGACGACCACAAGGGTCATTTTAGTTCAATATATATATGTTATTTGACAGTATTTTCTATTTTTTTTCTTTTTACTTCTTCTGATTCTTAGGTAACAAGTAGTTCTCAAACATTTTGCAAATCAGGAATGAGAGTTACCTACTATAGTAAAAAGAATATGAACCAAGAGTGAGTAAAACAACAAAACTACAACAGAGTAACATGGTTCGGGCAACGAAGTACACTGCAGAATAATGTCACAAGCCTATTCCACCTCTTCCACCCACATTCTTGTGAATGGGGAGCCTAGGTTGCCAATTTATCATCGAGGCCTCCGCCATGGTGATCCTCTCTCTCCCATGCTCTTCATCTTAGTCATAGATATTCTGAATTCTTTGGTTAATTATGCTACAAATAACCATCTGCTTCAGCCCCTTGCTGTCCATCATGCCAAACATCGTATTTTCTTTTATGCAGATGATGCAGTCATTTTTAAGGTCTTTTTAAACTGATTTACTTGTTATCAAGCATATTCTTGGACTGCCCCTTGCTGTCCACAGATCCCCCAAGGAGTCCTTGCAGCTGCTTGTGGTTGTCGACGATGGTATAGATAGCAGTAGCACTGTACACAAGCAGCAAGCAACACCCCACCTCCTTGTATTGACTGTTGCATTTTTTATGAAACCTAAAGCCGTGTTTCCATCTAATTGTAGGCCCATTTGACTCTAGTCTCCAGTCTCTCTCTCCACTCTAACTACAGGCCGGCCTGCGTCTCCTCGATCATCACCACCTTGACGATCTCCGTGAAGGTATTTTTCTTCTTTCTTTGATGCATATTATTAGAATTAGTTTGTTAGTTAAAATTTGATGCATGATTTTTGGGTAGTTGTTACAATTGATGCATAATTTCTTGTTCATTGTAAATTATTCGATGTTAGGTTCAATGTTTGGTTAATTTTTTTATGTCTAGTGATCCTTCCTAATAGAAGAAGGGCTTAATGATGTTTATTTACACATTTTTTATTTATGTTTTTATGCATAATGATGTTTATTTACACATTTTTTATTTATGTTTGTATGCTTAATGAGGTTTACTTACATATTTTTTATACATTGAGTTATTTAGTTTTGGAAATGGATGAAAATAGAAGAAGGGCGATGTATGATGGATTCAATAGCGTGACTCTAGGTCACTCAAAGGAATGGGTTAGGGTTGCAAAACAATTCGTGGATCTCGCATTTTCCGGTGGACCTCGTGTGGTGAAGTGTTCGTGTACCAAGTGTCGGAATTTTAAGTATGTGAGAAAGATCGAAGAACTGGAGCATCACCTTTGCAAGAATGGGTTTATGCCTAACTATCTTGTGTGGCGCTCACATGGAGAAGTAGAGCAGAATATCACAGAGTCAGAAAGAATTGATGATGAGGAGGAGGATCGGATGGATGACTTGGTGGCTGATATTAGTAGAGAGTATCCAACATTGGCCTCGGAACAGGGTACACCAGAGGAAGTGCAGGAGTTTTATAAGCTTCTTCACGCGTCAGAGGAAAAAGTGCATGACGACACCACTATGACCGTGTTGCAGGTGGTTACACGTCTTATGGCAATGAAGGCAAAGTATAACTTCTCGAATAACTGCTATAACGATATAATCAATCTGATTATTGATCTCATCCCATCGAACCATAAGATGCCAAAAGACTTATACCAGTCCAAAAAGATCGTGTCCGGTCTTGGGATGAAGTATAAGAAGATTGATGTGTGCGAAGATAATTGCATGTTGTTCTGGAAGGAATATGAAGCGGCCACCCATTGTCAGATATGCGGTAAATCAAGATATGCGGAGGTACTAAAAGAGGATGGAGCTACTTTTGCTACAAAAGTGGCAGTTAAACAGCTTCGATATATGCCCATCACCCCAAGGCTTAAACGTCTGTTTTTAACCCCAGAAACTGCGAAGCTAATGTTGTGGCATAAGGAAGGAGACCGTGAGAGCCAAGATCCAGACATTATGATGCATCCATCAGATGGCGATGCTTGGAAGGCTCTGGATCGTTTTGACCTAGAATTTGCAAGAGACGCTAGGAGTGTTCGTCTAGGCTTGTCCACTGATGGTTTCACTCCTTACGACAACAGTTCAACTTCATACTCTTGTTGGCCGGTTTTCATCATGCCCTACAACCCCCCTCCCAACAAATGCATGAAAGAAGGGTTCATATTTCTTGCCCTTATTATTCCAGGGCCTAAACATCCTAGAAAGAAGATCAATGTATTCATGCAACCGTTGATTGAAGAGTTCAAAAAGCTATGGGTAGGGGTAAAGGCTTATGATGGTCATCTAAAACGTGAATTTACCTTACGTGTTGTATATTTGTGATCAATTCATGATTTGCCTGCATATGGTATTTGGTCTGGCTGGTGTGTCCACGGTCAACTATGTTGTCCCATATGCATGGGGGACACACAAGCATATCGATTGGAGCATGGTAAAAAGGTCTCATTCTTTGATTGTCATCGACGGTTTCTTCCATCCAACCACCCGTTTCGAAATGATACGAAGTCATTTAGAAGAGGCATAAAAGTTAAAGATGGTCCACCAAAACGTTTAATGGGTGAAGATATCCTGATACAACATCGTGCCCTTCAAAGGGCTGCAGAAGGTCATGAGTTTGAAGGCTATGGTCAAGATCACAACTGGACTCATATTTCTTTTCTCTGGGAACTTCCGTATGCGAAGGTATTGATTTTACCACACAACATAGATTTGATGCACCAAGAGCGCAATGTTGCTGAAAGCATCATAAGCATGTGTCTAAACATTAAGGGTAAAACAAAAGACAACATCAATGCCAGGAAAGATTTAGCTAATCTTGCGATCGCCCTAGCCTTGAGGTCAAATTAAATCCTAATGGAAAGGAGAGGACACCACGAGCTCCATACTGTCTAAAGCCGGAAGAGCGAAAAGAAGTATTTCAATGGTTGAAAATGTTGAAGTTTCCAGACCGCTATGCAGCTAACATAAAACGTACTATTAACCTCGACACTAATAAATTAAATGGTTTGAAGGCTCACGATTACCATATTTTGATGGAAAGACTTATGCCGGTAATGTTCCGTGGCTATTTGAAGCCTCCTCTGTGGAAGATGATTGCTGAACTTAGTTACATATATAGACATATATGTGCTAAGCATATCTCAAAGAAATTGATGATTCAATTTGAGAAACAAATCGCGGTGCTTGTATGCAAGATGGAAAAAGTATTTCCGCCTGGATTTATGAATGTGATGCAACATTTGCTAGTGCACTTACCTTATGAAGCATTGGTAGGAGGACCAGTGCAGTTCCGATGGATGTATAGTCAAGAAAGAGAATTGAAAAAACTTAGAGCTACTGTGCGGAACAAAGCAAGGGTTGAGGGGTGTATCGCAGAGGCCTTTGCAGCTAAAGAGATCACAATCTTCTCAAGTCAGTATTTATCACACACTAACAACGTGAATGCTCAGTCAACACGGTATCATACTGAAGAAGAAGGTCCTTCGACCGACCTTAGTGTTTTTCTCTGGAAGGGGAAAGGGGTCGGGGCTTCTACTGCACATTATGTTGACATAAGAGAGCGTAATTTCACCATGCTCTACTTGTACACCAACATGGAGGAACTTGATCCATACTTTGAAATGTTTGATTCCATATATTTAGCTGGCCACAAACCTACACCAAAGGAACTGGATAATCTACGTATGAAAGGGATGAATGGAGGTCCATGTTTCGTTGAATGGTTCCACGAGCATGTAATTATCTCTTTATAATTTTCCTTTGTGTACTTAGTTTGCTCATATGACTTGCTATTTACCAATATCTTTTTTTTCTGCTCTATGTAGTGTAAGAAACTTGACTCTCTAGTCTCGGATGATTTGCGACAGATATCACATGGTCAGTTGAAAGCAAGAAAATATAGCCGCTATGATATTAATGGATACCGTTTTCGAACATCAAAATTAGAAAAAATCCGCCCGCAGGCAGCCACGACAAACAGTGGAGTAGTAGCAACTGCCACAAATGCAGACGGAGGCACTCATGACTATTATGGTGTTCTTCAAGATATAATGGAGTACACTCTTGGTGGGGTCAAAGAGTTCATGTTTGTGTTATTTGATTGTGAATGGTTTGATCCTCAACAAACGCGAGAGGATGAATTTGGAATTGTGGAGGTAAAGCATGAATCACGGTTTAAAGGCAGCGATTATAGCAATGTTGTGCTTGCACATCAAGCACAACAGGTGTACTATCTAACATATCCTCATGAAAACTTGAAGTCTTGTTGGGTTGTATACAAAATTAATCCTGAAGTCCATCCGTTACGATATGATTATTACAACACAAATAACGAAGATGATGATTCTGTTAATATTTATCAAGAAGAAGGCGATCAGTCAGAAAATAGAGAATTTACTATATCTGAGGATTTAGGGCTCAATGAAGTAGCTAGTCTCGCCATAGATTTGATGGCAGAAGAACCAGGTCCTTCTAGGGCAAGGACTCGTAAGTCACAGAGAATTCTTGAAAAACAACAAAGACTTGAAATAATTGAGCAGCGCGTTGCTGAAGCAGATTCTGATGCCGATGATTTTTGAAAAGTATATATATTTAAATTCTTGTATATGCATTCCTATTTCAATACTAAAAGTATATATATTTAAATTCTTGTAATGAAATTTGTGCAGATGATGAGGGTCATGAACAAGCTCAAAGGGAAGAAGCGTGGAGACCGTGGTGACTCCTTGAGGTCACGGTCGACTAGGGGTTCAGGTGGTGGGGATACATCCTCTATGTTGTTCCAGGTATTTAATTTGTTTTATTTTCTTTTCTTCTATGTATACTTTGAGTACTTGATATATCTCATTGTTGATTATGTTTGTAGGGCTCTACAGCGTCAAGGCAACGGCTAGAGCAGCTCCTTGGTTGCATGGAGGAGCAGGGGCGCGAAGTGGCAAGCCATAGTGCACCTGGGCAAGAGCGCGAGGTGGCAGGCCATAGTGCACCTGGGCAAGAGCGCGATGTGGCAGGCCACAATGCACTTGAGCCAGAGCGTGAGGCGATAGGCTCAAGTGGACCTATGCTAGAGCAGGACCACAATGCATTTGAGCAAGCGCACGAGGCGGCATAGCACAATGCACCTAGGCTAGAGGACGAGCTGGCACGCCAAGGTTCACCGATGCGTGATGATGATGACTATGGGGAGGACTACGATGGAGAGGCCGATGGAGAGGCCGATGATGAGGTTGTTACGACGACACAGGCAACGAACTTCAGGTAATTTTATTTTGACGAGGAGTTCTATTTTTTGTTGGATTGATATTATTACCAGTGCACAATTTACAATTTTGTAGGTTTCGACGGTCCCTTAGAGTTCCACCGACACAACCCTTGGACCAACGTAGGGTCATAAACCCTGCAGGAGAGAGGAGCTGGGTGGAGGTGGCATGGAGTGGCAAAGGTCACCGGACACCGGTTAACACAGTGCTGGGATCTATAGCTCGTTTTCACTATCCAGGGGTGGTACAACTCAACGGGGCAGAGATAGGGGCGTATCACTGGGCTCACTGGGGCCTCAAACCATATGGACCCGACCGTACTCACCAAGACACGGTGTGGTCATCGTTTTGGGTGAGTTTATTATGTCTTTTAAATTTACTTACCGTGGGCGTCTATAAATGAATTTAATTTCTTCTTCATTTTGCAGGAACAATTTAGATTGGACGAAACAACAAACGAAGAACATGCAAAACGTGTATTCCATAATGCTGCTAGAAAAGTTATAAATGGTTCAATGTCAAATGCACGGGTCAAAGCTGTTACCGTGTACTTCAAGAAAGTTAAGGGTCAAAGAATGACCAACAAGCAGGCATGTGAAATCCACTTGACAGCTGAGGAGTACAAACAAAGTGAAGTGGACTGGCTCATTGCTCATCCTGAAGCTTGGGTCAAGCTCCGCGAGTACTGGGCCTCAGATGAGTACAAAGTGATTTCAGATAGAAATCGTTTGAACCGGAAGAGCAAACCGGGCCTCCATCGATTTGGAGCAGATGGATTTATTGGGAAATCACAACGAATGGTATGACGAGCTAAGTAACATTTAGGCTTTTTCCCTCAGACAAATTTGTATATTTTATTATGTCTCTTACTGCAGGAGGCTCGTGATGGTGTTGAACCCCGATTCATTGACGTTTACATGGAGGGACACCGAGGTCCAGATCCAGAGCATCCAAAAGTTTTATATGACGACAGCACGACAGAAAAGCTGGTAGGTGTAAATAATAACTATCTATTCTTAATTAACTTGTGACTCATTTATAATTAACATAAATTGTTTTGTAGACTCGTTATGCCGAGGAGGTTAGGAGGAAAGCAGGAGACGATGATCTAGATTGGAGGGAGGCACCTTTCGATCCGGATGCAGCATATGTTGCTGGTGGTGGGCTACCACATGGGAGGTATGATAAGATCAAAGTTGTGAAATATAAAAACTATTGGTTCATAACTTGTGATGTTTCTAGGTTGGGGATCGGTGATGGGGTTGTGAGTCGCGATAGCTTTGGTCGTCGGTCAGTTTCCTCGGTGGGGAGTAGATCTCGAACTTCAACTTCGAGGGAATCAGAGCTTGATGAGCAACTAAGACAACAATAACAACAAGTTCAACAACTATCTCAACAAGTTCAGATGATGCAGGGAATGCTGATGCAGGTAATAATTTTATTAATACGCTTAGAATCTGCCCAATCTCAGAATTTGCCCATATTTTTTTATCTAACTCGCTTTGAGCCTTAGACAGCCCAAAATCGGTCTGGTCAATTGTTTAGTGATTTCTGTATTTATTAGGAGGTTGTCACAGCCTGTGATATGAACATACCCTTAACTAGGCGCTGAAGTATAATTTAGGTGTCCAGCTGGTCGAGCGAGCCTAGGAGTTTGCAGTGAATTAGGGTATTGAGACAAGGATCACCTTTTTCTGAATGAAAAAACTTGAAAACGGATAAGAACAGTACTGTGGCACTTATGAAACAATGGCATAGTCTTTAACGCAAGTAACATGTGATGTTCCGATCTTGCTTGACGGCTCATATGCTGCACAACAGTCAGCTCGAGGACTGGTGCTAGGCAGGCTGAAAATGTTTGGTACAAACAGCACAGCTAGAAGAGAAATTGGCTACGGTGGCTGTATGTCGTTGCCTTGAAACATTGAACTGTGCTCCCCAGAAATGTCAAAGAAGTTGGCTTGCTGGAATCTTTGGGGGCAAGTAGTCAAGATGACCTTCGCTAGTTAGGACGCTTTTCCATTTGAAAAAAACATGGAAGATAGCTGACTTTTCTTCGTAAGTTGGCATACCAAGATTTGGTGTCTAGTAAATAGTAGTCAACTAAAATTAGTATTGTGATCATACAAGTTGCCCACCAAAGACCTGCATTCTATCCGGTGGTCTCCTTTGATCGAGCAAATTCAAAATTCCAACAAATAATCATCATTCAGAAATGTCCAAACACTGTTCTCTATAGCTGGAAGGTTACAGTTGACCAAACTGTTTTTTCTGTACTTCCCCTCACTTAGCTTGTTTTATGAATAATGCCAGTAAATATCACATACAGCAGGCAGGTAGCTAATCAGTAATTGATTATTTGCAAATGAACTACAAATGTCAGCTAAAAAAGGATTGGTCTTCTTATGAAATTTACTGATCCCCAATGATGGACTCAAAAACTCTATAGATGCTTTCACTAGGTAACCATTAGTATTAAAAACAATGTTAGTTGGGTCTTAACGTGTACCCCTGGTCCAACTGGAAAAGCAACAGAGTGTACTAGTCAATGACTATATCGGACCCTTGAAAATTCTTCATCGCCCCTTCTTTTTCCTTTGTTTGTTCCTGCCATTGCTTTCTGGGATACTTGATAGATCTGCAGTGTACTTTAAGCTGCGAGTTGGGATGGGCATATTATAGGTTCAGGCTGTATACATGGCAGCGCGCCCTGCATATTATTAGATCATCCACATAGACCTCCACCACCAGGAGAGAATTTCCAGCCCCTTTTCTGTAGACAGCATGTTCCACTACACACTTGTTGATTAGCTGATTTTTGTGTTATGTGTAATCTAGGCTATTCCTGTTTGCTTTCTTGATTAGCTGATTTTTGTGTTATGTGTAATCGCAATTTCTGTCATCTGCTAGTTGCTGCCTTCATCAGTGAATTGTGACTTCAGTTGGTAAAGCCTAACTCATGGTTCAGTTGGTAACTTGCTTGTGACTTCAGTTGGTAAACCAACTTCGACATCAGCTAGCATCCCATCGTTTACAGCATTTTTACATCCAAGTTTTTTTTAAAATGGTCTGGTTGTAGAAATAAAAAAAAGCATGCACATAGATTATGGTGGCGCGAGTGCTTTTTAGCTCTGTCTTTCTTCTGTATCTATCAACCACTCTAATCCTACATGTTCCAATGCACTTTATGTTTTCCATCGGATTCAGAATTCAGTTGTTTAGTATAAACTCTATATATACATTAGTTTAAAATAAAACTCAAGCTTATTGTATTTGTAGATGTATAGTGCTCAGATGGGATCTCAAATGGGACCCCAGTTCACCCGTCCGTCACAATCTGGACAGACACCAAACACCAATGAAACACAGGTATTACTTTCATTTACAATTATAATCATGCATCGTTTTATTTGATAATAGGGTTCTGAGACCGGACAAGGAAACCCACAGATGGACATACATTGGTCGATGCCCTCTAGAGGACAGATTCTTCCTCCTCCACAACCAGGTATGGGATATTGGCCGCCACCACCATGGGGATATCCTACACATCCAATGGGGCCTTGGGGACGCCCCCCATGGCCAACACAGCCACTTCCGTCACCAGCGGTACGTTCCTGAATTTAATGCTAGTTGATTTCAATGCTAGTTGATTTTTCGAATATACTTAGTTGGGGTCTTAAACGTTGATACCATTTTCCCACAAACGATGGTACCATTTTCCATAAACTCGGTTAGGTTTAAGTTAATTTGACACTAACAAAATCCAGGATAAGACAGCTAGTATGGCCAAAGACTTGTGTCGTTGTGCTTTCAATCTGTTGACTGGTGCCTTTGTCATATTGAGCTAGTTCTTAATGCCAGTTGTATATTAATGAGAATTTTTGTTTATTTTGTAGGATTCCACAACTCATCAAGTGACTCCTCCCCCTCATGATAACTTTGCGGACAGATGTCTCAATTCTAGTGGTGGAGCTACAAACAACAATCCGATGTCCTGATCGAGAGCGATGGAGCTAATGTTTGAACTTGTGTATTTGAACTTGTGAACTACAAATGTGAACTATGGATGTGAACTTATGTATTTGGACTTAATTATGTGAATTTGTGAACTTATGTATTTGGACTTGTGTGAATTTGTGATATGAACATATATCCATGTGTTTGAAATCTGTATTGTATGTGATGTTCTGTGTTGCATGTGATATTATGTGTGTCTAAATTTTCATTTCTGTATTTTTTATTTTTTTCTAGAAAAGAGTTAAGAACGTGGGTACCGTCGAACTTAATGGCAGCCCTCGCCGACCCACGCAGGACCTATAAGTTCGACGGCCACGTGGCCCCGTCGAACTTAACTGTAAGAACGTGGGTGCCGTCGAACTTATGGGAAAGAATTCGACGGCCCCCGTCGAACTTAAAAACCCACGTTCTTAACCTTAAGTTCGACGGTACCCACGTTCTTAATGTTAAGTTCGACGGTACCCACGTTTTTAACCTTAAGAACGTGGGGGCCGTCGAACTTACTTCTTTAAGTTCGTCCAAAAATCGCCGTCGGCTATATTCGTCGGTAAACCCACGTTCTTATGGTAAGTTCGACGGCCTATTACATTAAGTTCGACTGTTTTTCACCCACGTTCTTTAACCAGTTTCTTGTAGTGTAAGAGAGAAATTGTCATCTCCCCCTTGATCATTGTCCTCCTCTTGAGGTGGCTCATCTTCTTGATCTTCATCTTCATTGTCTTGAGCCTGATCCTCATCTTGAGTTGGTGGAGATGCTTGCATGGAAGATGATGGTTGATCTTATGCTTGTGGAGGCTCTTCAGATTCCTTAGGACACACATCCCCAATGGACATGTTCCTTAGCGCGATGCATGGAGCCTCTTCATCATCTAGTTCATCAAGATCTACTTGCTCTACTTAAGAGCCAATAGTCTCATCAAACACAATGTCACAAGAAACCTCAACTAATCCAGTGGATTTGTTGAAGACTCTATATGCCCTTGTGTTTGAGTCATAACCAAGTAAAAAGCTTTCTACAACCTTAGGCGCAAATTTAGATTTTCTACCTCTTTTGATAAGAATAAAACATTTGCTACCAAAGACTCTAAAATATGAAACATTAGGCTTTTTACCGGTGAGGAGTTCGTATGATGTCTTCTTGAGGATTCGGTGAAGGTAGAGCCGGTTGATGGAGTAGCAGGTGGTGTTAATCGCCTCAGCCCAAAACCGGTCCGAAGTCTTGTACTCATCAAGCATGGTCCTCACCATGTCCAGTAGAGTTCTATTCTTCCTCTCCACTACACCATTTTGTTGAGGTGTGTATGGAGAAGAGAACTCATACTTGATGCCCTCATCCTCAAGGAAGCCTTCAATTTGAGAGTTCTTGAACTCCGTCCCATTATCGCTTCTTATCTTCTTGATTCTTAATCCGAACTCATTTTGAGCTCGTCTCAAGAATCCCTTTAAGGTCTCTTGGGTTTGAGATTTTTCCTGCAAAAAGAATACCTAACTGAAGCGAGAATAATCATCCACACTTACAAGACACTACTTACTCCCATCGATGCTTATGTAAGCTATCGGGCCGAATAGATCCATGTGGAGTAGTTCCAGTGGCCTGTCCGTTGTCATTATGTTCTTGTGTGGATGATGGGTGCCAACTTGCTTTCCTGCTTGACATGCGCTACAAACATGTCTTTCTCAAAATGAACATTTGTTAGTCCTAAAATGTGCTCTCCCTTTAGAAGCTTGTGAAGATTCTTCATCCCAACATGGGCTAGTCGGCGATGCCAAAGCCAACCCATATTAGTCTTAGCAATTAAGTAAGTATCGAGTTCAATTTTGTTAAAATCAATTAAGTACAGCTGACCCTCTAATACTTCTTTAAATGCTACTGAATCATCACTTCTTCTAAAGACAGTAACACTTATATCCGTAAAAAGACAGTTGTAACCCATTTTGCATAATTGAGAAACTGAAA
Source organism: Zea luxurians (assembly GCA_029449295.1). Lineage (NCBI taxonomy): Eukaryota > Viridiplantae > Streptophyta > Magnoliopsida > Poales > Poaceae > Zea > Zea luxurians. Next base: position 60,965,951 of record JAOPSE010000009.1, read on the forward strand.
GCAAGTTATAATCTAAAGAATCTACAAGAAAAACATTGGAAATAAAATGGTCAGGTGATATAGCAATTTTACCAAGACCTTTGACCAAACCTTGATTTTCATCCCTGAATGTGATCGCTCTTTGGGGATCTTCATTTTTCTCATAGGAGGAGGACATCCTTTTCTCCCCTGTCATGTGGTTTGTGCATCCGCTATCAATTATCCAGCTTGAGCCCCCGGATGCATAAACCTGCAAAACAATTTAGGCCTTGTTCTTAGGTACCCAAACGGTCTTGGGTCCTTTCACATTAGAAACAAGCACCTTGGGTACCCAAACATAAGCCTTGGAGCCCTTGTGTTTGCCCCCAATATATTTGGCAACTACTTTGCCTGATTTGTTAGTTAAAACATAAGAAGCATCAAAAGTCTTAAATGAAATATTAGGCTCATTTGATGAGTAGGAGTTTTCTTTTTAGGCATTTTAACATGTGTAGAATGCCTAGAGCTAGATGCCTCATTCTTATACATAAAAGTATGGTGAGAAACAGAATGAGATTTCTTAGCATGAATTCTCCTAATTTTGTGCTCAGGATAATTAGCAAGATATAAAATATAGCCCTCATTATCCTGAACCATGGGTGTCTTGCCCTTTACAAAATTAGACAGTTTCTTAGGGGCATTAAGCTTGACATTGCTTCCCTGTTGGAAACCAATGCCATCCTTAATGCCAGGGCGTCTCCCTTTATAGGGCATGCTTCTAGCAAATTTAAATTTTTCATTTTCAATTTCATGCTCATTAATTTTTGCAGTTAATTGAGCTATATGATAATTTTGTTGTTTAATTAGAGCAAGGTGATCATTAATAGCATCAGCATTAACATATCTACATCTAGTACAAATGGTGACATGATCAACAGTAGATGTAGAGGGTTTGCAAGCATTCAATTTATCTATCTTAGCATGTAATATTGCATTCTCATCTCTAAGACAAGAAATAGAATCATTGCAAACATTTAAATCTTTAGCCTTGGAAAATAAACTATCATTTTCAGTTCTAAGGCTAGAAATTGATTCATTCAATTTATCAATCTTAGCAATTAAACTAGCATTTTCATTTCTAAGATTGGCAATTGAATCATTACAACCACTTAATTTCTCAACCTTAGCATTTAAACTAGCATTCTCAGTTCTAAGGTTAGAAATAGTGTCCTGGCAAATGCTAAGCTCCTTAGTTAAGTTTTTATTTTTCTGTACTTCCTGAGCATAAGCATTTTTTTTACTTTAACATGCTTTTTATTTTCCTTAATAAGGAATTCCTCTTGGTTGTCCAAGAGTTCATCCTTCTCATGAATAGCACCTATCAATTCATTTAATTTTTTTTACTTTTGTTGCATGTTAAGATTGGCAAAAAGGGTAAGCAAGTCATCTTCATCATTACTAGAACTACCCTCATCACTAGATGTAGTATACTTGGGGGTGGTTCTAGATTGTACCTTCTTCTTTTTGCCGTATTTTGCCATGAAACATTTGTGGCCGACGTGGGGAAGAGGAGGCCCTTGTTGACGGCGATGTTGGCGGCATCCTTGTCGGAGGAGGAGTCGGTGGAGCTCTCGTCGGAGTCCCATTCCCGACATACATGGGCATCGCCGCCCTTCTTCTTGTAGTACCTCTTCTTCTCCTTCTTCTTCCCCCTCTTGTCGTTGTACCTGTCACTATCACTAGACATAGGGCATTTAGCGATAAAATGACTGGGCTTACCACATTTGTAGCACACCCTCTTTGAGCGGGGTTTGTAGTCCTTCCCCCTCCTTTGCTTGAGAATTTTGCGGAAGCTCTTGATGATGAGCGCCATTTCCTCGTTGTCGAGCTTGGAGGCGTCGATGGGGGAGCCTACTTGATGTAGACTCTTCTTTCTTTTCCTCCATTGCTTTGAATGCGACGGGTTGCACCTCAGGTGTGGAGGTGACGCCTTGCTCCAAGTTGACGATTTGTTTGGAGCCTTTGATCATCAATTCAAAGCTCACAAACTTTCCTAAAACCTCCTCGGGAGACATTAGCTTATATCTAAGATCACCACGTATTAATTGAACTTGCGTAGGATTGCAAAAAACGAGTGATCTTAGAATAACCTTGACCATTTCATGTTCATCCTATTTGGTGCTCCCGAGGTTGCGCACTTGATTCACCAAGGTCTTGAGCCGGTTGTACATAGCTTGTGGCTCCTCTCCTTGGTTGAGGACGAAACGACCGAGCTCCCCCTCGATCGTCTCCCGTTTGGTGATCTTGGTCACCTCATCTCCCTCGTGTGCGGTCTTAAGCACGTCCCAAATCTCCTTGGCGCTCTTTAATCCTTGCACTTTATTATACTCCTCTCGACATAGAGCGGCGAGGAGTATAGTAGTGGCTTGGGAGTTGAAGTGCCGGATTTGGGCGACCTCATCCGAGTCGTAGCCCTCGTCCCCTACGGTAGGTACCTACGCTCCAAAGTCAACAATGTCCCATATGCTTGCGTGGAGTGAGGTTAGGTGATGCCTCATTTTATCACTCCACATACAATAATCCTCACCATCAAAATATGGTGGTTTGCCTAATGGAACGGAAAGTAAAGGAGCGTGTTTAGAAATGCAAGGATATCGTAAGGGGATCTTACTAAACTTCTTGCGCTCATAGCGCTTAGAAGTGACGGACGCGGCGTCAGAGCCGGAGGTGAAAGGAGACGAAGAGTCGGTCTTGTAGTAGACCACCTTCTTCATCTTTTTCTTCTTGTCGCCACTTCGATGCGACTTGACACGGGGAGGTGATTCCTCCCTTCCCTTGGTGCCAGACTCCCTTGATGGAGCCTTCCCGTGGCTTGTGGCCTTCTCGCTAGTTTCCATCTCCCTCTTGGCGGATCCTCCCGACATCACTTCGAGTGGTTAGACTCTAATGAAGTACCGGCCTCCGATACCAATTAAAAGTCGCCTAGAGGGGGGTGGATAGGTGGAATCTAAAAATTATTATTTTAAACACACACTACAAGCTGGGGTTAGCGTTAGAGCGAATATCAAGTCCGGGAGAGAGGGGAAAAACAAATCAACCAAGAAATAAAGCGGATGACACGGTGATTTGTTTTACCGAGGTTCGGTTCTAAAGAACCTAGTCCCCGTTAAGGTGGTCACAAAGACCGGTCTCTTTCAACCCTTTCCCTCTCTCAAACGGTCACTTAGACCGAGTGAGGTTTCTTCCTTAATCTCACGGGTCACTTAGACCCCGCAAGGATAACCACACAATTGGTGTCTCTTGCCTCGCTTACAAAGCACTTGAGAGTAAGAAGTGAGAAAGAAAAGAAAGCCAAGCCAAGCAAGCAAGAGCAACAAAGACACAAATGATCCTTTCACAAGTTCTAATGCGCTAGAGTTGAATTGGGGACTTTGAGCGGATCGATCACTTGAATTATGTCTTTAGAGTGGAGTCTATTGCTCTTGTATTGAATGCAACATGTTGAATGCTTGGATAGTTGGAGTGGTGGTGGTTGAGGGGTATTTATAGCCCTCACCCACCAAAACAACCGTTGGGGCAGGCTGCTGTCGATGGGCGCACCAGACAGTCCGGTGCGCCACCAGACACTGTCCGGTGTGCCAGCCACGTCACCCAACCGTTAGGGTTCTGACGTAGTCGACCGTTGGAGCGCTGACTTCTGGTGGCACCGGACAGTTCGGTGCCGCACCGGACAGGCGTTGTTCACCGTCCGGTGCGCCTCTGACCTCTGCTCTGACTTCTGCCGCGAACTGTAGCGCTGTCAGGGGCACTGTGCAGTCGACCGTTGCGCTGAAGGGCCATTGCTCCGCTGTCACACCGGACAATCCGGTGAATTATAGCGGAGCGGCGCTGGAAAAACCCGAGAGTGGTGAGTTTGAACTTGTACGATCCTGGTGCACCGGACACTGTCCGGTGGCACACCGGACAGTCCGGTGCGCCAGACCAGAGCACTCTCAAGGTTCTTGCTCCTTTGAATTTGAACCCTATCTTTTATCTTTTGTTAGTTTATGTTGAACCATTATGCACCTATAGATCAAATAATCTAGAGCAAACTAGTTAGTCCAATTATTTGTGTTGGGTAATCAACCACCAAAATTATTTATAGGAAAAGGTTAACCCTATTTCCCTTTCAATGAGCTAGGTTGTGAGAGTAAAGGGCAAGTTAGAGGCTCGAGGATGATAGGACGGTGGGGCAGTGAAGTATGAGTAGAGATCTTGGAGTCAATGAACCAAGGAAATGGTAAAGAGCAAACAAAATTATGATCCATGAACCAATAAGACCATGTGATGACATGAAGTGGATCATACCATTTAACTGAGATCAAGCCAAGTGTTGATTTGTATTGATAGTCAAGTGCCTTGATGGATAATGATGGAGGAGCTTTATGCTATTAGCAATGATCAAATATAGCATAATTGGCTACATTGATGGATCATCATTGCTCATTATTCAATGGAGATGGAGGTTGGATGCTTGTGTTGCACCACTAATACAGAGATGAAATGGAAGGTACAAAGCAAAGGTACACATGTAGGGAATTTTATTTCATTGGTATAGGATTGAGTACACAAGTGCTTGATTAGTTTAAGATAAATGGGTGTACTTTTAAGAGGGCAAGCTTGTTTGCATATCGTTCATCTAGTGCCACTTGAACAATCTAACTTTGCATGCATTGTTAAGATCGAGTGGCTAAAAATAGTTTGAAAACCTTTGTGAAATGTAAAAGCTATTTCACATAAAAGGTGGAGGTGTATAGTGTGGCGACACTTTAAAGTTGGTAGATTTTAGTAAGGTTTGAAAATGGTTTGAATCAAATTTCATAGAGAAGCTTGAAGGCATGTTTGGTGCACCATAGGATTGTTTCGATTGTTGAAGCATTAGATTATAAGTTGCGATGAAGGAGGATTTTGTAGCAAGATTGGTGTGGTGCTATTATGCCTAATGGTGGGACCTTTGGTCCTGGTGGTGTGACTACTAGGGGCATCGGATTTTGCAAATGTTCCTCTAGGTTTTGGCATTAGATGTTGTGATGTCACTATTTATGCGACTACTCTAGTGGCTTTGATGGTGGTACGAATAACTTAGGTAGTCCGACCATGGAGTAGGAAACACATGAAAGTTCTCTAGTTTCAAATGTACATAGCACATGGTTCGATTCTAAGGGTGCTTGGATTATTCCGATGGACCCCTAGACCTCTAGTGGTGAAGATTGAACATGGCGGTCAGACTAGTAGTAGTTGTGGTTGGACTACCAGTGGAGCCACGCTCCCACTAACGTGTGGAACCTGTTGGGGTGGGTATATATTGGAGGAGCACAGGCGACCATTGGCACCTTGATCTAGAATCTTCGACTATGCAAAGCTACACAAGGAAGTCCTAAACAACTAGTTTTATTGCCCCTTTGTAAATAAAGCCTAAAATTTGCTTCCATGGGAGACTCAAACTGAGAACCCGAGGAATGCTACTTAGACCATCTAACCAACTCAGCTAGTGGCACAAACAAATATAAAACGAGTGATTGAACAAACAAATAAACATAGGTGATTGAACTACGACAAAAAATAGTAAACCAACATTTGGATATATGACACACAGACACAAACTCAACAAAAGGAATTAGGAACAAAACTGTAATGTATGAAGAAGTTATAAGACAAAAGATATGTGGCAGTATATTTTAGTTTTTTTACTCTAGGTAAAGCAAAAAAATCAATCTAAAGGTAAAGGCAAAGATATAGCTAACGGACAACTTAGGCTCTGATACCACTTTATGTAGATGCGGCCCTATATTTCGATGGATATGATAACTTCAATCGTGGAGAACTCGACATTCACGATCTAGACTTTGAACCAAGTCTGATTCAAACCTCCACAAACGTTACACCACTATTTTGTTGGTTATCAACCATGTACAATATGATTGATCTCGCCGAAAAGACTGTAAACCCCAAAATTGGTAGAAAAAATAATTAATAAAATAAAGAAATAAAAGTATATATAATAGCATCTCTAGAATTTTTGGAAATCTTTGGAATTCATTAGGACCTTCCATGTTCATAATTAATTAAGGTAGTAAAGTTAGTCAATTAGCCCATAAATAAATAAGGAAATATACACCCCATGCTGGATTTTGTTGTGCACTGATTGGTGGGATTAATCCTGGAATTTGAACTTAGTGGAATTCAAATTTGAAAGTGGAAGAATTGAAATAGGATAAAAAAATAATATAGAAAAGAAGAATTCAGCTCTGCCCCTGGGCTGAATCCAGCCCATCTCGAGACTCGGCCCATTCCTGACCACAGTGGCGTGCGCGCTTGTGGCGCTTGGGCTGACCGCTGGGGCCGCGCTCTAGCCTCTCAATAGCGCAACGCGGTGTTTCCTTGAGACTACCGCATGGGGCCACCTCGTCGGATGAATCTTCTTCGTTCTGTTAGGATTGTGCCGCAAATCCCCACTGCCGAACGACACAGCGGGATCTCCCTAGCTCGGACTCCTTCCATCCCTCACGTCGCCAGCCCATCTTCATTCCCTTTCTTGCCTCACACTGCGCCTGCGCTCTCCCGTATGACCGATGCACCGGCCCAGTTACCACCCGCGCAGTCGTAGCCTCACGCGTGACCACCACCTTCCCTAGGCCGGCGCGCGCTACACTCACTGATCGGTGGGGCTCGCGTACTGGGTCATTGTCTTCTCCGATGTTTGCGGCGCTCCCTTCTCTGTGCCGGTGGCAGATTCGCGGTGAACCATGGACCTGGCTCGGCGCGTGCTTGGACTCAAGTTCTTCCCCAACTGGTGGGTCCGCGCTGTCATCTCTTCCGCGGAGCCGCGCAACAAACCTGCACGCGTTCTTCGCGGACGGGCGAAGTTGTTGGGCGCCTCCATGAAGCTCGCGTTCGCCCACCAACAACTTCGTCACAGCATCCGACTTTTACTAGTGTCCCTTAGGTACATAAGCAAGCCCTGCCGCCCTATGAGCCATCCAAAGGGGGAGTGCGTCGGGTCGCCATCCAGTCCGTCGCGGACCGAGGGAGAGAGAAAATGGACTCCGCCGCGGGACCTCGTTTGAGTTGCCGTTCGGGCCTCGGATCTGGGCCAGGGAGCTTCGCCATGCTGCGCGTGTCTCGTCCGTGGCCTTGCTTGGGCAAAGCCGTGCTTCAGGCGGCCAGAATCCTTCGCCGATGCTTCACTACTACTTACCACCGTGGCTGGAGATTTACCTGCGATGATCTCTAGTAAGGACGTTCCCCATTGCTTCACCATATTTCTGACTCCGAGTAGTGACATTGGAATCAACGATTCGTGCATGGGGTTTGAATTCTGGGGGGTTCGGCAATGGCTCTGCCGTTGGGAACTCGTCCGCCGCCGTCCCTGGCTGGAGGTGGGAGGAGACACGACGACCGCTGGTCTGGGTTTCAAAAGCGTAGATTGAATTGGGTACCGCTTTGGGGGAATCCAATCTGGTGCATGGATCTTTGATCGGACGGTTCAGATTAAAACACAGATATCTTTTCGCTTCAGTAAACCATGACCGTAGATCAGTGGATGTGCGGGCAGGGTTTGGCGATGAGATTTTAAAATCACAACCATTGATCCTCGATCTGGCGGTCACCGCTCCTCACCGGTTTGATGTAGTTTCGATTTAATCTGGACTGTGCGTAGTTGATCGAGTGGCCGGGATTTAACCATACCCCTTCGCCGTGCACTTCTTTCAAAAGAGACCCTGTGTTTTGGTTTAATCAACCCGCCGTCCTTGCGGATGCTGTTCTGAGTCTTGGGAACACTTGCGCAGGGCCCCTGTACTCTACAGAATTTGATACGCGGTCCCGAGTGTAATAAAAATAAATAAATAGACCAGGAAATTGATTTTTAATACAAAAATAAATTCAAAAACTTGTATAAATCATATTAAATCCATTTTAGCTTCAATTTGTGTCATTCCAGTTGCAATAATTTTGTATTATTATTATCTATCATTTAGTACCACTGTTTTGACAGGAATATCAAAATAAAATTTATATCCTATTTAATCTTGTACAAAACACATAAAACCTTCAAAAATTCATAACTTAAAATCTATAACTGTAAAATTAATGATTCCTATTCCTAGAATCTTATTTTAATGTGTAGACTATTATTATGTATTTTGTTTACATGTTTGGTGTAATGTTAATTTTGCCTATACCATGTTTGCTTGTATTACTACGATTAGAGTGAGGTCACGAGAATCTGAAGAATCATCCTGGTACCTAGAATCTCAAGTCTCAGGCAAGTTGTGCCCTTGATCACTTCTTTTTACCCAGTCATGTTCTAATTAATCATAATGATCTGCATAGGTTAATTTTGATGGGACCCAATAGGTTACCCTAGTTTGACTATCTTTATACCTTGTTCACCACTGAATTTTTGGGTAGTACCTGCTATTGCTTTATGTGGTTTTGGGTATAGAGATACATTTTATTCATGATTATCTTTTATTATCAGTTATTATTTAATGTTCATGATAAGATCATTATGTTAATTGGAACATGGAGAACCACCCAGGAAAACAGTGCTACCACAAGGGTTTAATGGGACGCCCTTGGCTGACTAACTAGGAAAGCTAGTGGAGGACTACCTTACCCGAAAGGGGCAAGGGCAGTAGGGGAGTGGTCAGTGTAGGGAGGTCCTCGGGTTGATTTTGCTGTGATGGCGGTCAGACGAGGGATTCCTGCATTGGAGCTTCCTATAAACTGTAGCGGGTTTTTTGAAGCTAGTGGAACTTTGTAAAGGCCTCGTAGTGTTACCCTGTCTCGCCTCCTTGATAGAGGTGTATGGGATTGGCCGTCTCTTGGCAGATGGGTAACATGACTTGTGGGTAAAGATGCGCAACCTCCGCAGAGTGTAAAACTGGTATACTAGCCGTGCTCACGGTCATGAGCAGCTCGGACACTCACATGATTAATTTATGGAACTAAATTCAATTTGTCATATGCATTGCATCGCAGGTGATGTTGTTACTTTTGTTCTACTACTTAATTGGGTTGGTATTTACTTATACTTAGTAATTGCTAATAAAATTTTGACCAACTTTAAAAGCAATGCTCAGCTCTAACCATCCTCTTTGGTAAGCCTTACACTTCACGCGAGCTCCCACCTTTGGCGAGTTCATGCACATTATTCCCCACAACTTGTTGAGCTATGAACGTATGTGAGCTCACTCTTGCTGTCTCACACCCCCCCTCACAGGTCAAGAACAGGTACCACAGGATGAGGCGCATGGAGGATGCTGTGATATGTTCGTGAGAGATCTAGGCCGTCGTCTCCCAGTCAAGTTTGGGTTGCTGGACTGTTGTCTCCTTATAATGTAATTAATTATTTATTTTGTACAGAACTCCTATTATATAGTAAATATGTGACATTCGATCCTGTCCCATGATTCATCATATGTGTGAGACTTGGTCCCAGCACACCTGGTGATTATGTTCGTGCCCGGGTCTTGGTGCCCCGAAACCCGGGTGTGACAGAAGTGGTATCAGAGGAATGTTGATTGTAGGACGAAACCTAGATAGAACTGGAAAACCCTTATCTACTTACCTTTGCTACTCTGATTCTTTCTAAACTTTTCTTAATCTTTTCTCATCTATTTCCACTTTACTGTGATTTTTCTTACCTTTTCCCTTCTAAAGACAAAAGTGGATTTCACACTTTGAAATCCTGTGCCTAAAGCGACCTTTAGGAATAGGAGACCTATTCTTAGGAACAAAATCAAAACTATTTTTGTATATATTTGTATGCTTGAATGTTTATTCTTATGATAATTGTTTGATTTAGATCTTTGATTGAGTGCGATGAGTTGTGGAGTAATGTCCACAATTACATTTGCATATACATATAGGAAAAAAATGCTTCTAAAAATAACTAGATAAACTACCTTAGTAAAGTATCTAGCCTAACAATATCCATCTCATCTTGAAAAGATCTTATGTCACCCTAATAGATCTAATTGACCTCAAAAGATTCTACCTTATCCTTATGGATTAATCTTGCCCTAATTAGCATATTTATCCCACTCTAGAATAACAACCATGATCTAATCCAAAATAATTAGATCTTAACTAGTTTAATCTAGTCATACCAACCTAATCTAGATTTTATCTAATCTATTATGATCTAATCTAGAGTAAGTTACTTAATGCTGGTACAAAAGATAAGACCATACTCCTAATTCACTTAGGCCTAAATTGGGGACTCAGATTAACTCGGCTATACCCAACAACTTGACCTGCATAATAGGGTGCATAACCTATCCAACCAATCTAGGGCAAACAACCCAGCCAATAAAGTCTTGATGGATTGCATAATCTATCAATCCACACCTAAAACAAACTTTTGACCTACACCATGTAGTTTATCTCACCCACATCTATATTAACCATATTCCCCCAACTCCGATGATATATACTAAACCCGAAGCAATGAGACCAAGACCAGAAAAAGAAAAGATCAACCTCGTCAAGGAAGGAGAGAAGTCAAACTCAATCTTCAGATGCATTACCACCCAACACGGAGTTCTTCCTCACCATAAACTTTCTTACCCCTGGCTATTCTTGCCCTAACCTAGCTTTCATCCTACATAACAAGGTGACCTTACATATATATACCTATTCTTTCATAACCACTTTCTCAATAACATGACACTTCTTAGAAGTTAAAGGCTAAACTATAAATAAAGCTTTTTACATCCCTGTCCTTACAAATCTCGAGGACGAGATTTCTGTTAAGGGGGTAGGATTTGTAAACCCCAAAATTGGCAAAAAAAAATAATTAATAAAATAAAGAAATAAAAGTATATATGATAGCATCTCTAGAATTTTTGGAAATATTTAAAATTCATTAGGACCTTCCATGTTCATAATTAATTAAGGTAGTAAAGTTAGTCAATTAGCCCATAAATAAATAAGGAAATATACACCCCATGCTAGATTTTGTTGTGCACTAATTGGTGGGATTAATCCTGGAATTTGAACTTAGTGGAATTCAAATTTGAAAGTCGAAGAATTGAAATAGGATAAAAAAATAATATAGAAAAGAAGAATTCAGCTCTGCCCCTGGGCTGAATCCAGCCCATCTCGGGACTCGGCCCATTCCTGACCACAGTGGCGTGCGCGCTTGTGGCGCTTGGGCTAATCGCTGGGGCCGCGCTTGAGAGCACCTAGAGTGGGGGTGAATAGGTGATCCTGTCAATCTTGAAAACTTAAGCCACAAAAACTTGATTAAGCGTTAGCACAATAATCGCCAAGTGGCTAGAGAGGAGTCTCAACAAAACACAATAACTACAAGAGATCAATCGCAGAGATGGCACAGTGGTTTATCTCGTGGTTCGGCCAAGACCAACGCTTGCCTACTCCACGATGTGGTGTCCCAACGGACGAGGGTTGCAATCAACCCCTCTCAAGCGGTCCAAAGACCCACTTGAATACCACGGTGTTTTGCTTTGCTTTTCTTTATCCCGTTCGCGAGGAATCTCCACAACTTGGAGCCTCTCGCCCTTACACTTGAAGTTCACGAAGAAGCACGGAGTAAGGGAGGGATGAGCAACGCACACAAGACACAAAATCAGAATGTCAACACGCACACAAGTCGCAACAAGAGCTCGCAACACAACCCGATGAGTTCACAACTCTAATAGAGCTCTAGATGCTATCACGAAGAAACAAATGCGTGGAATCGAAGTCTCGGTGCTTAGGAATGCTTTGAGTATGCTTGGTGTCCTCCTCCATGCGCCTAGGGGTCCCTTTTATAGCCCCAAGGCAGCTGGAGCCGTTGAGAGCATTCCAGGAAGGCAAATCTTGCCTTCTGTCGCCTGGCGCACCGGACAGTCCGGTGCACCACCGGACACTGTCCGGTGCGGATTTCTTTCCTTCTATGGCGCAGTCGACCGTTGTTGATTGAGAGCCGTTGGTGCACCGGACACTGTCCGGTGCACACTGGACAGTCCGGTGCACCAATGTGACCGTTGGCTCGGCCACGCGTCACGCGCGGAATCCTCGGCCGACCGTTGCCCCGGCTGACCGTTGGCTCACCGGACAGTCCGGTGCACACCGGACAGTCCGATGCACACCGGACAGTCCGGTGAATTATAGCCGTACGCCGTTGATGGTTTCCCGAGAGCGACGAGTTCGCCTGTGAACGGCTCATCGGACAGTCCGGTGCACCACCGGACAGTCCGGTGAATTATAGCTGTACACCGCCGTCGAAGTCCCGAGAGCAGCAAGTTCGCAGAGTCAGCCTGGCGCACCAGACACTGTCCGGTGCACCCAGACCGAGCTGACTTTGGCTGAACAGAGCCATCTCATTTCCAATTCAATTTTTCCTGTTTATAGCACTTAGACACAATACATTAGTCCACAACACAATGTACTAAGTCTAGAAACATAACTTTTGACATGATTTGCACTTTGTCCACCACTTTGCATAGATTATCACAAAAGCACTTGTGTTGGCACTCAATCACCAAAATACTTAGAAATGGCCCAAGGGCACATTTCCCTTTCAATCTCCCCCTTTTTGGTGATTTATGCCAACACAACATAAAGCGACTAGAACAAGTGCAATATCAATGCAAATGAAAACTCAAAGTTGTTTTGATTCATATTTGCATATATGGATCACTCTTTGCCACCACTTGGTTTGTTTTTGCAAATCAAACTCAATTTCCTATCTCTAAGTCAAATTCACTTGTAGAGACATAAAGAGAGATATTCCAAGAGAAATTGATCAAGGATTTCAAAAACTCCCCCTTTTTCCCATAATCAACACTTCTTCCCACAAGAGGCCAACTTTTGACAACAGAGACAATAAAAGAGTTTTGACAAACCAAAAGCTCTATTCTACTATTTTCAAAATTTCACAAGTGGTAGCTGATCCATTTATTGCTTTGGCCTTTATTTTCTCCCCCTTTGGCATCAAGCACCAAAACTGGATCAATCTTGGCCCTTTAACCCCATTGCCTCACCAAAATCTTCAAATAAGAATACAAAGGCAATAGGAGTACATGAGATGAACTTGGAATAAGTTACCCTCTCATCGGAGTGCAGTGGAAGTCTTTCATGGTCCAAGTCCACCTTTTCCCTTTCAAACCTCCTTTGAGACTAAATCAAGCAAACTCAAGCACACAGTTAGTCTCAAAGGGTCAAGTTGTAACACAACTCCCCCTAAATATGTGCATCACTTGCAAAAGGACTTGTGAGGTCCGGGGAGTGATTGTACAACTTGAGCACCACAGTAAGCAACAAAATGCATAAGGAACATGATCAAAGGCATAAATACATGTATGTTATAAATCAATCCAAGTTCCACGAATCTAGGACATTTAGTTCACTACGCAGCCTGCAAAAGGTCTTCTCATCTAAAGGCTTGGTAAAGATATCGGCTAGCTGGTTTTCGGTGCTAACATGAAACACTTTGATATCTCCCTTTTGCTGGTGGTCTCTCAAAAAGTGATGCCGGATGTCAATGTGCTTTGTGTGGCTGTGCTCAACAGGATTTTCCGCTATTCGGATAGCACTCTCATTATCACATAGGAGTGGGACTTTGCTCAGATTGTAGCCAAAGTCCCGGAGGGTTTGCCTCATCCAAAGTAGTTGCGCGCAACATTGTCCTGCGGCAACGTACTCGGCCTCAGCGGTGGATAGGGCAACAGAAGTTTGTTTCTTAGAGTTCCATGACACCAGGGACCTTCCTAAGAATTGGCACGTCCCCGATGTACTCTTCCTATCGACCTTACATCCAGCATAGTCGGAATCTGAATATCCAATCAAGTCAAAGGTAGACCCCTTTGGATACCAGATCCCGAAGCAAGGCGTAGCGACTAAATATCTAAGAATTCGCTTCACGGCCACCAAGTGACACTCCCTTGGATCGGATTGAAATCTAGCACACATGCATACGCTAAGCATAATATCCGGTCTACTAGCACATAAATAAAGCAAAGAACCTATCATTGACCGGTATGCCTTTTGATCAACGGACTTACCTCCTTTGTTGAGGTTGGTGTGTCCGTCGGTTCCCATCGGTGTCTTTGCGGGCTTGGCGTCCTTCATCCCAAACCGCTTTAGCAAGTCTTGCGTGTACTTCGTTTGGGAGATGAAGGTGCCGTCCTTGAGTTGCTTCACTTGGAACCCAAGGAAGTAGTTTAACTCGCCCATCATCGACATCTCGAATTTCTGCGTCATCACCCTGCTAAACTCTTCACAAGACTTTTGGTTAGTAGAACCAAATATTATGTCATCAACATAAATTTGGCACACAAAAAGATCACCATCGCAAGTCTTAGTAAAAAGAGTTGGATCGGCTTTACCAACCTTGAAGGCATTAGCAATTAAAAAGTCTCTAAGGCATTCATACCATGCTCTTGGGGCTTGCTTAAGTCCATAGAGCGCCTTAGAGAGCTTACACACGTGGTCGGGGTACCGTTCATCCTCGAAGCCAGGGGGTTGCTCCACGTACACCTCCTCCTTGATCGGCCCATTGAGGAAAGCGCTCTTCACATCCATTTGGAACAACCTGAAAGAATGGTGAGCGGCATATGCTAGCAATATACGAATAGATTCTAGCCTAGCCACAGGAGCAAAAGTCTTCTCAAAGTCCAAACCTGCGACTTGGGCATAACCTTTTGCCACAAGTCGAGCCTTGTTCCTTGTCACCACCCCGTGCTCGTCCTGTTTGTTGCGGAACACCCACTTGGTTCCCACAACATTTTGCTTGGGACGAGGCACCAGTGTCCAAACTTCATTACGCTTGAAGTTGTTGAGCTCTTCCTGCATGGCCAACACCCAGTCCGGATCTAGCAAGGCCTCTTCTACCCTGAAAGGCTCAATAGAAGAGACAAAAGAGTAATGCTCACAGAAATTAACTAATCTTGAACGAGTAGTTACTCCCTTGCTAATATCTCCCAAAATTTGGTCGACGGGATGATTCCTTTGAATCGTCGCTCGAACTTGGGTTGGAGGTGCCTGAGGTGCTTCTTCCTCTTCAACTTGAACATCCTGTGCTCCCCCTTGATCACACGCCTCCTTTTGATGAACCTGTTCATCATCTCGAGTTGGGGAATGCACCATTGTTGAGGAAGAAGGTTAATCTTGCTCCAATTGTTCCTATGGTCGCACATCGCCAATCGCCATGGCGCGCATTGCGGCCGTTGGAACGTCTTCTTCATCTACATCATCAAGATCAACAACTTGCTCTCTTGGAGAGCCGTTAGTCTCATCAAATACAACGTCGCTAGAGACTTCAACCAAACCCGATGATTCGTTGAAGACCCTATACGCCTTTTGAAAGTCGCCTAGAGGGGGGTGAATAGGGCGAAACTGAAATTTACAAAATTAATCACAACTACAAGCCGGGTTAGCGTTAAATAATAATGAGTCCGAGAGAGAGGGCGCAAAACAAATCGCAAGCAAATGAAGAGTGTGACACGCGGATTTGTTTTACCGAGGTTCGGTTCTCGCAAACCTACTCCCCGTTGAGGAGGCCACAAAGGCCGGGTCTCTTTCAACCCTTACCCTCTCTCAAACGATCCCGCGGACCGAGTGAGCTTCTCTTCTCAAATCAAAACCGGGAACAAAACTTCCCCGCAAGGACCACCACACAATTGGTGTCTCTTGCCTCGGTTACAATGGAGTTTTGATCTCAAGAACAAGTGAGAAAGAAAGAAGCAATCCAAGCGCAAGAGCTCAAAAGAACACGACAAATCTCTCTCGCTAATCACTAAAGCCTTGTGTGGAATTGGAGAGGATTTGATCACTTGAGTGTGTCTAGAATTGAATGCCTAGCTCTTGTAAGTGGTTGAGAAGTGGAAAACTTGGATTACTTGAATGTGGGGTGGTTGGGGGTATTTATAGCCCCAACCACCAAACTAGCCGTTTGGTGCAGGCTGGCTGTCGTATGGTGCACCGGACAGTCCGGTGCACACCGGACAGTCCGGTGCGCCAGCCACGTCACCAAAGCCGTTGGGTTCCGACCATTGGAGCTCTGTCTTCTGGGCCCGCCTGGATGTCCGGTGGCGCACCGGACATGTACTGTAGAGTGTCTGGTGCGCCAGTATGGGCGTTCCTGACTTCTGCACCCGCTGGCGCGCAATAAATGCGCTGCAGGTAGCCGTTGGCGCCATCGTAGCCGTTGCCCCGTGGTTACACCGGACAGTCCGGTGAATTTTAGCGGAGCAGCCGAGGCGAATTCCCGAGGTTGGCGAGTTCCGGAGGTCGCCTTTTCTTGGAGCACCGGACACTGTCCGGTGTACACCGGACAGTCCGGTGAATTATAGCAAGCCGCCTCCGGATTTTCCCGAGAGTGAAGAGTTCAACCTCGAAGTGCCTCTGGTGCACCGGACACTGTCCGGTGCACACCGGACAGTCCGGTGCGCCAGACCAGAGGTGCCTTCGGTTGTCCCTTTGCTCTTTTGTTGAACCCAATACTTGGTCTTTTTATTGGCTAAGTGTGAACCTTTGTACCTGTAGAACTTATAAACTTGGGCAAACTAGTTAGTCCAATTATTTGTGTTGGGCAATTCAACCACCAAAATTAGTATAGGAAATAGGTGTAAGCCTAATTCCCTTTCACCTTTGTATTTGAGTCATAACCTAATAAAAACCCTTCTACAGCTTTGGGAGCAAATTTTGAAGTTCTACCTTTCTTCACAAGAATATAACACTTGCTCCCAAATACACGAAAGTAAGACACATTGGGTTTGTTACCGGTTAGAAGCTCATACGAAGTCTTCTTGAGGAGGCGGTGAAGGTAGACCCGGTTGATGGCGTGGCAAGCCGTGTTCACGGCTTCCGACCAAAAGCGCTCGGGGGTCTTGAACTCTCCAAGCATAGTCCTCGCCATATCGATGAGCGTCCTGTTCTTCCTCTCTACCACACCATTTTGCTGTGGTGTGTAGGGAGCGGAGAACTCGTGCTTGATCCCTTCCTCCTCAAGATACTCCTCCACTTGTAGGTTCTTGAATTCGGACCCGTTGTCGCTCCTTATCTTCTTCACCTTGAGCTCAAACTCATTTTGAGCTCTCCTGAGGAAGCGCTTGAGGGTCCCTTGGGTTTCAGATTTATCCTGCAAAAAGGATACCCAAGTGAAGCGGGAAAAATCATCAACTATAACAAGACCATACTTACTTCCTCCTATGCTTAGATAGGCGACGGGTCCGAAGAGGTCCATATGAAGCATCTCCAAGGGTCTTGATGTGGTCATCACATTTTTGGTGTGATGAGAGCTTCCCACCTGTTTCCCTGCTTGACAAGCTGCACAAGGTCTATCTTTTTCGAAATGCACATTAGTTAGACCTATCACGTGTTCTCCCTTTAGAAGCTTGTGGAGGTTCTTCATCCCCACATGTGCTAAGCGGCGATGCCACAGCCAGCCCATGCAAGTCTTAGCAATTAAGCATGCATCTAGACCGGCCTCTTCTTTTGCAAAATCAACCAAATAAAGTTTGTCGTCTAGTACACCCTTAAAAGCTAGTGAACCATGACATCTTCTAAAGACAGACACATCTACATTTGTGAATAGACAATTATATCCCATATTGCATAATTGACTAACCGATAACAAATTATATCCAAGAGACTCAACTAAAAACACATTAGATATAGAGTGCTCGGATGAAATAGCAATTTTACCTAACCCTTTTACCTTGCCTTGGTTCCCATCACCGAATATTATTGAATCTTGGGAATCCTTGTTTTTGACGTAGGAGGTGAACATCTTCTTCTCCCCCGTCATATGGTTTGTGCATCCGCTGTCGATAATCCAGCTTGAACCACCGGATGCATAAACCTGCAAGGCAAATTTAGGCTTGGGTCTTAGGTACCCAACTCTTGTGGGTCCTACAAGGTTAGTCACAATTGTCTTAGGGACCCAAATGCAAGTTTTATCTCCCTTGCATCTTGCCCCTAACTTCCTAGCAATCACCTTCTTATTCTTTCTACAAATGGCAAATGAAGCATTGCAAGCATGATATATTGTAGAAGGTTCATTAACTGTCTTAGGAATATTAACAACATTTCTCCTAGGCATATGATGAACAACATTTCTCCTAGCAACATTTCTATCATGCACAACACGGGAACTAGAAGCAGTCATAGCATGAGAATCAAAAGCATCATAACTTCTAAAGGCATTCCTAGAATGTCTCCTATCATTATACATGAAAGCATGGTTCTTTTGCACACTACTAGCCATAGGGGCCTTCCCTTTCTCCTTGGCGGAGATGGAAGCCTTATGGCTTGTTAAGTTCTTGACTTCCCTCTTGAAGCCAAGACCATCCTTAATTGAGGGGTGTCTACCAATCGTGTAGGCATCCCTTGCAAATTTTAGCTTGTCAAATTCACTCTTGCTAGTCTTAGGTTGAGCATTAAGACTAGCCACTTCATCATTTAATTTAGAAATGCAAACTAGGTGTTCACTACAAGCATCAATGTCAAAATCTTTACACCTAGTGCAAATCATAACATGTTCTACACAAGAGTTGGATTTATTTGCTACTTCTAGTTTAGCACTTAAATCATTGTTAATTCTCTTTAAGCTAGAGATAGAGTCATGACATGTAGACAATTCACTAGAAAGCATTTCATTCCTTTTAACTTCTAGAGTAAGTGAATTTTGTGCACTAACAAATTTATCATGCTCTTCATACAACAAATCCTATTGCTTTTCTAGTAACCTATTCTTGTCATTCAAGGCATCAATTAACTCATTAATTTTGCCAATTTTAATTCTATCTAAACCTTTAAATAAACTAGAATAGTCTATCTCATCGTCATCACTAGAATCATCATCACTTGAAGAAGCATAAGTGGTATCCCGAGTACATACCTTCTTCTCCTTCGCCATGAGGCATGTGTGATGCTCGTTGGGGAAGAGGGATGACTTGTTGAAGGCGGTGGCGGCGAGTCCTTCATTGTCGGAGTCGGAGGAGGAGCAATCCGAATCCCACTCCTTTCCGAGATGTGCCTCGCCCTTGGCCTTTTTGTAATTCTTCTTCTTCTCCCTTTTGTTCCCTTTTTCCTGGTCACTTTCATTATCGGGACAGTTAGCAATAAAATGACCAATCTTACCACATTTGAAGCATGAGCGCTTCTCCTTTGTCTTGGTCTTGCTTGGCTGTCCCTTGTGACCCTTTAGCGCCGTCTTGAAGCACTTGATGATGAGGGCCATCTCTTCATCATTGAGCCCGGCCGCCTCAACTTGTGCCACCTTGCTAGGTAGCGCCTCCTTGCTCCTCGTTGCCTTGAGAGCAACGGGTTGAGGCTCATTGATTGGACCATTCAGTGCATCGTCGACGTATCTCGCCTCCTTGATCATCATTCGCCCGCTTACGAACTTCCCAAGAACTTCTTCGGGCGACATCTTGGTGTACCTAGGATTTTCACGAATATTGTTCACCAGATGTGGATCAAGTACAGTAAAGGACCTTAGCATTAGGCGGACGACGTCGTGGTCCGTCCATCGCGTGCTTCTGTAGCTCCTTATTTTGTTGATAAGGGTCTTGAGCCGGTTGTATGTTTGGGTTGGCTCCTCGCCCCTTATCATCGCGAATCTTCCAAGCTCGCCCTCCACCAACTCCATTTTGGTGAGCAAGGTGACGTCGTTCCCCTCATGAGAGATCTTGAGGGTGTCCCAGATCTGCTTGGCATTGTCCAAGCCGCTCACCTTATGGTACTCGTCCCTGCACAAAGAGGCTAACAACACAGTAGTAGCTTGTGCATTTTTATGAATCTGTTCATTAATAAATATTGGACTATCCGAGCTATCAAATTTCATTCCATTCTCAACAATCTCCCATATGCTTGGATGGAGAGAGAACAAGTGACTACGCATTTTGTGACTCCAAAATCCGTAGTCCTCCCCATCAAAGTGTGGAGGTTTGCCAAGAGGGATGGAAAGCAAGTGAGCATTTGAACTCTGAGGAATACGAGAGTAATCGAAAGAAAATTTTGAATTAACCGTCTTTCTTTTCTCGTAGTCGTTGTCGTCGTCCTTGTGGGAAGAAGTGGACTCGTCGCTGTCGTCGTAGTAGACGATCTCCTTGATGCGTCTCGTCTTCTTCTTCTTCCCATCTTTGCGTTTGTAGCCCGAGCCCGAGTCGGTAGGCTTGTCATCCTTCGGCTCGTTGACGAAGGACTCCTTCTCCTTATCGTTGATCACAATTCCCTTCCCCTTAGGATCCATCTCTTCGAGCGATTAGTCCCTTCGTGAAGAGAACGGCTCCGATACCAATTGAGAGCACCTAGAGGGGGGGGGGTGAATCGGTGATCCTGTCAATCTTGAAAACTTAAGCCACAAAAACTTGATTAAGCGTTAGCACAATAATCGCCAAGTGGCTAGAGAGGAGTCTCAACAAAACACAATAACCACAAGAGATCAATCACAGAGATGGCACAGTGGTTTATCCCGTGGTTCGGCCAAGACCAACGCTTGCCTACTCCACGTTGTGGCGTCCCAATGGATGAGGGTTGCAATCAACCCCTCTCAAGCGGTCCAAAGACCCACTTGAATACCACGGTGTTTTGCTTTGCTTTTCTTTATCCCGTTCACGAGGAATCTCCACAACTTGGAGCCTCTCGCCCTTACACTTGAAGTTCACGAAGAAGCACAGAGTAAGGGAGGGATGAGCAACGCACACAAGACACAAAATCAGAATGTCAACACGCACACAAGTCGCAACAAGAGCTCGCAACACAACCCGATGAGTTCACAACTCTAATAGAGCTCTAGATGCTATCACGAAGAAACAAATGTGTGGAATCGAAGTCTCGGTGCTTAGGAATGCTTTGAGTATGCTTGGTGTCCTCCTCCATGCGCCTAAGGGTCCCTTTTATAGCCCCAAGGCAGCTGGAGCCGTTGAGAGCATTACAGGAAGGCAGATCTTGCCTTCTGTCGCCTGGCGTACCGGACAGTCCGGTGCGGATTTCTTTCCTTCTATGGCGCAGTCGACCGTTGCTGATTGAGAGCCGTTGGCGCACCGGACACTGTCCGGTGCACACCGGACAGTTCGGTGCACCAATATGACCGTTGGCTCGGCCACGCGTCACGCGCGGAATCCTTGGCCGACCGTTGCCCCGGCTGACCGTTGGCTCACCGGACAGTCCGGTGCACACCGGACAGTCTGATGAATTATAGTCGTACGCCGTTGATGGTTTCCTGAGAGCGACGAGTTTGCCTGTGAACGGCTCACCGGATAGTCCGGTGCACCACCGGACAGTCCGGTGAATTATAGTCGTACACCACCGTCAAAGTCCCGAGAGCAGCAAGTTCGCAGAGTCAGCCTGGCGCACCGGACTCTGTCCGGTGCACCCAGACCGAGCTGACTTTGGCTGAACAGAGCCATCTCATTTCCAATTCAATTTTTCCTGTTTCCAGCACTTAGACACAATACATTAGTCCACAACACAATGTACTAAGTCTAGAAACATACCTTTTGACATGATTTGCACTTTGTCCACCACTTTGCATAGATTATCACAAAAGCACTTGTGTTGGCACTCAATCACCAAAATACTTAGAAATGGCCCAAGGGCACATTTCCCTTTCAGCGCTCCAGCCTCTCAATAGCGCATCGCGGTGTTTCCTTGAGACTACCGCGTGGGGCCACCTCGTCGGATGAATCTTCTTCGTTCTGTTAGGATTGTGCCGCAAATCCCCACTGCCAAACGACACAGCGGGATCTCCCTGGCTCGGACTCCTTCCATCCCTCGTGTCGCTAGCCCATCTTCATTCCCTTTCTTGCCTCACACTGTGCCTGCGCTCTCCCGTATGACCGATGCACCGGCCCAGTTACCACCCGCGCAACTGTAGCCTCACGCGCGACCACCACCTTCCCTAGGCCGGCGCGTGCTACACTCACTGATCGGTGGGGCCCGCGTACTGGGTCATCGTCTTCTCCGATGTCTGCGGCGCTCCCTTCTCTGTGCCGATGGCAGATTTGCGGTGAACCGTGGACCTGGCTCGGCGCGTGCTTGGACTCAAGTTCTTCCCCGACTGGTGGGACCGCGCTGTCATCTCTTCCGCGGAGCCGCGCAACAAACCTGCACGCGTTCTTTGCGGATGGGCGAAGTTGTTGGGCGCCTCCGTGAAGCTCGCGTTCGCCCGTCAACAACTTCATCGCAGCATCCGACTTTTACTGGTGTCCCTTAGGTACATAAGCAAGCCCTGCCGCCCTATGAGCCATCTAAAGGGGGAGTGCGTCAGGCCGCCATCCAGTCCGCCGCGGATCGAGGGAGAGAGAAAATGGACTCCACCGCGGGACCTCGTTTGAGTTGTCGTTCGAGCCTCGGATCTAGGCCAGGGAGCTTCGCCATGCTGCGCGTGTCTCGTCTGTGGCCTTGCTTGGGCGAAGCCGCGCTTCAGGCGGCCAGAATCCTTCGTCGATGCTTCACTACTACTCACCACCGTGGCTAGAGATTTACCTGCGATGATCTCTGGTAAGGACGTTCCCCATTGCTTCGCCATATTTCTGACTCTGAGTAGTGACATTGGAATCAACGATTCGTGCATGGGGTTCGAATTCTGGGGGGTTTGGCAATGGCTCTGCCGTTGGGAACTCGTCCGCCGCCGTCCCTGGCTGGAGGTGGGAGGAGACACGACGACCGTTGGTCTGGGTTTCGACGGCGTAGATTGAATTGGGTACCGCTTTGGGGGAATCCAATCTGGTGCATGGATCTTTGATCGGACGGTTCAGATTAAAACACAGATATCTTTTCGCTTCAGTAAACCATGACCGTAGATCAGTGGATGTGCGGGCAGGGTTTGGCGATGAGATTTTAAAATCACAACCATTGATCCTCGATCTGGCGGTCACCACTCCTCACCGGTTCGATGTAGTTTCGATTTAATCTAGATCGTACGTAGTTGATCGGGTGGCCGGGATTTAACCATACCCCTTTGCCGTGCAGTTCTTTCAAAAGAGACCCTATGTTTTGGTTTAATCAACCCGCCATCCTTGCGGATGCTGTTCTGAGTCTTGGGAACACTTGTGCAGGGGCCCCTATACTCTACAGAATTTGATACGCGGTCCCGAGTGTAATAAAAATAAAGAAATAGTCCAGGAAATTGATTTTTAATACAAAAATAAATTCAAAAACTTGTATAAATCATATTAAATCCATTTTAGCTTCAATTTGAGTCATTCCAGTTGCAATAATTTTGTATTATTATTATCTATCATTTAGTACCACTGTTTTGACAGGAATATCAAAATAAAATTTATATCCTATTTAATCTTGTACAAAACACATAAAACCTTCAAAAATTCATAACTTAAAATCTATAACTGTAAAATTAATGATTCCTGTTCCTAGAATCTTATTTTAATGTGTAGACTATTATTATGTATTTTGTTTACATGTTTGGTGTAATGTTAATTTTGCCTATACCATGTTTGCTTGTATTACTACGATTAGAGTGAGGTCACGAGAATCTGAAGAATCATCCTGGTACCTGGAATCTCAAGTCTCAGGCAAGTTGTGCCCTTGATCACTTCTTTTTACCCAGTCATGTTCTAATTAATCATAATGATCTGCATAGGTTAATTTTGATGGGACTCAATAGGTTACCCTAGTTTGACTATCTTTATACCTTGTTCACCACTGAATTTTTGGGTAGTACCTGCTATTGCTTTATGTGGTTTTGGGTATAGAGATACATTTTATTCATGATTATATTTTATTATCAGTTATTATTTACTGTTCATGATAAGATCATTATGTTAATTGGAACATGGAGAACCACTCGGAAAAATAGTGCTACCACAAGGGTTTAATGGGACGCCCTTGGCTGACTAACTAGGAAAGCTAGTGGAGGACTACCTTACCCGAAAGGGACAAGGGCAGTAGGGGAGTGGTCAGTGTAGGGAGGTCCTCGGGTTGATTTTGCTGCGATGGCGGTCAGACGAGGGATTTCTGCATTGGAGCTTCCTATAAACTGTAGCGGGTTTTCTGAAGCTAGTGGAACTTTGTAAAGGCCTCGTAGTGTTACCCTGCCTCGCCTCCTTGGTAGAGGTGTATGGGATTGGTCGTCTCTTGGCAGATGGGTAACATGACTTGTGGGTAAAGATGCGCAACCTCTGTAGAGTGTAAAACTGGTATACTAGTCGTGCTCACGGTCATGAGCAGCTCGAACACTCACATGATTAATTTATGGAACTAAATTCAATTTGTCATATGCATTGCATCGCAGGTGATGTTGTTACTTTTGTTCTACTACTTAATTAGGTTGGAATTTACTTATACTTAGTAATTGCTAATAAAATTTTGACCAACTTTAAAAGCAATGCTCAGCTCTAACCATCCTCTTTGGTAAGCCTTACACTTCACGTGAGCTCCCACCTTTGGCGAGTTCATGCACATTATTCCCCACAACTTGTTGAGCTATGAACGTATGTGAGCTCACTCTTGCTGTCTCACACCCCCCTCACAGGTCAAGAATAGGTACCACTGGATGAGGCGCATGGAGGATGCTGTGATGTGTTCGTGAGAGATCTAGGCCGTCGTCTCCCAGTCAACTTTGGGTTGCTGGACTGTTGTCTCCTTATAATGTAATTAATTATTTATTTTGTACAGAACTCCTATTATATAGTAAAGATGTGACATTCGATCCTGTCCCATGATTCATCATATGTGTGAGACTTGGTCCCTGCATACCTGGTGATTATGTTCGTGCCCGGGTCTTGGTGCCCCGAAACTTGGGTGTGACAAAGACTTTCCCGTAAGCTAGCCGAAAGCACAAGTAAAAAATAGATGACAATAGGATAAGAGATGCTAGTAGCTACAAATGAACAAGATCATGAACATGGAACCTGATTCACAACAGTCGATCTCAACGATACACGTGCAATAAACAATATGTGTTTCACAATAAAAAAGGAATGCAATAAAATCAAACTCTAGCAAAAGTGACAACAATTGTCTGTAGTCTTCGACTTCACCCTTTTAGACACTTCTAATGGGCTCTAAGATGGTACATGTGCGAACAAACCAAAAGACGGTGCTGCGACACCTTGTGAGATTGGTAACTTATTCTGATGATTTTTGTTGGTTTATGATGAGTTTTAACGTCCAACCAAATGTAACACCCTGAATTTTTGAGTTGATTTTTTTTCTTTTTCCTTCACTCGCTAAATTCGGGCGTTACCTCTCTTTTCCCATTTCTTTTCGCTAAACCTTACCCATTTTCAAAACTCTATGTTGTGTATTAATAAATCCTAGAAGTGGGTTTCTTTGGTTGTTGCATCATGCCGATCCACGCATCTTTTCCTTGTGTGTACTTGCTTGGTCTTCATTGGGGTATTTGTTTATTAATTAAGAGAGATTTTGGAGCTTAAAGAAAAAGGAAAAATAGAAACGCCCCCTCTCTCCCTGGGCCAGCTTCTCGGCGTGGCCCACTCCCCCCTCTCTCTCCCCTTCCCCCCTCCCGCAGCACAACCGGCGCGCGGCCCAGCCAGGCGCGCGGCCTTCCCCCCTCCTCCTTTCCTCCCCCTGTGTGGCCCACTCCCCTGCCTTGGGCCGAATTGGCGCCGCGGCGGCCCAACCGCCCCACCCCGCGTCCTGCGCTCGCGTCGCGCGCGTGGGCGCAACCGCCACCACCCTCTGGTGGGGCTCGCACGTCAGCCCCACCCCTCCCCAAACCTCCTCCCTCCCCTAACCCCCGCGCACGATCTCCTCTCTCCCCTGCCTCGCGTAGCTCCCCTGCTCCCGCCCCGGCTCGCCCGTCGCCGCCAGCCATCCACCCTCGCCCGCGGTGAGCCCTCTCCCTCCTCTCCCCCGCACCCTTCTTCTCCCTTGGCCTAGCGTGACCCCCTCCCTCTTCCCCATGGCCCCGGCATCCCGCCCCGCCCCGGCGCGTCCCCCCTCCCCTACCTAGCTGGCGTAGCCCCAGCGAGGGCGCAGCTCGGCCATGGCGCGCTCTCCCCGCGCGGCTTGCCTCGGCCGTGGCACGGCCCGACCCCGGCGCCCCTCGGTGCCGCGCGCTCACCCCGTTCCGCCCGAGACGGCGCGCTCGCCCTCGCTGTCCCCAGCGCGCTCGCGGTGGCCCGGCGTGCCCGTACGGCGTGGCTCTCCCGCCCTAGCCCCCTGCCGCAGCCTGCCCCGCCCTGGCGGCCTCGGCGTGCTCGCGGCGCGGCCCCGACGTGCTTGCACGGCGCGGCCGTGGCGCCCCGGCCCAGAGCGGCCACACCCAGCCTGGCCCCTGCCCCTGCGCAGCCTAGCCTCCTGCCCCGCCCGGCGCACTCGGCTCGGCCCCGGCGCGGCCATGGCGTGGTGGCGCGGCCCAGCCCCTGCCCTTGCACAGCGTGGCCCCTGCGCAGCGTGGCGCCGGCCCTGGCGCGGCTTCGGCTCGCGCGGCCGCGATGCCCCTGTGTAGCGCGGCGCGTGCGCGGCTCAGCCCCGGCGTGTGCGCGGCCCGTTCGCGACGCGTCAGCGCGGCCTTGCGTGCGCGCGTGATCGCGTGGTGCGCACAGTGTTTTGACGTGGCTCGCCGCGCCCTCGGCGCGCTCGTCTACCCCTAGACGTGCCCGTCTACCCCTAGCCACCCGTCTACCCCTCGTATATTTTATGCGCGTTGATCACATTATTTATATCAATAAATGGAAACTCAATTCATAAATTGATTACGTTAGTTATTTCATGTAGTTAATCATTGACTTTGTTCAATGTCGATCAATTGGAAATAGTTGTGATTCTATTAGTGCATGTGATTAATACATGTTAGTGTAACTAGGTGCAACTGGATCACGTGATGATTAATTATACACCTACCCGTAACACGCTTCGATTATAGCTTTAACCACTGCGGGGCCTTCCCTCTTCTCTTTCTAGCCATGGCGAATGCAATATCATATGTCATATCTTATGCATATTCAGTTTATCTGCTCTCTTGTATGGTGTACTGTTTATTTCCTAATTCAAATGGATGGATGTATGTTTGCGCTCGCATAGAGAACGGTCTAGTTGAGGAGTCCGAAGAACTCGCAGGAGAAGCCCCTGAGCAGCAGCCGGTTGGTGGAGACAAGTGTCCCTTGACCTATCTTTGTCCTATACAATTCTATAATTCACTTTCCGCATTTACACAGTTTATACCTAAGGATTGACTAGCTTTTGTTATCCATGTCCTTGTTTACCTATTTCGGTTGGATTATTATTGTTTAGCTTTATGCTAGTGCTTAACATTAATCAATGAACACGATGATATTTATCAATGTTACGTTGTTTCCCTTCTTTATCATGATATTATACTTGTGGCATTTAAGGGGACTCGAGCGGTTTCTCGAGTACCTCTCCGTAAGGACATGTTCATTGGATGACCGCCCGGGAAAATAGTGCAACCATGAGGGTGGAGTGGGACGCCCTTAGCTGAATAATTAGAGGAACCGGGGTGTAGTTCGCTTAGACGTCGTGCCGTTAATGGGGCTCGGTGTATGCGGCTCGCTCTGCCAAGTTTGGTTCACCTCTTGGGGAGGAGTGCGGTGCATTTAGGAAACCTAACGGGCGGCTATAGCCCCGGGGAGTCTTTGTAAAGGCTACGTAGTGATACCCTGCTGGGTCACCTTGGTAGTGATCAATGGAGAGTCATGATCTCCGGGCAGAAAGGGAATCACGGCTTGTGGGTAAAGTGTGCAACCTCTGCAGAGTGTTTGAAAACTGATATATCAGTCATGCTCACGGTTATGAGCGGCCAAGGGAGCTCCATTGATTAGTGATACTTGATCAGAGATGTTCGGTTTACTGGTGGCAATGAGAATGATGGTTTTGGTATTGACTCTGGTGATGGTAAGTGGTACTCTTTCCGTTTGGAAAGGGTTCGTTTGGGTTAATAACGTGGGTTAATTCTAAAACTTGGCTTTCTCTACTTGTAAAAATAATTTGACCAACTAAAAGCAACTGCTTGACTTACCCCCCACATAAAGCTAGTCCACTACAGCCAAACAGGACACTTGCTGAGTATGTTGATGTGTACTCACCGTTGCTCTACACACCAAACCCCCCGACCCCAGGTTGTCAGCATTGCAACCACTGCTCAGGAGAAGATGAAGCCGTGGAAGGAGACTTCTAGGAGTTCCAAGATTACGACGAGTTCTAGGCGTGGGTTAGCGGCAACCCCCCAGTCGGCTGCCTGTGAAGGCCGCGTGTATCTACTTTTCTTTTTTGCACTTTGATTATTGTAAAGACTATGTGGATGTCTCAGA
The DNA here is from genome assembly GCA_029449295.1 of Zea luxurians. Taxonomy (NCBI): domain Eukaryota; kingdom Viridiplantae; phylum Streptophyta; class Magnoliopsida; order Poales; family Poaceae; genus Zea; species Zea luxurians. The sequence continues at coordinate 60,994,165 of JAOPSE010000009.1, forward strand.
CATATGATGTAATCGCCTATTATTCCCCTTTTATATTATAATTTGAGCACTGTGTGATGATGTTCAGTTATGTAACTGTTGTGTACGTGAATTGCTGATCCTAGCACGTACATGGTTCGCATTCGGTTTGCCTTCTAAAACCGAGTGTGACATAGGTGGTATCAAAGCCATGTTGACTGTAGGACCGCTAACCTAGAGTAGAATGGTCGTTCTAAGGATTATAGACCCCTATTCTCACCTTGACTTTGGTATCCCTTCAAAAGTTGGTCATATCGACCAAACCTATGTTCTACTATATATTATACCTTGCTAAAAATCGTTTTGTTTATTCTAATTCCTCGTTTATTCATGGTTTATTTGCTGGTCATATTAGTTCTGTTTTCACTCTTATGCTTATGATGTCTTTTGTAGATGGCTCGTCTTAGACACACTGCACGGAAAGTCTGTCATCCCCTTCTTACCCTCTCGTCTCGTGGAGCGTCTGCTTCGCCATCCAGTGACCGGTCAGTCTAGCCATTTGGAGAGGCTACACCATCGCCTGCACGAGGAGCAGGAGCGTCGACGACAGGAGCAGGAGCAGCAGGGCTCTTCTTTCTCGCTCCAGCAGGAGATAGAGTCTGTGAGGAGCTGCTCCCCCGTGCTCCCACTGGAGGTGCCCCCTACACCACCACTGAGTGCCCTAGCCCCTGGAGTAGCTGCTGGAGGAGACCCAGACAACGGTGGTGGCGATGACAGCTCGAGCTTCAGCACCGACCTTTCCGTCGACCAGGAGCCGGAAGGATGGGTTGCCCGACCCATCACTCATGACGCTGCTCGCGGGTGTCACTTCCACGATGCGCTCGACACCCTGCTACGTCGGGCACTCGACTAGCGTACTTGATCCATCGAGTATTGCTGTGTGGTCTTCCAACACAGTTGCGGGGTCTACCCGGACCGCTGGGAGGCGACCTGCTTGGTGCGCCGTCTGGAGAACAGTCTCCGGGGTGCGGAGATCTGCTCAGAGCACTATTCTATCTCTGAGCGGAACTCAGCTGAGGCGGCCATGCAAGATGCCGCACGGCATGCGCTTTCGCACTACTGCTCAGTGCTCGGCGGGGTAGCCGACGGTCTCAACCTGAAGTACTACCCCCGTCGTCCATCTGGCAGCACAGGAGGCGTGATTATCTCACCTATTGGTGAGGACAATCCTAGGTTGAGCAGCACAGCCAACCTAGCCATCGTGCTAAACACGGAGCTGGACCATGCACTAGACGAGCTGAGTAGGGCTCGTGCTGAGATCGCCCAGCTGCGGGCTGAGCGCGCGGAGCATCGTCACCTAGAAGATGGCTCCCCCGCTCCCATCGGGACTCAGCACCCGTACCGCTCACCTCGGCGTGGACACCAGTCTTATGGCAACCCCGACTGCAGGACCAAGATAAATTTAGAACCATAGATCGTCAGTGTTGGGTCCTGTAATGAATGCTTAATATAGAAGTTTTAGTCTTAGTCTTAGTCTTAGTCTCGGTCTTACTTTTAGTTAGTTTTAGTTAGACAGGGTAGTTTGCTTATCCTGTGCTTTCATGCTTGTTATGATGAACAATGTTGGAGTTAGATCTTTGTAATGACTGTCACCAGAGTGTGGGTATCCCCTGCATTTTGGTTTACCTGTTATATATTAATGAAGTTAGTTATCTAGTTGGGAAGCCTTTCATTCCACTTTCCTCATTATCTGAGAAGCTGTGTTAGTCTGTGTTGGAAATCAGTGAAGATGTTCATCTGTTCAGTATTGTGGAGAATTCTATACTCTTTTCTTATGCTGCAAGAGTTGTAAGATCAGTTCTGATGTGTGATTGCATTCTGCAGATGTCAGAAAACAGGCGCAGAGGAGGAAGGCGTGCTCAGCAGGAGCAGGCAGCACCGCAGGATGAGGCACCCCAGCAACAGCAGCTACCACCTCCGCCTCCGATGTCCATCGAGCAAATGTTCCTAATGCAGACTCAGGCAGTTCAAGCCATCGGTCAGACTCTAGCCACCATTCAGCAGCAGCAGCCACCACCCCAACCTCAGATGCCTCAGATGCCCAGGGACAAGCGTGCTGAATTCATGAGAGGTCATCCCCCAATGTTCGCTCACTCTTCTGACCCCATGGATGCTGAAGACTGGCTGCGCATAGTGGAGCAAGAGTTGCATACCGCTCAGTGTGATGACAGGGAGAAAGTTCTGTATGGTCCCCGTCTGTTGAGAGGAGCAGCTCAGTCTTGGTGGGAGTCTTACCTCACCACCCATGCCAACCCCGACATCATCACCTGGGGAGAATTCAGAGATAGCTTCCGTCAATACCATGTTCCTACAGGTCTGATGACAGTGAAGAAGGAGGAGTTCCTGGCACTCAAGCAAGGGTCAATGTCTGTTAGTGAGTATCGAGACAGGTTTCTGCAGCTGTCTCGCTATGCTCCTAAGGATGTCAACACCGACGCCAAGAGGCAGTATCGTTTCCTGAGAGGCTTGGTCGACCCTCTGCAGTATCAGCTGATGAATCATACCTTCCCGACATTCTAGCACCTGATTGACAGAGCAATCATGACAGAGAGGAAGCATAAAGAGTTGGAGGATCGCAAGCGTAAGATCAGTGGACCTCAGTCTGGAAGCAGCAATCGCCCTCGTTTCTCGGGCAATCCACCTCAGCAGTTTAGGCAGAACCAGCGCCCACCTCAGCATCAGCAGTTTCAAAGGCAGTATCCTCAGCACCAGCAGCAGAATTGTCAGAACAATCAGTCAGGAGGAGGCCAGTTCCAGAGGCAGAATCAGCAGGCCCCTCGCCTTCCTGCCCCAGCCACCCAGCAGAACAGTCAAGCAGCACCAGTTCAAGGTGGAAGCAAAGCATGTTTCCATTGTGGAGAGTAGGGCCATTGGGTGATGCAATGTCTGAAGAAGGCAGCCCAGCAGCAGTCAGGCCCTGGTGCCCCAGCAAAGCAGAATGTGCCTCGGCCTGGAGTAGGCAACCGCTCTCAGCCACGCTACAACTATGGGAGACTGAACCACTTGGAGGCTGAAGCAGTTCAGGAGACCCCCAACATGATAGTAGGTATGTTCGCAGTAGACTCCCATATTGCAGAAGTGTTATTTGATACTGGAGCAACGCATTTACTCATTACTGCATTATGGGTAGAAGCACATAATCTTCCAATAACTACCATGTCAACCCCCATTCAAATTGACTCAGCCGGTGGTAGAATTCGAGCCGATAGCATTTGCTTGAATGTAAGTGTGGAAATAAGGGGGATAGCGTTTCCCGCTAATCTCATAGTAATGGGTACTTAGGGAATAGATGTCATCCTAGGGATGAATTGGCTAGGTAAGTATCAGATAATTATCAGTTGTGATAAGAGGACGATCAAGTTGATGTCCCCAGTAGGAGAGGAAGTGGTGACCGAGTTAGTCCCGCTTGAGCCGAAGAAAGGAAATTGTTATCAGATGGCTGTTGATAGCAGTGAAGCAGATCCACTTGAGATTATCAAGGTTGTGTCCGAGTTCCCAGATGTGTTTCCAAAGGACTTACCAGGTATGCCACCTGAGCGAAAAGTGGAGTTTGTCATAGAGCTTCTTCCTGGAACCGCCCCCATCTTTGAGAGAGCTTACAGAATATCTGGACCTGAGTTGGTTGAACTCAAGAAGCAGATTGATGAGCTATCAGAGAAAGGATACATCTGGCCAAGCACCTCGCCTTGGGCCGCCCCTGTCCTATTTGTGGAGAAGAAAGATGGCACTAGAAGGATGTGTATCGATTATCGAGCTTTGAATGAGGTCACAATCAAGAACAAGTACCCCTTGCCCAGAATAGAAGATCTGTTCAGCCAGTTAAGAGGAGCCAGCGTGTTTTCAAAGATAGATCTAAGGTCAGGTTATCACCAGCTCAGAATTCGACCTTCAGACATTCCGAAGATGGCATTCATTACCAAGTATGGGTTGTATGAGTTCACTGTGATGTCTTTCGGTCTAACAAATGCGCCAACCTTCTTCATGAATCTGATGAACAGTGTATTCATGGATTATCTTGACAAGTTTGTGGTGGTATTTATTGATGACATTCTGATTTATTCTCAAATCGAAGCAGAGCATGCGAATCATTTGAGGATGGTTTTGCAGAGATTGCGAGAGCACTAGCTGTATGCAAAGTTGAGCAAATGCGAGTTCTGGATTGATGAAGTCCTGTTCTTGGGTCAGATAATCAACAAACAAGGATTGGCTATGGACCCGAAGAAAGTGGCAGACATTCGGAACTAGAAAGCGCCAACAGATGCCCGAGGAATCAAGAGCTTCATTGGAATAGCTGGATATTATCGACAATTCATTGAAGGGTTTTTGAAGATTGCGAAACCAATGACAGCTTTGCTAGGCAATAAGGTTGAGTTCAAGTGGACCCAGAAATGCCAAGAAGCCTTCGAAGCGCTAAAAGAGAAGTTGACTACAACGTCTGTCTTAGTCTTGCCTAATGTGCACAAGCCCTTCTCGGTGTATTGTGATGCTTGTTACACTAGTTTGGGATGCGTGTTGATGCAGGAGGGAAGAGTTGTGGCTTACTCGTCCCAACAGCTGAAGGTTCATGAGAAGAATTACCCAATCCATGACCTAGAGTTGGCAGCAGTGGTTCACGCACGGAAGACATGGAGACACTATCTGTATGGGCAGAAATGTGATGTTTACACGGACCACAAGAGTCTGAAGTACATATTCACTCAGTCAGAGCTGAATATGAGGCAACGAAGATGGTTAGAGTTGATCAAAGACTATGAATTGGAGATTCATTACCATCCAGGCAAAGCAAACGTAGTGGCAGATGCTTTGAGCAGGAGGAGTCAGGTCAATCTGATGGTCGCTCATCCGATGCCTTATGAGTTGGCCAAAGAGTTTGACAGGTTCAGCCTCGGGTTTTTGAACAACATGCGAGGAGTGACAGTTGAGTTAGAACCCACCTTGGAGCGGGAAATCAAAGAAGCACAGAAGAATGATGAGAAGATCAGTGAAATCCGGCGACTGATTCTAGACGGCAGATGCAAAGACTTTCGGGAAGATGCAGAAGGTGTGATATGGTTCAAAGACCGCTTGTGTATTCCCAATGTCCAGTCTATTCGGGAATTGATCCTCAAGGAAGCTCATGAGACAGCTTATTCTATACACCCTGGAAGTGAGAAGATGTATCAGGATCTGAAGAAGAAATTCTGGTGGTACGGAATGAAGAGGGAAATCACAGAGCATGTGGCTATGTGTGATAGCTGTTGACGGATCAAGGCAGAGCATCAGAGGCCAGCTGGATTGTTGCAACCGTTGTGAATTCCTCAGTGGAAATGGGATGAAATCGGTATGGATTTCATATTTGGATTGCCTCGCACTTGAGCCGGCTACGATTCCATTTGGGTAGTGGTGGATCGCTTAACCAAGTCAGCCCACTTCAAACCTGTCAAGACCAACTACAGCAGTGCAGTATTGGCAGAGTTGTACATGTCCCAAATCGTTTGTCTTCACGGTGTGCCAAAGAAGATAGTGTTAGACAGAGGAACACAGTTCACCTCTCATTTCTGGCAGCAATTGCATGAAGCTTTGGGTACACATCTGAATTTCAGTTCAGCTTATCATCCGCAGACAGACGGTCAGACCAAAAGAACTAATCAAATCCTCGAAGACATGTTGAGAGCCTATGCGTTGCAATATCAGTCCGGATGGGACAAGAGGTTGCCTTATGCAGAGTTCTCCTATAACAACAGTTACCAGGCCAGCTTGAAGATGTCACCATTTTAGGTGCTTTATGGAAGGAGTTGTAGAACCCCATTGCAATGGGATCAGCCTAGAAAAAAGCAAGTGTTCGGGCCAGACATTCTGCTTGAGGCTGAAGAGAACACCAAGATGGTTCGGGAGAACCTGAAGATAGCGCAATCAAGGCAGCGAAGTTATGCAGACACAAGAAGAAGAGAGCTGAGTTATGAAGTTGGAGATTTTGTCTATCTGAAAGTGTCACCGATCAGAGGAGCCAGAAGATTCGGAGTCAAAGGCAAGCTAGCACCCCACTACATCGGTCCGTATCAGATTCTCGCAAGGCGTGGAGAAGTGGCCTATCAACTCAGTCTGCCAGAAAGTTTGTCTGTTGTGCATAATGTCTTTCATGTGTCTCAGTTGAAGAAATGTCTACGTGTACCAGAAGAGCAGTTGCCAGCGGAGGGTCTTGAGGTCCAAGAGGACTTGACCTATATTGAGAAGCCAACGCAAATTATTAAGACTGCAGACAGAGTCACCCGAAGGAAGACTATCAGAATGTGCAAAGTCAGATGGGGTCATCACTCCGAAGAAGAGGCAACTTGGGAGCATGAAGATGATCTGATGGCCAAATATCCTAAGCTCTTTGCTAGCCAACCTTGAATCTCGAGGGCGAGATTCTTTTAAGGGGGATAGGTTTGTAACGCCCCAAATTTTGGAGTTGAATTTTTTTCTTTTTCCTTCACTCACTAAATTCGGGCGTTACCTCTCTTTTCCCATTTCTTTTCGCTAAACCTTACCCATTTCCAAAACTCTATGTCGTGTATTAATAAATCCTAGAAGTGGGTTTCTTTGGTTGTTGCATCATGCCGATCCACGCATCTTTTCCTTGTGTATATTTGCTTGGTCTTCATTGGGGTATTTGTTTATTAATTAAGAGAGAATTTGGAGCTTAAAGAAAAAGGAAAAAAAAAGAAAAGCCCCCCTCTCTCCCTGGGCCGGTGTAGCATCCCAAAAATTCAAATCTTGGAATTTTCTCAAACTCGCTCTAAATTCAAAATGAATTTCAAATTTCATTTCAAAATGTTTGTTTGCGAGTTGATATCAACAAATAAAGTATAGTGGTCTATATTCTCTCCAAAAATCCTCCTCAAAATATCCTACAACATTTCCCCAGTGATCACCCTCAAATTCTTTCCAGAAATACTGCCCAGATATTTCCCGAGTAATCCTCTTCAAGTTCTTTCCAGAAATATTGCCCAAATATTCCACCAATATATCTCCAAGTATTTTCTTTCTAAGAAATACCTTCAGAATCATTTTTCAAGTCCCTACAAATATTTTCTTCATAACTTTCCTCATGCTCATACGTATACGTATGCCTCCGGTGTCATACGTGAGCTCTACAAGCTAATTACACTTATACAAGACAAATACATGCTAACCTCCCACTAATCATCTCATCCTCCCACTAATCCTCTCATCCCTCCCACTAATCCTCTCATCCCTCCCCCTAATCCCCCCACCATGGCTATAAATAGAGGGGCAAGGGCCTCCTCTCATCCCACCCCAAGCCATTTCATGGCAACTCTCTCCCCCCCACACACCCACTCCATGTTCCACATAAGCACACACTAGCACAAGGATCGTTCGATCGTTCTTCGATCGTTCGTCCCCTGTTCTTAGTTTGTTGGTTCGTTCGTCCGTTCGTCCGATCGTTCGATCGTTCGTCCGTTCGTTCGTCCAAATAATCTTTTTCCTGCCGTTATGCTGCCGAAATTCCGATCGTTCGTTCGTTCGATCATTCGATCGTTCATCGTTCGTTCATAGTCCCTATTCATCGTTCATCGTTCGTTCATAGTTCCCTATTCATCGTTCATCGTTCGTTCATAGTTCCTATTCATCGTTCATCGTTCGTTCATAGTCCCTATTCATCGTTCTTCCAGATAATCTTTGTCCTGCCGTTATGCTGCCGAAATTCCGATCGTTCGTTCGTTCGATCATTCGATCGTTCATCGTTCGTTCATAGTCCCTATTCATCGTTCATCGTTCGTTCATAGCCCCTATTCATCATTCTTCCAGATAATCTTTGTCCTGCCATTATGCTGCCGAAATTCCGATCGTTCGTTCGTCCGATCATTCGATCGTTCGTCCGTTCGTTCGTCCAAATAATCTTTTCCTGCCGTTATGCTGCCGAAATTCCGATCGTTCGTTCGTCCGATCATTCGATCGTTCGTCCGTTCGTTCATAGTTCCTATTCATCGTTCATCGTTCGTTCATACGAACTATTCACTATCACTATTCACCATTACTATTCACCATTACTATTCATATACACTATTCATCATCGTTACTATTTATCATTACTATTCATCATCGTTACTATTCATAGATGATATCTATAATTACTTTTCCATCGCCACTATTCATCGTTACTATTCATCGATTAGTCGATCACCCCAAATTTCAACTACTCATACATCATGCTGTCCAGTCCACCTAAGACCAGCCAGACCCATATTCCAGTCATACGAACTCCGGTGACTGTGATTTTCCTTCCAGTAGGGAACTTCCCATCTGATCACCCATCCCAGGTTTCTCCGAGTTGAGCACGCTTAACTTTGAGATTCCTTCGAACCAGGCTCCCAAACTCAGATTCCAATAATTCTCGTTTCTAAATTTTTATCAAACTATTCCCTATCCAGCCATGTCACCCCTTAAGCATGGTTCATGTTCCAGAAAACTCCAAAAATACTCTTGTCCCATATTCTGCCTATAACTCTCATGTTCATACCAAGTCAGACGATTCATTCATCACTATTCTCACCAACAGTGAACTTCACTGTGCTACACCACCTACACTCAGCTATAAATACACCCAGCTACCCTCTCCCTCTCCACACACACTCAACACCCTCAGCCAAGGCAAACACCCCACCCACTCAGTTACTCCGCTCTGCCGGCTACACGTATAGTGTCGCTTTGCCTCCAGTCCACCCTCCTGGTAAGCACCTCCGCTCCACCACCAGTAATATCACAACACCACATGACATAGATTCTACTCAAGACTCTACCCATCCATATATCGCTTTTCTGACCACTATACTAAATATTTGTTGGTATACTTGCTGGTTTGTATGTTTGCTTGTTCATGTTGCATAGTTATCGGAGCGTTCGTGCCATCTCGTGGAGGCCAGATCTGCAAGTCTACGCCAGGCGGTGGAGCCAGAAGCCAGTTCCGCGAGCTCTCCTTCCCCCTTCGCCGAATAAGCACGGCAAGCTCACTGGATCCCTTTGATGCATAAATTACCTATGTTTTACAACCACAACCCTCAGCCTATTACCTTATGCATAATATGATTTTGAGACAAGTTATTATGGCCACCCAGCCGCTTGCCACAATCAATCCCTGATATATATGTTCCGAATGATTTGAGAACAGGTGTGAGTTTTCAAAAGAAAATGCTTTTCAAAAATGTGTGTGATGAAGGGTTTTCACCCTTATCACCTTTGAGTAGGGATGATCAGGGACTCCCTGGTTTAGGGGAGGGCCTAAGGTGTTGGCTCAGCTGGTTTAGGCGTGAGCAGAAGGATTGTCCCCTCATATAAGGACCGGTTTGTCATCTTCACTACCTGTACTCCTTTATAGTACAACCACTCGAGACTGTGTGGGCAGTCACTCAATCTGAACTCGTACGGTCCAACCCCAGGGTTATGAAGGCTGGGGAGCACCGGGAGGATAAGGAGGGGGAAAGTTTTGTCCGGTTTGGACATGGTGGTGGCCTGACTCCTTCCGGATAACCGTTAAGGTTAGGACGTGCGGGGAAAGAAAGAGATTCGGATTCGGATCTCACTGATCATGAGATCGCAGAGCCGGACTAGTGGGTAAAGTGTACACCTCTGCGCAGAGTTTGAAAACCTATTCGAATAGTGTGTGTCCACAGGAATGGACGAGTCTGGTATGGTATGGCAATTAATGTTTTGTTTTCCAAAAAAAAGAGATGGTTTTGAGAAAAGTGGTTTTTAAAAAGGTTCGGCGGTTGAGCCGTGAGCTATGGTGGACGGGAAGTCCAGTAGCGGTTTTTGAAAAGGAAAACCAGTGGGAAACTGCTGAGATGCCTGGATGGTTTAGTCCAGGGGATTTTGTTATAATACTGAAAAACTTCCTGCTCCTTTTGGAGAGGATGCGCTTTGCAAAAATACAAAATGTTTTTCAAAACAACTCTGCATTAAATATTGCTGTTTCTGCAAAATATCCCGAGCTCCACATATTCCATGCATTATATCTGATTTCCCCATTCCGCGGGTGAAGGTGGGCTGCTGAGTACGTTTGTACTCACCCTTGCTTATTTGTTGTTTTTCAGAAAAAGGAGATCGGGTAAGAGTTACGACTGTTCCCAACCTTGCCTGTGGCTGTTGGACCGCTGATTTGCTTCGCTGCGTATATCGGGCCGCTTCAGCCCCACTCTGATGATATGTCCCGAGTTGTGGACCAACTCTTAAAGTTGTTCGCCACCTTTATAGGTTTGTCTCGTTTAAGCAGATCTGTAATCATCTGATGTATAAATGTGTTTACTAGCCTCCTGGGACTAGTAATTGTATCACATTTGAGTCCCAGAGGATTGGGGCGCTTCAGGTGGTATCAGAGCTGTTAGGTTGGCCGCAGGACGTAACCCTTAGCCTGATCCAAAAGTTTTTGAGTCAAAACTATTTTCTTAAAAAAATTCTTGCTCTTATCCCTTCATTTCAAAAATGGTTTCCTCCTTTCCTTCTCTCAGAAGTCAGATGGAGGTTCGCTGCCAAACCAGCTTTTGCCAGAATGAAGATGGTTTCCCCAAGTTGCTGAGAGCAGGCACAGTTCGCCTCGGAATCAGGAGCCAGCCAGAGTATGATGGTCGTGAATTCGTCGAGCATGGCACAGAGAAGTGTGTCGTGACTGTATACATTGGATCCAGTCCACACCATGTGGAATGGAGTATCACTGCTGCTGGGCACAGATTCAAAGACACCTGCCAAGTCGTCGCTCGCAAGGCATTGAGGGCCCTGTGTCAGATCTATGAAGAAGAAGTGGCCGACACCCCGCTCAGATTCTTTCCGCCCTTTCAGAGAGACCGTCCCGCTTGGATGGCCAGGATGCGTGCATTGGAAGAGCAGCAGCTGCTTGAGGACGACCCCACAGTCGTGTACCTCACTGCATACCTGCTCACCCTTGATACACAGTATGATTTCTTGGCTCGGCACCACCGTCAGATGATTGCCCGAGCAGAAGATGCAGAGAAGCGCAACCGTCAGCTGCATGTGGATCTCACCACAGCTCAAGCCCGTGCAACTGCATTGGAAAGTCGTGAAGCCATTGCTGTTGAAGCCCTGAAGCAAGCCAAGGATGAGCATGTCCAGAAGTTGATGGAGGCCTACTTGGTCACCCATAACCAACGTAGAGCCCTGCGGATCCAAGAGCTCGCTTCATCCAACCTAGTTCAACCCATAAGAGCTGAAGATCCCCAGATTCTTGAAGGTCACCCGGTCTCTATCAGAGGAGAGAAGAAGGCTTGGGAACTCCCGGAAGGAGCCATAGTCTTGGAAGGAATTCCAGTCTCCCCTAAGGCTATGGATAAGCAAGAGCACCCCGAGTCCTCCCAAGATCCCCCGCCAAAGTTGTTTGAGCCCCTCACCATGAAGAAGATTCCAGCACCATCCCTTGAAGTCAAGGAAGAAGCTGCAAGCACCCCGCCAGCACCGCCGCCCTCTGAGGAGCTACAAGAGCCAGTCCAGCTTGAAGAAGAGTTCGACCACGTCTTGCCATCTCAGTCGCCGCCAGAAGAAGTTATCAACATCAGCTCCCTCTTGACCCATCCAGGAGATGTCTCAGATTGAAGTTGTGTGCAAGCCTTGCTAGAAGAGAATTGCCTGGTCTGAAGTTAGTTATGCCCAGTCCTCTGCATGCATTAGGTAGTGAAGTTTTTCTTCACTTTGGCTAGAGCCCTGCATGTATGAGAGGTAATCGTGTAGTCCCGTGCCTTGAAAAACTCTATTTGTGTGGCCCCCTAGGGCATTTCAAAATGAATTTCGCTTGATGTTTTCTCCCCTTTTGAGTGCATATGTGATGCTTTAACGTTAGTGCTCATAAGTTGCATTTAGCATAGTTCTCAATTCAGGAGCCAAGCAATAGTAGTTATGCTTAGCCCCCGAATCTGAGTAACTCGTGCTTTGGAAAAACTCTATTCTTCCCTTATTCAAAACATTTGATTTGTTTGTGCTTATCATTGCTGAGCTAGTGTGTTTTCTTTTCGTTTTTCTTAAAAAGGTTTTCTCTAAAAACATAGATCACAAATTAGAGCTAATCCTTACCTTATGCTTCCATTCTCATCTTAACCCATCTGAAGAAAAAAGTGCCTTACCCAAGAAGACACCGGGAAGCTCACCCTTGAAGCCTGTAACAAGCTACAGAAGAAACCAGTCCAGCCGCTCAGTCAAAAGGACCGACCGTGAGAATCAAAGCACTGCCCCTGAGTCAAAGTAAACAGGAAAAGATGACAGAAGGAGTTATTACCATACAGAGAGGCAAAGATTCTTGGAACCAGAGACCACAAACATCAGGGTCATTGACCCCACCACTCACCCGTGCCCCTCGCACGCGTGCCCGCCTCCATGCGCACTACCACCGCCCCACGCCCCCCCCCCCCTTTGCAGCGCACTACCGCCGCCCACGCCACCTTTGCAGCGCACCCACCGCCACCCTCATCGCCGGCAACACCAGGCCCCCCCCTTCCCTTGTCGCACCCGCTGCCGCGTAGCACCTGCTCCATCACCACCACTCCACCCCCCGAGCACCACCATCAATACCGCTCGCCTATAAACCCCCCCCACCAGCTCCCTCAGTTCCCATCCCAAGCAAAACACTCCAGATAAAACCCCCTCTTCCAAATCGCAAGCAACTCCATTTTCCACTCCCTCACCCCTAAGATCACAATGCTTGGTGATTCTTGGGTTGAAGACTGTTGCACATGGTTCATAGTCTTTGGTTTCCTCCAGTGTATGATAGTAATACTCTTTGATAGAATCCTCCAGTGGGAAGAGCAAAGAGAAAGAAAGAGGCAGTGAAAAGTGAGAAGTGAGAAGAGAAAAGAAGATAGTGAAGAGAAGATGAGAAGAAGGTTGTCCCAGAATCAACCCTGTGTCAGTCATTTCTCCGCAGCCTGTTCAAGTAGCAACAACAGAAGAAGGCCCCGTAACACCCTTGTTATGAGGTACTTCAAGGAGTTCAAATCCCCAAGATTCAAGAGTTCTACCCTCATTCTTTTTAAGTGGGGTAGTGTTCCCGTAATAAAGTTCCTGCTATGGAGAAAAAGAAGAAGGCCTGTAGCAAGCTTGTGGAGGACCAGACCATCGAAGGATATGAGTTTCTGGATGAGAAGTGGTCACCCAAGTTCCATTGATGAAGCACTAGAAGACCAATCAAAGAAGAAATCCATGTGTAAGTTCATAAGAGGAAGGTTTGCGTGTTGGCATCGTTGCTTCTTCAATAAGCTAGCTGCCAAGCGAAACCTAGAAGCCTGAAGATGATCTTTGAGTAGCCAGAATCAGTGTTTGCAATCAGCAACCAGATGTTCCTCAAAGGCCAGATTTTGTTGAAGCTCCATCTCCTCGAAGAGTCTGCAAAGTGAAGATATGTAGCTGAAGTAAAGCTATACCCATAACCCTTCTAAGCTGAATCTCGAGGGCGAGATTCCTTTTAAGTGGGGTAGATTTGTAGCATCCCAAAAATTCAAATCTTGGAATTTTCTCAAACTCGCTCTAAATTCAAAATGAATTTCAAATTTCATTTCAAAATGTTTGTTTGCGAGTTCATATCAACAAATAAAGTATAGTGGTCTATATTCTCTCCAAAAATCCTCCTCAAAATATCCTACAACATTTCCCCAGTGATCACCCTCAAATTCTTTCCAGAAATACTGCCCAGATATTTCCCGAGTAATCCTCTTCAAGTTCTTTCCAGAAATATTGCCCAAATATTCCACCAATATATCTCCAAGTATTTTCTTTCTAAGAAATACCTTCAGAATCATTTTTCAAGTCCCTACAAATATTTTCTTCATAACTTTCCTCATGCTCATACGTATACGTATGCCTCCGGTGTCATACGTGAGCTCTACAAGCTAATTACACTTATACAAGACAAATACATGCTAACCTCCCACTAATCATCTCATCCTCCCACTAATCCTCTCATCCCTCCCACTAATCCTCTCATCCCTCCCCCTAATCCCCCCACCATGGCTATAAATAGAGGGGCAAGGGCCTCCTCTCATCCCACCCCAAGCCATTTCATGGCAACTCTCTCCCCCCCACACACCCACTCCATGTTCCACATAAGCACACACTAGCACAAGGATCGTTCGATCGTTCTTCGATCGTTCGTCCCCTGTTCTTAGTTTGTTGGTTCGTTCATCCGTTCGTCCGATCGTTCGATCGTTCGTCCGTTCGTTCGTCCAAATAATCTTTTTCCTGCCGTTATGCTGCCGAAATTCCGATCGTTCGTTCGTTCGATCATTCGATCGTTCATCGTTCGTTCATAGTCCCTATTCATCGTTCATCGTTCGTTCATAGTTCCCTATTCATCGTTCATCGTTCGTTCATAGTTCCTATTCATCGTTCATCGTTCGTTCATAGTCCCTATTCATCGTTCTTCCAGATAATCTTTGTCCTGCCGTTATGCTGCCGAAATTCCGATCGTTCGTTCGTTCGATCATTCGATCGTTCATCGTTCGTTCATAGTCCCTATTCATCGTTCATCGTTCGTTCATAGCCCCTATTCATCATTCTTCCAGATAATCTTTGTCCTGCCATTATGCTGCCGAAATTCCGATCGTTCGTTCGTCCGATCATTCGATCGTTCGTCCGTTCGTTCGTCCAAATAATCTTTTCCTGCCGTTATGCTGCCGAAATTCCGATCGTTCGTTCGTCCGATCATTCGATCGTTCGTCCGTTCGTTCATAGTTCCTATTCATCGTTCATCGTTCGTTCATACGACTATTCACTATCACTATTCACCATTACTATTCACCATTACTATTCATATACACTATTCATCATCGTTACTATTTATCATTACTATTCATCATCGTTACTATTCATAGATGATATCTATAATTACTTTTCCATCGCCACTATTCATCGTTACTATTCATCGATTAGTCGATCACCCCAAATTTCAACTACTCATACATCATGCTGTCCAGTCCACCTAAGACCAGCCAGACCCATATTCCAGTCATACGAACTCCGGTGACTGTGATTTTCCTTCCAGTAGGGAACTTCCCATCTGATCACCCATCCCAGGTTTCTCCGAGTTGAGCACGCTTAACTTTGAGATTCCTTCGAACCAGGCTCCCAAACTCAGATTCCAATAATTCTCGTTTCTAAATTTTTATCAAACTATTCCCTATCCAGCCATGTCACCCCTTAAGCATGGTTCATGTTCCAGAAAACTCCAAAAATACTCTTGTCCCATATTCTGCCTATAACTCTCATGTTCATACCAAGTCAGACGATTCATTCATCACTATTCTCAC
This sequence comes from Zea luxurians, assembly GCA_029449295.1. Classification (NCBI taxonomy): domain Eukaryota; kingdom Viridiplantae; phylum Streptophyta; class Magnoliopsida; order Poales; family Poaceae; genus Zea; species Zea luxurians. The sequence continues at coordinate 61,009,464 of JAOPSE010000009.1, forward strand.
CAACAGTGAACTTCACTGTGCTACACCACCTACACTCAGCTATAAATACACCCAGCTACCCTCTCCCTCTCCACACACACTCAACACCCTCAGCCAAGGCAAACACCCCACCCACTCAGTTACTCCGCTCTGCCGGCTACACGTATAGTGTCGCTTTGCCTCCAGTCCACCCTCCTGGTAAGCACCTCCGCTCCACCACCAGTAATATCACAACACCACATGACATAGATTCTACTCAAGACTCTACCCATCCATATATCGCTTTTCTGACCACTATACTAAATATTTGTTGGTATACTTGCTGGTTTGTATGTTTGCTTGTTCATGTTGCATAGTTATCGGAGCGTTCGTGCCATCTCGTGGAGGCCAGATCTGCAAGTCTACGCCAGGCGGTGGAGCCAGAAGCCAGTTCCGCGAGCTCTCCTTCCCCCTTCGCCGAATAAGCACGGCAAGCTCACTGGATCCCTTTGATGCATAAATTACCTATGTTTTACAACCACAACCCTCAGCCTATTACCTTATGCATAATATGATTTTGAGACAAGTTATTATGGCCACCCAGCCGCTTGCCGCAATCAATCCCTGATATATATGTTCCGAATGATTTGAGAACAGGTGTGAGTTTTCAAAAGAAAATGCTTTTCAAAAATGTGTGTGATGAAGGGTTTTCAACCTTATCACCTTTGAGTAGGGATGATCAGGGACTCCCTGGTTTAGGGGAGGGCCTAAGGTGTTGGCTCAGCTGGTTTAGGCGTGAGCAGAAGGATTGTCCCCTCATATAAGGACCGGTTTGTCATCTTCACTACCTGTACTCCTTTATAGTACAACCACTCGAGACTGTGTGGGCAGTCACTCAATCTGAACTCGTACGGTCCAACCCCAGGGTTATGAAGGCTGGGGAGCACCGGGAGGATAAGGAGGGGGAAAGTTTTGTCCGGTTTGGACATGGTGGTGGCCTGACTCCTTCCGGATAACCGTTAAGGTTAGGACGTGCGGGGAAAGAAAGAGATTCGGATTCGGATCTCACTGATCATGAGATCGCAGAGCCGGACTAGTGGGTAAAGTGTACACCTCTGCGCAGAGTTTGAAAACCTATTCGAATAGTGTGTGTCCACAGGAATGGACGAGTCTGGTATGGTATGGCAATTAATGTTTTGTTTTCCAAAAAAAAGAGATGGTTTTGAGAAAAGTGGTTTTTAAAAAGGTTCGGCGGTTGAGCCGTGAGCTATGGTGGACGGGAAGTCCAGTAGCGGTTTTTGAAAAGGAAAACCAGTGGGAAACTGCTGAGATGCCTGGATGGTTTAGTCCAGGGGATTTTGTTATAATACTGAAAAACTTCCTGCTCCTTTTGGAGAGGATGCGCTTTGCAAAAATACAAAATGTTTTTCAAAACAACTCTGCATTAAATATTGCTGTTTCTGCAAAATATCCCGAGCTCCACATATTCCATGCATTATATCTGATTTCCCCATTCCGCGGGTGAAGGTGGGCTGCTGAGTACGTTTGTACTCACCCTTGCTTATTTGTTGTTTTTCAGAAAAAGGAGATCGGGTAAGAGTTACGACTGTTCCCAACCTTGCCTGTGGCTGTTGGACCGCTGATTTGCTTCGCTGCGTATATCGGGCCGCTTCAGCCCCACTCTGATGATATGTCCCGAGTTGTGGACCAACTCTTAAAGTTGTTCGCCACCTTTATAGGTTTGTCTCGTTTAAGCAGATCTGTAATCATCTGATGTATAAATGTGTTTACTAGCCTCCTGGGACTAGTAATTGTATCACATTTGAGTCCCAGAGGATTGGGGCGCTTCAGCCGGCTTCTTGGCGTGGCCCACTTCCCCCCTCTCTCCCCTTCCCCCCTCCCGCAGCGCAGCCGGTGCATGGCCCAGCTGGCGTGGCCTAGCCAGGCACGCGGCCCAGTCGGCGCGCGGCCTTCTTCCCCCCTCCTCCTCCCCCTCCCGCGTGGCCCACTCCCCCGCCTTGGGCTGAATTGGCGCCGCGGCGGCCCAACCGCCCCACCCCGCGTCCTACGCGCGCGCCGTGCGCGTGGGCGCAACCGCCGCCGCCGCCACCCTCTGGTGGGGCCCGCACGTCAGCCCCACCCCCTCCCCAAACTTCCTCCCTCCCCTAACCCCCGCGCATGATCTCCTCTCTCCCCTACCTCGCGCAGCTCCCCTGCTCCCGCCCCGGCTCGCCCGTCGCCGCCCGCCGTCCGCCCTCACCCGTGGTGAGCTCTCTCCCTCCTCTCCCCCGCCCCCCTTCTTCTCCCTTGGCCCGGCGTGACCCCCTCCCTCTTCCCCGCGGCCCCGGCGTCCCGCCCCGCCCCGGCGCTTCCCCCCTCCCCTCCCTAGCTGGTGCGGCCCCGGCGAGGGCGTAGCCCGGCCATGGCACGCTCTCCCCGCGCGGCTTGCCTCGGTCGTGGCGCAGCCCGGCCCCAGCGCCCCTCGGTGCCGCGCGCTCGCCCCGTTTCGCCCGGCGCGCTCGCCCTCTCCCTCCCCAGCGCGCTCGAGGCGGCCCAGCGTGCCTATCCGGCGTGGCTCTCCCGCCCCAGCCCCCTGCCGCGGCCTGCCCCGCCCTGGCGGCCTCGGCGTGCTCGCGGCGCGGCCCCAGCGTGCCCGCGAGGCGCGGCCGTGGCGCCCCGGCCCGGAGCGGCCTCGCCCAGCCCGGCCCCTGCCCCGCCCGGCGCGCTGGCGTGGCCTAGCCCCTGCCCTTGCACGGCATGGCCCCTGCGCAGCGTGGCCCCGACCCTGGCGCGGCTTCGGCTCGCGCGGCCGCGGTGCCCCTGCGTAGCGCGGCGCGTGCGCGGCTCGACCCTGGCGTGTGCATGACCCGTTCGCGACGCGTCGGCGCGGCCTTGCGCGCGCGCGTGCTCGCGTGGTGCGCACAGTGTTTTGGCGTGGCTCGGCGCGCTCGTCTACCCCTAGACGTGCCCGTCTACCCCTAGCCACCCGTCTACCCCCAGTATATTTTATGCGCGTTGATCACATTATTTATATCAATAAATGGAAACTCAATTCAGAAATTGATTACATTAGTTATTTCATGTAGTTAATCATTGACTTTGTTCAATGTCGATCAATTGGAAATAGTTGTGATTCTATTAGTGCATGTGATTAATACTTGCTAGTGTAACTAGGTGGAACTGGATCACGTGATGATTAATTATACACCTACCCATAACACGCTTTGATTATAGCTTTAACCACTGCGAGGCCTTCCCTCTTCTCTTTCTAGCCATGACGAATGCAATATCGTATGTCATATCTTATGCATATTTAGTTTATCTGCTCTCTTGTATGGTGTACTGTTTATTTCCTAATTCAAATGGATGGATGTATGTTTGCGCTCGCATAGAGAACGATCTAATTGAGGAGTCCGAAGAACTCGTAGGAGAAGCCCCTGAGCAGCAGCCGGTTGGTGGAGGCAAGTGTCCCTTGACCTATCTATGTCCTATACAATTCTATTATTCACTTTCCGCATTTACACAGTTTATACCTAAGGATTGACTAGCTTTTGTTATCCATGTCCTTGTTTACCTATTTCGGTTGGATTATTATTGTTTAGCTTTATGCTAGTGCTTAACATTAATCAATGAACATGATGAGATTTATCAATGATATTTCCCTTCTTTATCATGATATTATACTTATGGCATTTAAGGGGGCTCGAGCGGTTTCTCAAGTACCTCTCTGTAAGGACCTGTTCGTTGGATGACCGCCCGGGAAAACAGTGCAACCATGAGGGTGGAGTGGGACGCCCTTAGCTGAATAATTAGAGGAACCGGGGTGTAGTTCGCTTAGCCGTCGTGCCGTTAATGGGGCTCGGTGTATGCGGATCGCTCTGCCAAGTTTGGTTCGCCTCTTGGGGATGAGTGCGGTGTATTTAGGAAACCTAACGGGCGGCTACAGCCCCGGGGAGTCTTTGTAAAGGCTACGTAGTGATACCCTGCTGGGTCACCTTGATAGTGATCAATGGAGAGTCATGATCTCCGGGCAGAAAGGGAATCACGACTTGTGGGTAAAGTACGCAACCTATGCAGAGTGTTTGAAAACTAATATATCAGCCGTGCTCGCGGTTATGAGCGGCCAAGGGAGCTTCATTGATTAGTGATACTTGATTAGAGATGTTCGGTTTACAGGTGGCAATGAGAATGATGGTTTTGGTATTGACTCTGGTGATGGTAAGTGGTACTCTTTCCGTTCGGAAAGGGGGTACATTTGGGTTAATAACGTGGGTTAATTCTAAAACTTGGTTTTCTCTACTAATAATAATAATTTGACCAACTAAAAGCAACTGCTTGACTTACCCCCACATAAAGCTAGTTCACTACAGCCAAACAGGACACTTGCTGAGTATGTTGATGTGTACTCACCCTTGCTCTACACATCAAACCCCCATCCTCAGGTTGTCAGCATTGCAACCACTGCTCATGAGAAGATGAAGCCGTGGAAGGAGACTTTCAGGAGTTCCAAGATTACGACGAGTTCTAGGCGTGGGTTAGCGGCAACCTCCAGTCGGCTGACTGTGAAGGTCGCGTGTATCTACGTTTCTTTTTCGCACTTTAATTATTGTAAAGACTATGTGGATGTCTTATACATATGATGTAATCAACTATTATTCCTCTTTTATATTATAATTTGAGCACTGTGTGATGATGTGCAGTTATGTAACTGCTGTGTACGTGAATTGCTGATCCTGGCACGTACATGGTTCGCATTCGGTTTGCCTTTTAAAACCGGGTGTGACATCAAAGCTATTGGTTAGCTTATTAAACTGTTTGTCCATGCATACGTGGATTATCAAAAATGTAGTCAGACGTCGACTTTATCTGGTACTGCTTCAGGAATTTGAGATGGACTCTAATTTAAGTTAAACTAGACCTTCGCCATAGTGTAGATGAGTATGTTGATGATATTCATCTTCTTAGCTTATATTTAAAAGAAATTCTCATCACGCCCAGACAGAACCAGAAAGAACTCTCTGCAACCTAACTTCGACAACTAATTTACCGCCAAGCCAAAAGAAGAACAGACGAAAGCTTCCACCTTTTGGCCACGAGAGTCGAGAAAAGCGCCATTGATCATCAAGGCCAGGCAAGCCGTCACCAGGACCAGGACCAGGACCAGGTAGGAAATGCCTTCGCGGCGCGTGCACACGGCTAAGTTTTTTTTTTATTTTCTCAATCAATATGATTTAAGATTAAGATTATTGTAATCCTAAGTGCTAATTTGGTAATTAGGGATCACAAAGGAATCCATAAAGAAAAATTATTTTGCTATTCAATTTTTGAATAGCAAGGAGATTCCTCTCCGTTGATCCAATTATGATCTCTGGTCACCAAATTAACCCTAAAGGTTAGTTTGAAAACTTAAATCTTTTTCGGTATTAAAGAGGATTGCAGAGGAAATTAGTTCATTTTTACCTCAATCCCTTTCAATCCCGAAGAAGATTTGAGGTTCACTGACCCTAAGTTTTTTTTATTCCCGCGTCCTGAAATCCTGTGTTCCAACTTCCAAAGGTTCCCAGAATGGTTCTGAAATTTGAGGCCTCATATGGAGTGATGCCGTTGCCAGAGGCACTATGGCATATCATATATGCAGCGTGCATCAGCAGCGATACGAGCGAGGCAACAAAAAGCATTCAACTTCAAGCATTAAAGATACTCTTTGGATCGACTTCTCTCTAAATTTTGTATTAGAGCTTTAAAAGTTTTAGAGCACCTCAGTTTATTTTTTAACTCTAAAGCTCTAATATAAGGTGGACTTTAGAGCAGTTGTTTAGAGCTTTAACTCTAAAGTTTAGAGCTCCAAAGTTCAGAGGAGAAATCCAAACAAACGTACAAACCCTTTAAAAAACTTAAATATATGCATTTTTTTCTTTTCTTTTTCATTTTACCCAGTCGTCGACTCGTCGTACACGGATAAGTACAGCACAACAATCACACTAGCTTGGAAGGAAAATTAAAGCAAGCAAAATGCAGCGGAAATACAAACAGATCATAAGGCATGCATATATAACGACGCATGGCTAGAGGCAACCAACGACGACACGCTGTCCTTGTCCGGCCTCTGGTATATCTACAGTTCACGCCTCCGGCTGTCCTTGTCCGGCGGGAGGCCATCGATCTAGCGGCTGAAGGAAGCAGACGATCCCAGCTTGGCGGCGCTGGCCCTCAGCACGTACTGGTGGTACGCCGCGGCGATGGCGGCGCCGATGAATGGACCCACCCAGAAGATCCACTGCAATTACAGACGACAGGAAAAGCAACCCATGTAAGACACCGCGACTGATACTTGCGGATCACTTCATCAAAGTGGATTGCGATTTCATGTATATATCAGTTGGTGACATATGATGATACAATTTACAAATGTTGTTATGAATTAATCAGTGTAGTGTAGCTACAGTAACATTTAGGTATTTTGGTCAGACACTGTAGATTAATGTTTTTTTTTTGGAGTTAGGTGGGAGGGCGGTTGTTGGGAATAGATTAGGCCGCGTGCTTTGTTTTCAGGGTCGTTTGGTTGGTTTGAGGGGCTAAAAATTAGTCACTCTATTTTAGTCTTATATAGTCTCTAAATTGTCAATCCGTGGGACTAAAACAAGAACTAATTTTGTTTTATTCTCTAGTCTCTTGAGAGGTGACTAAAATGGACTAAATTATATTAATTTCATGTTTTGTCCCTCATTTATTTTAGTTGCACTAATGACAGAAGAATGTTAATGACTTAATGGTCATTTTGATCTTCTTATGAGTCATTTAATATGTTTTAAACACTTTTGATTCCTAAAACCAAACAAACAGACCCTTAATCACGCAGCTGAAAATGTCCGTGTGAATGGCATACTAAATTAAGAACTGCATACTAATAATCAATTTGGATGACATCTGCTGATCAGTTTAACTAAGTGATCATCATTGAGCCTTATCCTGAGCATCCAGTTTGTTATAATAATATATCAGTTCTATCTGCTCCTATCTAGTAATAAACCCTACGGCTGAGAAATGTCGCAACAGTTTTGTTCAATTGGTTATTAAGGTTAGGTCCGTGTTGGTATGGCAGCGGCCAGCCATGCCTGTAAGCAATTAGCACTTAATTTGTTGTTAGTAGAACTTTCAGCGGGAGAAGGGGTGTCTGTGTGTGTAGGGCGTACGTGGTCATCCCAGGCCTTGTCGTTGTTGTAGATGACAGCAGCGCCCAAGCTCCTGGCCGGGTTGATGCCGGTGCCGGTGATGGGGATCGTGGCCAGGTGGACCATGAACACCGCGAACCCGATGGGGAGAGGGGCAAGCACCTGAACAAAGCAGAAGCGCAAAGCATTGGTATGTATGTAATGTAACACGATGAAGCTCAAAAAATTCGGAGGTCGTGCGCTGAGCTACTTACGGGGACATGAGAGTCACGGGCGTTGCGCTTGGGGTCGGTGGCGGAGAAGACGGTGTAGACGAGCACGAAGGTGCCGATGATCTCCGCGGCGAGGCCGGTGCCCTTGGAGTAGCCGGGGCTGAGCTCGTTGGCGCCGCCGCCGTAGCGCACGTAGAAGGCGCTCTGGAAGCCCTTGACGAGCCCGACGCCGCAGATGGCGCCGAGGCACTGCGCGACGATGTAGAGCAGCGCGCGCACCAGCGAGACCTTGCGCGCCAGGAAGAGGCCGAAGGTGACGGCCGGGTTGATGTGCCCTCCCGACACCCCCGCGGTGCAGTAGACGAGGATGAAGATCATGCCGCCGAAGGCCCAGGCGATGCCGAGCACGCCGACGCCGCCGCACGCCGCGTCGGGGCCCGACGCCGCCGCGTCCGTCTGGTGCTTGTACCCGATCACCGTGGCCACCGTGATGTAGAGGAAGAGCAGCGTGGCCACGAACTCGGCGATCACCGCGCGGTACAGCGACCACTTGGTCAGCTCCTCCGCGTCCACCAGCGGCGCCGGGGGCGGGTCCGAGTAGTCCTTGCCCTCGTGCGCCGCGGCCTCGATGTCCTTGGCCATTCTCGCGCTAGCCGCTAGTCTGGTGAGACTTGCTGTGCTTCTTAGCTCAGCAGCTTAGCTTAGCTCTCTCGCTTTAATTTGACGAGACTGGCCGAGGCGAGGCGAGGTATTTAAGGAAGGGCGAGCGGGAGTGAGACGGTGGCGGTGGTTCGTGACAGCAACAGGTGGCTGCTTCATGATTGGATTGTTTAAGTCCTCTTCTCCTCCACAGAGATAAGGCCCCGGCCGGAGCCGAGCGTCTGGCCAGGGAGGTTTCTGGGGTTATAATTTTGCCGACCGCGACCGACTAAAGCGCTCATCATCGTTAGATAATTCTGGAGCCTAACCGGTGGCTCTGCCTAATACGGGGGTTGGGGGATAGATTTAATCAGTGGCTAAGCTTCATTCGGCGACGATACATGCGTGTGTCAGCGTGTCATTGTTTCGAGTCTGCGTCTGATAATGTGTGGTGAATGGTGAGGGAGGCACAAGCGTGAGTGAAGTCTGCAGTGGCCATATGCATGCCTCTGCACTGCTACGCTTGCAGCGAAGACCACCCACCTCTCCGTTTTCTTTTCTTTTGCGAATTTGTATCCCTGTTTCCGACTGCTGAATAGAGAACAACCAAACTTGCTATAAGAATTTGCCACAATTTTTTTTTTACAAAAAAGTTTATCGTGTTGTGCAATCAGCAGTATGGCACATCGCAAGGACCACCTAATGCCTGCTGCTAATTAAGATCGTTATCAGGCGCTTGATTAGGTGCAACCGAAATGTCGTGTTGTGCGCAGGCTTTGGCTGTGTCCCTCATCTCTAATCCCTTACACGAAAAGGGAACACAAACTTGTGGCAGCACAGCGTGTAACGCCCTGTCATGACGTCGTATCATACTAGCACATTCCTGAACCATCAAATCTGGATTCTGGAACCACACCGATTGCTAGCTAGTTGCAACAAGCACTGTGTATGGAGGCCCTCCTCCGTTGCTTTTCACCAGGCAGCGCGAGTTGGAGCTAGAATCAGCTGTTGCTGTTGTTGCAGCTGGTGCACAGAACTGAAGACTCCTTTTCGTGTATGAGGACAGCAACAGCACGAGACAGAAAGTGAAGCCGACTCCCATCTTCCACGAGATCCCATCACAGGACGCTCAAGCCTCATGTTCCAGTGCCCATCCTGTTCGCCCGTGGCGACTACCTGGAAAACGAGGCACACAGAAAGTCGTGAGGTTTTCGTGCAACGTCGATACCCCGGTGTACAACGGCCATGAGATTACTGTAAGCGAAACGGACAACGGTGGAGCAATCAAGCAGTGACGCTGGCACCTTGCATACTTTATATAAGCCTTTATATGGCTGAAACCAGCTGGACGGCACGGGTCCTGCTCACGCCGATTTGTTTGATCGATTTTGGCAACTACACTGCGTTGTCACATTGGACAACAGATTATCCTCTGAGCTCATTTTTAAATCTCAAAACTCCCAATACAGATAATTTCGTTGTGCACAGAGACAACCAGGTCCTAACGATATTGCAGCAGCAGCCGAGCAATCGAATAACTTGCCACATGAGCAAGTGATCTGATTAAAAGAATGACAAGAGAAAACACCAACCGCTCAAACCTTCCCGGTAAAAAAAAAAGTTAAAAAGCTTCTTCCACGAAAAACAATATGGTCAACGGATCAGCAGAGGCGCCTGACGCTGCTGACAGCCAGGAATATCTGATACATAACATAATTTCATATTCATAAAATATATCTGAAAAATAAACAGCGATAATGTGCAGCCTCACTAAACCAGCTAACAAATGGGGTCCGGAATCTACAAGAGCTACACTAACATCCCCCGACCACTGCTTGTGGGATCAGAGTACAGTTCCAGACTTCCAGACTTACATTCCAGGATCCAGGCTAGTCCAAATTCTTGGTTGTCATGCAATTCAGCAGTCCAGGCGTTAAACTTCTACCCCGTGAGCCGCAAAGTTTCTGTACATGTTAATGTGAAACAGATGAATTGACAGATGTAATAGTTACAATGGAATGTACAAATAATGGCTAATTCAAATGAATGTTTGGTGATTTCTTAACTTGTAAAAAATAAGACAACAAATAGTTGGCTTTACCAAAGTTTTTGTTAACCTTTAGCATCATAATCCAGAATATTCACCATTCTAGGTGTCACAAAAAAAAACTAATATTGCACCTTTACTTAGGGTGTTTGAATGCACTAGAACTAATAGTTAGTTAGCTAAAAAAATTAGTGGAATTAGCTAGCTAACAAATAGCTACCTAACTATTAACTAATTTACCAAAAATAGCTAATAACTGAACTATTAGCTAGGATATTTTGATGTCTCAACTAATTTTAGCTACTAACTATTAGCTCTAGTGTATTCAAACACCCCTTAGCAAATTGAAGACAACAAAAATAGTTTAAAGATAGAAAATGTCCATATGACCTTTAACAGTATAACCAATAATACTAACCATCCAAGTTTTCATAGGTTACAGGCTGACGTTAATATTCAATAAATAAAAACGACTGAACTTAGGAGAGTTTGAAGGTGTCAGTGAGATACGTTAGTCATCTAGGATGACCAGATAGTATTGGTAACCAGAAAGGCAAGGCTCAGTATCGGCGATGTCCAAAGGTCACAATGGATGAGGTCAAAGGGGTGAGCAATGCGGGACGTGGAAGTGGGGAAGGGTAAGCGAACGTGGCGCCCAAGCTGACAGACATGGCAGCGTTGCCACAGATGCAAAGGATGGCAGAGGTGCTCGAGAGTATGGAAAGGATGTTGTGACCGGGATGGCCAAGACGACAGTACCAAGTGGAGCTAGAGGCCACAACGGCGATGGCGTAGGGTGGGGCAACACGAGAAGATGTAGAAGGGGCAGGAAGGCGGATAGAATATATGGGGTCGGAACTATGGCAACGGGTGATCACGGCACGAGTGGTAAGATGGTGTATGCTGAGCCCCCAAGGATCGAACTCCATAGAGCAGTGGTTGACGATGGTGAAGCTATGAACCAAAAAGATTCTAAATGATATTGAGAGCAACGAGGATATTGTTGAGATACAAAGGACTAGGAAGAACCGTGTCATCTACTGAGGTGACAGGCATAGTCTACCTGTTACCGACAATGATGAAAGAAGGGAAGGTGGGGCTAAGAGAATGGGGTAAAGAAACAATACTAGGGTTAGGAGTGGTGTGGTACGAGACGTCGGAGTCAACAACACAGTCGGTAGGAGTGGACTGCGATTCTGCGAAGACATGGGATACAAGGAGAGAGCAAGGGAAGGCACCCCCACAGAGCCATCGAGAGGGGTGCTAGGGCCGACAGTGGTGAGCATGCTAACCACGGACATGGGTGGTGGAGACGACAAGGCCTCAAGCGTTATGGAGACAATCTCGACACTGCAGAACACGAACGGTCCAAGAGCGTGGCGACCCTCCTTAGGGTGGAGGGAGACCAGAGGGGTGGTAGAGCTCGATGCAGTCACAGAGAACAGGGTTCATGACTTGATATAAGGCCACGAACGTGGCCTAGAGAAGCTGGTCATCGTGAAGGGAGACATGCACACAGTAGAGAGGCACGTGAACCACGACATGGCGAAGGACGCGCGTCGAGGAAGACGGGGCGAGAAGGTGCAGGAGTGTTGACACCGCGGCGAGCTCCGCATCAACGAGGCGATAGAGGAACAACTCGACGGGGTAGGCATCAGTGACCAGGGGAGGCCTGGAAGGGAAATTGGGTCATCCATTTCCTATAATTAATTGGGAAAACATAGAGAAGTATAGGACAGCGAAGAAGTCTGCAAAGCAAGCGGTTAGTAGAGCCCGGGGTCAAGCCTTTGACAACCTCTATCAACGGTTGGACACAAAGCAGGGAGAAAAGGATATCTATAGGATGGCCAAGATTCGTGAAAGGAAGACAAGAGATGTCAACCAAGTCAAATGCATCAAGGATGAAGCGAACCAACTATTAGTGAAGAATGAAGAGATCAAGAACAGATGGAAGGAGTACTTCAACAAATTGTTCAATGGAGGGAATGAGAGTTCTACAATAGAATTGGACGAACCTTTCGATGACAACAACAGGGGTTTTGTACGAAGGATACAAGAATATGAAGTTAAGGAGGCGCTAAAAAGGATGAAGGTAGGAAAGGCGATGGGCCCTGATGGTATCCCTATCGAGGTATGGAGATGCCTTGGAGACATAGCGATAGTATGGCTGACTAAGCTTTTCAACACCATCTTTCGGACAAACAGAATGCCCGACGAGTGGCGGCGGAGTACATTAGTACCAATCTTCAAGAACAAAGGAGATGTTCAAAGTTGTACTAATTACCGTGGAATTAAGCTCATGAGCCATACAATGAAGCTATGGGAGAGAGTCATTGAACACCGCCTGCGAAAGATGACGAGCGTAACCCAAAATCAGTTTGGTTTCATGCCCGGGAGATCAACTATGGAGGCCATTTTCTTACTAAGACAACTTATGGAGAGATTTAGAGAACAAAAGAAGGACCTGCATATGGTCTTTATAGACTTGGAGAAGGCTTATGACAAAGTACCTAGGAGTGTAATGTGGTGGGCCTTGGAAAAACACAAAGTAGCAACAAAGTACATTAATCTTATTAAAGATATGTACAGTAATGTTGTGACAAGTGTCCGAACAAGTGATGGGGACACCGATGACTTTCCAATTAACATAGGACTACATCAAGGGTCGGCTTTGAGCCCTTATCTTTTCGCTTTGGTGATAGATGAGGTCACAAGGGACATACAAGGAGATATACCGTGGTGTATGCTTTTTGCCGATGATGTGGTACTTATTGAGGAGAGTAGGAGTGGTGTCTCGCAAAAGTTGGAATTGTGGAGGCAGACGCTGGAAGCAAAAGGTTTTAGGCTTAGTAGGTCTAAAACGGAGTATATGAAGTGTGATTTCAGTGCCATGGGGTATGAAGATGGCGATGTTAGTCTTGATGGGCAAGTGGTACCCAAGAAAGACACTTTTCGTTACTTAGGATCAATGCTTCAGAAGGATGGAGACATCGATGAGGATGTCAGTCATAGAATTAAAGCTGGGTGGTTGAAGTGGCGGCAAGCGGCGGGTGTCTTATGCGACCCCCGGATGCCACACAAACTAAAAGGCAAATTCTACAGGACAGCAATCCGGCCGGCTATGTTGTATGGAGCAGAATGTTGGCCCACTAAAAGACGACATGTCCAACAACTATGTGTGGCAGAGATGCGTATGTTGCGCTGGATATGTGGCCACACAAGGAGAGACCGAGTCCAGAATGATGATATACGAGAGAGAGTAGGAGTGGCGCCAATTGAGGAGAAGCTTATGCAACATCGTTTGAGATGGTTTGGACATATCCAACGAAGATCTGATGAGGCACCAGTGCATATCGGAATAATTAGGCGTCCTGAGAATGTGAAGAGAGGTAGAGGTCAACCAACCTTGACGTGGACAGAGGCTGTGAAGAGGGACCTGAAGGAGTGGAATATTGATAAAGAGCTCGTCGTGGATAGGAAGGGGTGGAAGTGGGCAATTCACGTGCCAGAACCTTGATTTATAGTTTCGCTTTTCCTCTTTAATCGTTTGATCTTTTCTTGTGCCCATTTAGATCTTGCTGGTTCTTGTGGGTTTTATCTCTTTTATGTGTTTCCCCGTTTCGTCGTTTTTCGGTTCTCCTTTGCCTTTGTTTCCCCTTTTTTCTTTGGGGGTTGAGCTCTGAGGTTTTCATACGGGGTTTCATCTCTAGCCTACCCCAACGTGCTTGGGACAAAAAGGCTTTGTTGTTGTTGTTGTTGTTGTTGTTTGACGACCAACACAAACACATGGACTAACTAGTTTGTCTAGATTTTATTTATCTCAGATGCATAAGGTTCAACACAAACCAAGAAAGAATTCAGTTAGGGGACACAATTTATTTGGAGCAAAAAGGACTTGAGTGTGCTGGAATTTGGCGCACCGAACAGTATCCGGTGCACCAGGCCCGTACAACTCCAAACTAGCCACTCACGGGAATTCTAGGGCAGCCTCCGCTATAATTCACCGGACTGTCCGGTGAGCCAGCGAGCAACGGCTCCCTGCGCGCCAACAGTCGTTTCGTCAGAAGGAACAGTGATGAACAGTGTCGCGCAGAAGTCAGAGAGCACCGGACTGTCCGGTGTGGCATCAGACTGTCCGGTGCAGCAAGACGACAAAGGCTCCAACGGTCGACCAGCTCCGAACCCTAACGGTTGCGCTGACGTGGCGCGCACCGGACAGTGCACAGTGGCTGTCCGGTGCGCCCATCACCAGCAGAAATCAGCCAACGGCTAGAAGTGGTTGGGAGGCTATAAATACCCCCCAACCACCTCATTCACTCCCATCCAAGCCTTCTGAAATCTTCATTCATTGCAAGAGCAAAAGCCCAACACTCCAAGACACAATCAAAGCAATCAATCCACTCAAAGCCCCAAAATCAACTCTAGTGCATTAGGGCTTGTGAGAGGATCACTTGTGTTCTTTTGTTGCTCTTGTCGCTTGGATTGGCCTTTTCTTTTTCCCTTCTATTTCTCAAGAGACTCGTAATCGAAGCAAGAGACACCTAAGTGTGTGGTGGTCCTTGCGGGGTCTAAGTGACCCGTGAGATTAAGGAAAAGGCTCACTTGGTCTAAGTGACCGTTTGAGAGAGGGAAATGGTTGAAATAGACCCGACCTTTGTGACCTCCTCAACGGGGACTAGGTTCTTTGGAACCGAACCTCGGTAAAACAAATCATCGTGTTCACTCGCCTTGATTCTCGTTTGATTTGTTTTCCCTCTCTAACGTTTCCTTGCTAGTATTGGTTTGAGTTGGCTCCCATACGTCATCCGCATTCTTTGAGCAACTCTTAGCAAGAGAAACATTCTTTTGACTTGAATTTAATTCTAACGCTAACCCCGGCTTTTAGTGTGTGTTTTAAGTTGATAAAATTCAGGTTTCGCCTATTCACCCCCCCCCCTCTAGGCGACTTTCAAGGCCGACAGCTGGGACTACGGTATGCGGCGCAGGCAGAGCAAGGAGTGGCGTGGCCTGAGCATAGGGGAGCGCGTGTTCAGCAGGGGCATGCATGGCGGTGGCTAAGTTGAGCGTGGCGTCGGGGCCGAGGCAGATGATTGCATGAGCGACGCGTGACTTGAGGGGAGGTCGGCTATAGGGTGCGGCGAGAGTGCAGAGTGGCTCTAGCGGTCTAGCCAGGGCGAAAGGTAAGGAAGCACACCAACCGCGAGGTCTTACTACCCGAGGAAGGTCCCTGAGAGGAAGGCGAGGATGTCCGCTGCCGGGATGGGGACAACGAGCAGAGGACGGATGGAGCTCGCCATGGGGTTGGCGAAGCAGACGAAGATGGCGGCACCCACCGTATGCAGGGGTGGCGCGCCAGCGACTACAAGACAGAGTGAGCCCGACATGGGGTTGTCGATGCCGACGGACAAGATGGTGGCGTCCACCACAGGTGGGTGTTGTGAGCCAGTGGTTCCAGCCATGGGGAAGACCTAAGCGACGATCAGCAGACAAACCACGAGCGGGTAGGGTGGCGCAAAGCAGAGGAGAGCGACGTTGCATTCGCAACAGATGTTGTCAGCGGGGAGGACCTCCACGAGCGGACGGGGACCGACAGAGCGGCCACCGAAGGTGAGAGGATGACGGCTAGTACTAGGCATAAAACCCGAGCCCGAAGCCC
The DNA here is from genome assembly GCA_029449295.1 of Zea luxurians. NCBI lineage: Eukaryota > Viridiplantae > Streptophyta > Magnoliopsida > Poales > Poaceae > Zea > Zea luxurians. Next base: position 61,025,148 of record JAOPSE010000009.1, read on the forward strand.
AAAACCTAAAATACCCGAGCCCATACCCGTTTAGCCCAAAACCCAGTACCCAAATGGTTCCAGCGTGTAACAAAACTAAATACCCGATTTTAATTCAGGCCTAATCGGGTAACACACGACGGTACTCAAAATACCAACTAAGCCCGAAATTATTTTTGATGTAGATCTATAGACTTCCTAATTCCGACACAGCCCACCAACGTAAAGGCTTTAATGCCTCAGCCAGGCCACGCCGACAGCCCTCCAGTGCCCTAGCGAGAAGCGCTGGACCTCTGGTGTCCACAGACCAATGACCAGCCAGACACAAGCATCCACGATTCCAAGACTAGACGCCAAGACCAGATGGAGCTTGAGTCGTTAGCCTGCCACCAACCATGTGCCAATGCGGGCGCCCCCACTGCCACGAAATCTAGCCATCGTTCGGCCTCGGACTCTAGCTATTCGACCGTCAGCTCCGGAGCATGGTCCATCCGTGTTGTTCTCCTCTCCTTTGGGCTCTAGTCGTTCAGCGCACTAGGCACCACGCCAATTCATCATGTCCTCTGTTTGCTACTCATGTTGATTGATATATAATTATATATGCTCGCCTGCCCATTGTAGCATGTAGCTATGGTGCGCCTCCACATGGCCATTTCAGGGTGGGCATAGAGATAGAGATGGTGGTGAACTGGTGATGTTGTTCTGCGCCCTAAACAAAATTGGTCATGTTGTATTGTTGTTACATTGGTTCAATCTTCAGAGTTCCCTGTTAAATTCACAAGGCTACTTGTATCTATTAGATTGCCGAAACCAGCAACAAAATGGTCCTTTTGCTCTCAGTTCTTTCTTCTTAATTTGTCGACATGTGTTATTTCCAATGACCAAAAGCTACAGTGGTGGTGATTCTGGTAACCTTTGCACCAAAGTTTTCCATGAACCAGTTCTTTAAAATTGGGTAGAATGGGCTACCCGAACCCGAAACTTTCGAGTACCCAAAATATCAAGTATACAATACATGAAACCTATTTTGAGGTATCATTTCTAGATACCAGAAATTTGAAAAGCCCAAAAAACCCGACCTGGATTTTTGGGCTAACCCGAGTGCCCAGTACTAATGACGGTGGATGAGTGAGGTGGAGTAGGGAGGTGGCGGCTGGGGATGAGAGATGAGACCCTAGCTCTGATACCGTGTGGATAGACTAAAAACCCTAACCCTATTTGGGTAGGGGATGTATTGATATATAATTAGGTAGGTGGGCCAAGGCCCATTATAACTATAGGACACAATGACACCACACTAACATACTTTTCCTATTTTCTTTGGACTTCTCCCCTACGATTGAAGTCTGATACTTTTCACACTCTTTCGCACTTATTTTGTTTGGGTCTCCACCCAGTTCGATCGTTCGGTTCGTGCTCTCCAGTGCGACAATGGTCGCGAGTTCGACAACTCCATCTCCCGCTCTTTCCCTAAGAACGGTCGAGCCGAACGCAAGACTCACACCACCACCAACATGATATGTTGCATCTCTTCCAATTGTCTCTCTCCGCTAGCTATTGGGTGGAGGTGCAGAATACTACCACCCATCTCAGCTGCCTCCCCTCCAAGGCGGGTCAATCATCCCACTCCTTTCTTCATCCTCTTCGGCACCGCCCCTTCCTATACGCACCTCCACGTCTTTGGTTGTGCATGATCCCAACACCTATACCAGTGCTCCTCACAAACTTTCCCCCTGATCCACTCGATGTCTTTTCCTCGAGTACTCTGACCACAAGAAGTACCGATGTCTTGACTTTCTCACCCACCGCGTCATCATCTCTCGACATGTCGTTTTTGGTGATGTCTTCCCCCTTGCTAGATCCTCCCCACCCCTTGACCTCGAGTCCCCTCGATTTCAATCTCATCATCTTTCCATCACTTCTCCCATCCTCGGTCCCGCCATCCTCTCCCATGCCATGTGCGGCCCCTTCCCCTTTGACTGCACCAAGTGACGCCTCATCGCCTCCGCCACATGCGGCACAATCGCCTTCAAAAGCACCACACGTAGGCCTGTCACCCCCGCCCGCACCTCGTTTGACCTCGCCTCTCTGACCACATTCGGCTCGCTTCATCGATCCCGCACGTGTCTACCAACGACGTGTACGATCCAATCCCTCTGTCCCCTCTGCTGAGCTAGCCAGTGCCTCCGCCTGTTCCCGTGACGAGCTGTCGGTGCACCATCCAGTCGCTATCCACCACGACCCTCGCCACGTTCACCCAATGGTGACATGTCGATCAACCGGTATTCTCCGACCTATCGACCGACCGGTGCTCACGGTCGACGTTGCTCTGGCTCCCTCATATGTCCCCTCCTCTGTCAGTGTCGTGCTCGCCGATCCCCATTGGCATCACGCTATGGAGGAAAATGTGGCCCACTGGCCAACCACACCTAGGACTTGGTGTCGTGTCATCCTGGCACCGAGTTGGTCACCAGCAAGTGGATCTTCCGCTACAAGCTCAAGTCTGACGGCTCCCTAGATGCGTACAAGGATCGTTGGGTCCTTCGTGATTTCAATCAGCGTACGACAAGACCTTTAGCCCCGTTGTCAAGCTCGCCACCGTTCGGACCATCCTCTCCCTCGTCCTCTACCGGGATTGAGCGGTCCACCAGCTAGACGTCAAGAATACTGTAGCTAGCCCACCGACTTCATCAACTCCGCTCACACGGGTATGGTGTGTAAGTTAAACCGTTCTTTGTATGGCCTGAAGCAGGCGCCGCAGAATTGGTACAGTCGTTTCGCCTCCTACTTGGTCTCCCTCAGCTTCGTCGAGGCCAAGTCAAACACGTCCTAGTTCATCCATTAGCGCGGCGATGACACCATCTACCTCCTCTACGTCGACGACATCGTGCTCACGGTGTCTAGTGCCGCCCTCCTCGAGCACACGGTCGTCGCGCTTCAATGTGAGTTCATGGTGAAGGACCTGGGTCCTCTCCACCACTTCCTCGAGGTCGCCATGGAGCGACGCCCCTAGGCCTCTTCATTCACTAGCGCTAATACGCCATCAACATTTTGGAGGGGATTGACGTGTTTGACTGTAAGCCTTACTCCATGACTGTTGACACTCAGGTGAAGCTCTCCGACGACGAAGGTCCTAGGTCAACAACGTGACGGCCTATAGGAGCCTCAACGTGACTCTCCAGTAACACAGCTTCACCAGGCTCGACGCCGCCTACACGGTCCAACAGAAGTGCCTTCAATGCACACCCCACGAGAGCCCCACCTCACCATTGTCAAGTAGATTCTTCGCTACTTTCGTGGCTCAATCGACTCCGGCCTCCTTCGACCTTCTCCGACTTCAGAACTAGTGGTCTGCACCGACGCTGATAAACCTCTGGCTATGTTGTGTTCCTGGGCACCAACCTCATCTCCTAGTCCTCGAAGTGGTAGCCCGTTGTCTCCCACCGTCTCCTGAGGCCGAGTATCACGTTGTGGCCAATGGCATGGTCGAAGCTTACTGGCTCCATCAGCTTCTTCATAAGCTCCGCAGCCCCTCGTGTGTGCCACCCTCGTCTACTGCGACAACGAGAGCGTGGTCTACCTCTCCACCAATCCTGTGCAGCATCAGCGTACGAAGCATGTGGAGATTAACCTCCACTTCGTCTGCGAGTCTCGTTGACAGCAATGTTCGCGTTCTTCGCTTCCTGACCACTTTGCAGTTCGCCGACATCTTCACCAAAGGGTTTCGATCCAGTCTCAACATTTGTACAGAATAGAGTTGTGCTTGCGGGGTAGTGATGGATATCAAGCCAACTCGACTCCTTATGGCTCGTTACTGTAATGAGCCAGCTCGGCTCGACTCGTTATACAGACAAGTTAAACATCTGGCTCTGCTTGGCTTGTTAAAGAGCTCGAGCAGCTCTATAGGCTTACGAGCCACACCAACTAAACACAAAGATCCATATAAAGAAATATATATAACACAAAATACAATCATAGTTAAAGTGTTTAACACTCCAAATACAAAATCACTATAACACTATTGTCGTACTATCATCCTAGACTCTAACTTCCAACATTAAATCAAACAACCAAGTATGCATTAGAGTACAGATTTACAAACCCTTATTATAACAAGATAGCAACAAGCATCATTGTAGAGCAATCCATCATCCATTCCACAAATGTGTAACATTTTATTGCACAACACTAATGTTGTATGCAGGCAATCGCAAGTTCACAAAATCACAACCAATAATCAAATATTCAATAGCAATGCAGGTTTGTGGCCATGCAATAATGCAATACAGCAAATATGCAAAATTTCATCACACGGCACATCTACATATGTCCATATCACAGATCGTAACTATGAGGGTAAAAATATGAGACAAGGACACACCGACGACAATACGAAGTTGTGTTGTGGCTTAGCTTGGTTTATCTAGCTCGCGAGCTGGTCCGAGCTAGCTCATTAGAGAACCAAGCTAGAACGCTAGCTCGACACGCTACAAAATAAAAACAAGTCGAGCCACTAAAATGAAGGCTTAAGACGAAGGCCAAAGAGGGTAGGGAACATTAGGTTCGTGCTCCACGTTATTCGACGAAATCACAAAGTTGCCCATACACATGCAACTAAATCTTGTCCCACAGGTTCACCTCCATGTTGGCAAGAAAAAAGAACGAGCATGGCCATGCACCGCCGAAAATGTGGTGTAAATGATTGGGAATGTGGTGTTCTTTAGGGCTAGTGCATGACTTGGAGTGACTACACATGAATGATTCACCCATTGTGTAAGGGGCTTAGTGCATATTTACCCTCATGTACATGTGCACATATACTGGCCTTAGGGCCTCATAATGAATACAAGTGCTATTCATAACATGGTATCGAAGGGAGAAATTAGGGTTAGCTTTTTTCACTCTAATCTTTCCAACGCACCTTGCACTTGCTTACTCACTCTAATCTTTCGTCGCTCGTGGTTGTCATTCGCCTTGCGAAGAAGTTGCATGTGTGTGCGTTGCTCCGTTCCGCTCGAGCATGCACGCGCGTGCGCTGTCTCCTCTTCCCGTGCGTGTGTCGCCACCTCCGGTTGTGTGCGCCTCACATCCGTTCGCGCGTTCGCAGATGACGTCGGTCTGCTCGAGTCCATCCTCCCACTGATGGTGAGCCTCTTTCAGATCCTACTCGCTATCGTCACATTGTTGGTAGTCTGATCTATATTGGTGTTACTCGTCCTAATATCTCGTATTCTATGCATATTCTGAGTCAGTTTGTATCTGCCCCCACTCAACTTCGCTACAACATCTTCGTGTTCTACGTTATCGTCATGGAACTATTTCTCGATTATGTTCTTTCCTTGCTCTAGATCCTTGCAGCTTCAAGGGCTGGACAAAATACTCGTGGCTCGTCAGTTCGCTCGGCTCGTAGTTAGCTCAACTCGGCTCATTTCAATTTTGTCATGAGCTAAGCTAGTATCTCAGCTCGAATTGTTAACGAGTCAGCTCGAGCCAGCTCGTTAGCTCGAACAAGCTAGCATTTGTCAGCAAAATGAAGCCTCCACTTGTGTTGAATGAACTAATAAGTGATGATCTATTGATTTGGAGTAGAATTGATGTGATTATGAAATTATGAGTACTATTACTCTATTTCTAGTGTTAAATTAGTGCATAATTAATTAACAATTGATTATATTGTTGTCTATATATGCATATTGTTTTTTGTTATGGCTCACGTGCTAAACGAGCCAGCTCAAGCTTGCAAACGGGCCGAGCCGATTCTCTGGCTCGGCTCCTTAACGAAACGAGCCAACTCAAGCTCGGTCGAACCGAGCTGAGCTGACTCGATATCTAACCCTCATGTCTACTGTGATGCGACTTGGGCTAGTGATTCCTTAGATCGCCAATCTCTTTCTACCTATTGTATTTTTTCTTGGTGGTTCCCTCATTGCTTCAAAGACTAAGAAGAAATTAGTAGTTTTCCGTTCGAGTACATAAGTTGAGTTGCGTGCAGCGTGCTATGGCTCTTGCGACCACATAAGTGACTTGACTACGATGGTTGCTGGCTGATTTTGATGTTTCTGTGTCTACATCGAATCCCCTTTTGTCTGACAATAAAAGTGCTATCGGTATTGCTCGTGAACCGGTAAAGCATGAGCTTACTAAGCATATTGGTGTCGATGCTTATTATACACGAGCACAGTTCAATATGATGTCATTGATCTTTGTTATGTGTCTTTGGAGCTTCAATTGGCTGATTTCTTCACCAAAGCACAGACCAGAGCTCAGCATCAGTTCTAATTGTCCAAACTTAGTGTGGTTGATCCACCTTGAGTTTGAGAGAGGGTGTTAGATGTATATTTCATGTTTTCTATATTTCCACATTGTAGAAGGGGCTTAGTGCATATTTACCTGTGAAGGAGCCTCTAGCTGAGTTAGTTAGATGGTCTCAATACCTTAGGTGTTGGGTTCAACTATCCGTGGGAGCGAATTTCAAGCTAAGATTAAAAAAAAGTCACTTGCTAGTTTCCTTGTCGGCATGGGTGAACCGACCTACAGTGGGCGGGCCCTCATGTAAGGGGTTGGTCGTGTGTGTTAGACCTCAAAGCACGGCATCCCCATGTATGAGGGGGCATCTTTCGTGCTTTTCTCGGCTGGGCTCTAGTTGTCCTCTTCGTAGTGAAATATCGTGGGGACGGTCTTTCCCCCACCGGCCAAGTTTTATTTAGTGCATATTTACCCTTATGTATCGGTGTATATATAATGTCCTTAGGACCTCATATTGAATATAAGTGTTATACATAACATGACTAGGGATGGCAATTTTGTAACAACACATCCACTCTCGGACCGGCAGTACTTACTCCTGGCAGCCCTCTAGGACCATAGACCATCCCCACAGACCAACACAAGTCTTTTGTGCGCACTTTGTCCTCACTCATGCACACCCAAGAAAACTTCCCGGTCGGTCATCCATCCCAAATTGCTCCAAGCTAAGCACGTTTAACTTGGAGGTTCTTTCGAGATAGGCTTCCGAAAAAAAGATGCACCTAGTTTGTATGAGTACTCTATTAATTCTATTAAGTCTTGGGCCAGGATATCACCATCCACTGGGACCAGGATATCACAAATTTTAACCCGTGAATCCAAAACACGACGAGTACGGGTGAAGATTTTGACCCAAGGGTGCACCCGCACCCGACCCGAAGTTTTGCGGGTGTGGGTGTGGGTTTCTATTTCAACCCGTGGGTGACCCACACCCGACCTGAAATTTGGTTCATTATTTGTTTTGCACAAAAATGATTAAGATACAATAGTAATTATTTTAAATAAGTAACTTGGCTAATGACTCATGAAATGTTTTGTTGTTCAACGTGAAAATGCTAAAACTTCGTACATGTAACTCAATTATTGCTGCTACTTAATTGCTTATAGCAAAACTATTGTTTCAAAGTGTACACTAAGTAAAACCCGCGGGTGACCCAAAACCCGACGGGTTCAGGTGCGATCGCGGGTAGGTTTTTGCTCCAGCCGACCCGAACCCGACCGATTGCCATCCCTAAACATGACTCACTAAACCGATAGAAAAAATTAATTAAGCATGAATATCCTTTTCAGAAATAAAGCTAGATAACAATTATATGATCAAAATCTAATGGAGAAGATATGAGAAACCCCTAAGGGCTTGTTTGGGAGTAGGTGGAATAGAGGGGATTGAGGGGGCTAGAACCCCTCACTATTTAAAACTGAATAGTGAGGTATTCTAGCCCCCTCAATCCTCTCCATTACCCTTACTCCCAAACAAGCCCTAAATCTGAACAAAATGGAAAATGAGAATTAGAGCCATAGGAAGATGGAAAAATAGTCAATCAACTTCAACGAGCATAACCTTTGTTCTTCATGTCATCTCCTTTCAACTCCTCTTTGGTTGAGCATGTCTTTCCTCACTACATGCTAGCACCATGTCACCTCTTTCAACCCTAGTGCTGCCTCTCTTGACTTGACGTCATCCTTTGCTTCCACCACTCCCACAACCTTTCATCCCTCCTCGTGTCTTTTCTTGCTTCTTACTCCACACTGATGATGGCAACCATGTCAACTTCAGCTATCAACAACCATGATAACCAACAACAAGAGTTTGTCAAGCTACTCCCTCTCTCTTTCTCGCTTTTTGCCCAAGTCATGATGACATTGTTTCAGGCAAACCATCTAAGATTGATCCCTGATCAGATCTGAGCCTCAACCTTGCATCTAATGACTACGTTATGTCAAGTACATATGTGCCTTGTGTTGAATATTGCATGGTGCTTGTTATGCCTCATATTTCACCATCTATGCCGCTTATCTTCATCAAGGTTCTCTAAATACCCATTTAGAGAAAAGAGTAAAATACATAAGTAGCCCTTAAATGTGTCATTTAGGTCCACCAACAATGAAAGTGCATTCTAGTGTCCCTAATCTTTTTAGTAGATGCACTATAGGACCATACCCTCCATGTAGGCAGTAGTTCTAAAATGGCATGAATAAGGTCTCACTTGTGGTGGGCTCTCATTCATCATCCTCCCTCGCTTTGCAAAGCAAAGGACGAAGAGCACTTTTTGTCCTGTGCTCAAATGCCTCATGCGACAAACCTAGTTAGCATGTTAGGCCGACGCTAGACCCCATGTCAAGGGGGTATGAACTAGTGATGCAGCACTTGAAAAGAATAAATGCTAGGAAATGCAGCCTAGATGGCATAATGTGAAAAGTTTAAGGACTGCCCATGCATCAAACCAATAATGCTTTTACTGCTAGTACTTTGAATATGCACCAGACCAATAATGATTTTACTGCTATTACTTTGAATATACACCAGACCAATAACGATTTTACTGCTAGTACTTTGAATATACACCAGACCAATAATGATGCACCACTTTGAATATACACCAGACCAATAATGATTTTACTGCTAGTACTTGTGTGGCCCTTATGATTGAGTTTGCATCAAAACAAAATGGTAAGTGGCTTTGATTGTTTGAGGTCATGACGATCAAGCTGACAAGCACGACACACAACAACAACAATAACAACAATAACAAAATCTTTTAGTCCCAAACAAATTGGAGTAGGCTAGAGTTAAAAACCCAATAAAACCCAAAAATCAAGGTTCGATCATATGGATAGTTGTTTTCCATGAACTCCTATTCAAGGCTAAATCTTTGAGTATATCACATCCTTTCAAGTCTCCTAAAATTGTCTTTTCCCATGTCAACTTCAGTCTTCCTCTTTCTCTTCTCATTGCTATCGCTATAATACTATTAGCTGCTATTGTACTATTATCCCTCTATTTGAGACTATATTCCTATAATTTCTATTTTTATATATTACTAAGGTTTCCCCTTGCCTTACCCCTTATCGCTTTAAAGGTAAAAAGGAGGATGGCCGCCTTACCTCGCCTTATTGCCTTAACAACTATGGATCAAATCTACAAATCTAAAATATTTATGGTTGAATTGTGCAGGAGAAATGAAGAAAATAGAGGTCATAATGATTAGTCACGATAAGTCGGCCTTATCCCCATTGTAAGTTCGATTAGGGTGTACGACTAGGGCGACTAGAATTCTGATCATCCGACTAATCATCAGTTAATCATGATTAGTCGTCTGATTAGGAGTTTAACTGACTAATTGCAAGTTTTTGGGCCAATTTCTAGCCTGAACCGCTAGTCTTTTTTTGTTGGACGCAATGAGTAAGGGTTCTTTTTTATTTATCTTTACATTGTGGTCCCCACCCTAGTCTCGCCGTATCCAGGATGTTGTTGTTGTCAGCTCTAGTGCCTCCTGTCGTCAGCTCCAGTACGGCGCCCCCTCCTACCGCCACCCCTATGCGACTCGCCTCCTATTGTCGTCCCTGCGTGGTTGCATCGCCTGCCTCCTAGAAAATAAGCACCTCTTCAGACATTAATCCCCACCTTCTTTTTTCTCATCCTTCTCTTAGGATCCTTGATCCTTCTCTGTTGTATACTAGTTCCATTGCTTGTTCTACCATTGGTCCATTGCTAAGTCTGGTCCTCCTTTGCTTGTTACGCCGCTACAGATAGGGATAGGACCCGACGTAATGACATAGGATCGATCTTTTTAGAATTTGTGCTGCCCCAGCGCGATGGCACAATTCATGCCACGCGTGAATCAATTGCAACAGCTTCATCTAATGTTGCAACTTCAACTAGTTCTTACATAAAAGAAAATGCAATTGCTGCATTATCCCTAGAAATGCTTGAGATGGCTAATGATCCTAAGAGAAAGGCTCGATCTTTAAACCCGGGATGGAATTATGAATTCTAGACAGATTGGTTCAATGTATTTTTGCCAAAAAGTTGTCCCTACAAGAATCAAAACGTTCAAACAATATATTGTTGGGGGTTTGGTGATTGTTAGACAGTTATATGTTGTCGTGTATTGTGCGGCTTGGAGCCTAGCTTCCAGCTGACCGGTCTGGTATAGTATAGTTAATTAGAGAGATTTGGGGGGAGGAGTCCAGGCCCTGAAAGATTGGGTAGGACGTAGGATCCTACTGGCTCATTAGATTCAGGAGGTTTCCTTTTGCCTCACGTCCTCCACCCCTATATATGTATATGTATTGTCTCTCAATCAATCTACTATTCCTCCAAATCTACATTACTTTCATAGTATCACGAATCTAGGGTTTTATATCTGTCTGATGCTTCCGCTCCAGCAAGCCCCGTTCCGGCGCCGCTCCATGGCTGCCGGTCTTCCGCCGTCGCCTCACATCGTATCCGGCAACGAATCTGTCGCATAGTCACAAAGTTCCCGAATCGATAGGGTCGATGAACGTGGTACGCTGCCTATGAGAGACTTTTACATGGTGGAAACAAAAATGACCACGTGTATCTGGGTCGAGGGTCGCTACCACTGTACCTGTTTCTTGTGACTATGATCTGTCGGCGCCGAGCTTCCTCAGGACACCGACGTCCTCGACAATGTCGCTGCTGCCTAGGAACGCAAGCGCCTGGCCCAAGTTGCCTGCGATGACGCCTTGGCTCGTGCTCCCGACGCTGATCGAGAGGCAACCCTTTCCCATCAGGAAAGCGACACGGCCGACGCTCGCGTGCGCGTGACCCTGGAACGTGTTGCCAGCGGTGCCCCGCCCAAAGGGCAAGGTCGCCTCCAATGGCGATCCTGACAACAGGGCCCTTGTTTCGTCCCCGGACGCCGCCCTTCGACAACAAGGGGTCACAACCCTGTTAGATCTGCATGCCCAAGTCGTCACCATGTTGAACATCTGCGTCCTCATGTTGCTCCTCCTCGACATCAACTCCACGTTCTACGCTCGATGGTGTGACACCTTCCTTCTCACCCTCACCAAGTTCTCCTTGGAACACCATTTCCTCTCCGGCATCGTCGCTCCTGCCTCGCATGATTGGGTACACATGGATGTCATTGTCCACACCTGATTCCTCAGCACCATCTCCAACAAATTCGCCGACACGATGTTCCAGGCTCCCAGTGTGGCGCCACTACCCGCATTTTGTGGATCTCCATGAAGTCCCAATTCCTAGGGAACCGCACCACCCGTGCCCTTTACGCCGACCAAAGTTCCGCTCTTTCTCCTAGGGCGACCTTCTCGTCGCTGATTATTGTCATCTCTACAAGAAGCTTGTCGAGGACCTTCGCGACCTTGGCGAGCCTGTCTCTAACAGGACCCTCGTCCTCAACATCGTCCAAGGCCTCAATGAGCGCTTCCTCGCGCTTGATCCGCATATTCATCGCACATACCATCTACCCCCTGTGGCTTCCTACTTCTACACTCCATGCGTCCACTTCGTCCTTGTGGCACCAGCGTCTTGGGCACCCCTGATCACATCGCCTTACCTCACCTAGCACAGTCTTGTGTTATTTCCTGTACTAAAAGTGCTACCACTCCTTTGTGCCATGTTTGTCAGTTAGGCCAGCATGTCAGTCTTCCCTTTCAGGCTTTGTTCGATTGCATCTGGATTGGAGGGGATTGATGGGGATTAAATCCCTTTCTATTCAATTTTAACTATGAAGAAATTTAATCCTCTCTAATCCCCTTCAATCCACCTCTAATCGAACAAGACCTCATGCGTTCTCCTTTAGGGCTGCTAGAATTTTTCAGTTAATACGTTGTGATTTTTAGACTTCCCCTATTATCAGTCTTTGCTTATAAGTATTATCTGGCTATTTTGGATTATATGGTGGTAATACATGCAGTTAACTGATGGGGATCATATGGTGGTAATACATTCGAGCTCCAATGTCTAGCAAAGATAAATGTGAGCCTTTGTTGTTCGGCTTCTGACTGTGAGCACAGTTGGAGTACATTTGCTCATGTATGTGTATCTTCCCACCTTCTATTTGCCTTTTTCTTCTTCTCAAAGTTGTTGTCCAGTCCATATTGTAGGTTCTTAGGTTTTCTTCTCAAAGAATTGAATTAGATCATGAATCGCTTGCCTTGCGAGGTAATCAAAATATCAAGATCGCTTGACTTGTAAGAAATTTTGGTAAGACCAAGATAGCTGATGATAGTTATAAGAGAAAAAACAGAAAAGCCTAGAACAAGGACATAACCATGGAGTCATTAGATCAAAGGCGAGGGAACAAGCTACATTCAGTGAATCAAATGTGAGTTCTCTCTTTATTCAAGTTCCTCAAAAGGTTTGGGTGCAAACTGATTCGACATTCCATAAATGGTAATGGAAAAAGGAATAAACATTCAATGGCTTGGCAAAGAAAGAGGTGTGAGGTAATCAAAAAAATATGTTAACATATTACAGTCCTTTCTATAGGTCTTGCATTGTGTTAAAGGGCCCCATTTACCAAGACAAGGAGAGTAACACCAACCAAGACTTGACACATACAAGAACTTAATAGTTTAATACTACCACTTGGTAGTTCAAAAAACAAATGTCACAGTGCATAATTAGGAAGTGAGTAACACAAGCAAATGATCAGCAATCACATACAAACAGTGGTACTCAAGTACACAGTCAATTACACCCATATGGAAGGAAAACATACCAGCTGATTAAAGCATTCATGTGCAGCTAATATCGCTTTAGCCTTCTTGCAATGTTGTCATATGATTGGTGCCTGCCAGCCTTAGCAAAAGCACGCTTCATATTCTCCATTGTGGACCGTGACAACTCAACTCTCATGTCAATCATCTCATCAGCACGCTTCGTCACCTCAGTAAACCTGCCAAAATCAAGCAGCCCTGCTATTAGCTCTTTGGCAGAGTCCTCAGCTGGGGTGATGTTGTGCTCCACAATACAGCGCCACACGTCGATTGCTGCAGATGGGTTAAACTCCTTAAAGAACAAGCTGATAGCAGCAGCGCAATTGGATGCAGTAGGCAGTTGCTCATTCTTGGTCATCTCCGTTAGGAAACTTTCAGCCTCACGAGCCTTGCGATGCTTGATGAATCCTTCCAGTATGGTGTTGTATGTGACAGAATTTGCAAAGACGCCGTTGAGGGGCATTTCATCAAGCAACCCAAGAGCATCGTCTATGCTACCAGCATTGCAGTGGAGGCCAATCATGGCGCTGTACATTGAGAAATTGGGAACGAGGCCGGCTTCAGAGACCATCATGTGCCAGATGGCTACGGCGTTGAGGTAGTCACCCTTGCGGACGACCAGATCCACAGCTGTAGAAAAAAAATTGATCCCCGGCAAGCAGCCCTTGCTCCGCATCACCTGCAGAAATTTGAAGGCCTCGTCCAACAGGCCGCCCCGAACGAGAGTGGAGAGGAAGGAGTCGTACGCGGATACGTTGGCTGCGTCCCAGCCGATGCGGACGACCATCTCGCCAAAGACGCTCTTGGCGCGCACCGCGTTCCCCTCCTTCTCCCATGCCTCGAGCAGTATCGCGAACGTGTCGCCGTCGGGTGGGATGGTGGCCTTGGTACGCTCGAAGACGTCCTGCGCATCCTGCGCGCGACCCTCGACGCGGCAAATCGCCGAGAGCAGCGAGTTGAGCGCGACGGCGTCGTGCTTGAGGCCGTAGCGGTCCATGACGTCTAAGGCCGCGATTGCATCTTTGATGTTGCCAGCGGCGCAGTAGGAGGCGAAGACGGAAGCGAAGGTGGCGACGGAGACGAGCCCGCCGCCGCCCTCCTGCTTCATGGAACGGATGGCGTCCCACATGGGCTCGAACATGGCGGCCTTGCCGAGGATGTCGACAAGGAGGTTCCATGCGTAGGCGGTGTGCGACACGGACTGCCCCGCCCAGCGGAAGAAGCGGACGGCGGACTTAGGGCGCTTGTAGCATTCGCGGGACTTGAGCACCAGTTCCTCGACCTCGGCCGTGGGGCCGATGCCGCAAGCGGACAGCGCCGCCTCCACCTCCCCCGCCGGGACGCGGCAGATAATCTCCAGAAAAGCCTCCGCGCGCGGGTTCGCCTCCTCCTCCTCCTCCTCCCTTTCGGGGCTCTTCTCCTCCGCCGTAATCATCAGCGAAAGTGCTCCTCTTCTATTCTACTATCCTATCTACTAATCTCAAATACTCTTATCTCTTGGGTCGCGGCTGGATTTCAATCCGAAGAGCTTTGGGATGTAAATCGGAATCTGTCGACTGAAGAACCGAGTTTGGAGTTTGGAATTTGGAATCAGGAATCGAACACCTACAACACCAAAGACTAGCTAGCAGCGCCGTCGCGGCGGCGTTGGGAACTTTGGGGAACTGGGTCACCGGGGGATCGATGCCGCCATTCATCAAGAAGACGAGAAGCAGGCCTCCACGATGTTTGGTCTCAACTCTGGTCCAATGGGCTTATTTTAGCCCACGCGCCTCGCTCAGTCGCGCTGGGCGGTCAACCAAAGAGGGATCTATATAGGCCCAAAGAATATGCTTTACTGGGCAAGGAGCCAAGGATTGATTGATCTTTGTTTGTATTTTTTTTTTCTTTACTGATGATGCGCCTCACAAGTCACAACGATTGCTAATCTTTAGCGGTAAGGGTAGGCTGTCATTTCATGTTCTGCCATTCCTATTCTGCTCTCCTCGCAAAGCTCATTCTGTGTTCTGTCTTTCTCATTCCCCCTCCCCGCAAATCTCATTCTCATTCTCGGCTGCCATTCCGTGTTCTGTCATTCTCATTCCGCCCTCCCCGCACTGTCTTTCTCATTCCCCCTCCCCGCAAAGCCCATTCCCATTCCCGACTGTCATTTTGTGTTCAACGTGCATCTCATGCCTAGCTAAAATTAAATTAAAAAAACACAAATGTGGCCCAATGGGATTCGAACCCACGACCCCTCAAGCAAGGGATTCAAACCCACGACCCCTCAAGCAAATGTGCTCGTAGCTACCACTACACCACATGTGTGTTTATGTCAATATTTGTTACAGTAAAAATATCTACTACATCTCTCCCAAATCCACCTGCTGCCCTTGCACAATGTGTAGTAGTAGATAATTATCAACGAGATTACTGAATTATATTTTTGGACAGAGACAGTAGTATTTAAAGAAGAGCCTTGCATGCAATTTATTTTGTTTTTATAATATTTTTAACTTAAATTCCTTTTTTATATGTGTGACATTTATTCTCCGTAATATTTTTTCCATGGATCTAACTTGTAAGTCATTTTCATAAACCAACGCCAAAGATGAATCCATGTTTCTTACTTGGAAACCCCGAACAAACACCACTGGCACGAGGCGCTCGCGTTGGCGTTGCTCATCGACGACGAGAAGAAGCTTGGTGACTGCCAGTTCGACCTCTGGAAGCAGTCCTACGTGTCCGCATGTGTCGCTGTGTTCAGCAAGCTCCGGCGCAGCCGCCGCTTGGACGTGGTCCAGAGCGGCTGCACCGCGCTGTCCATCTTCAAACAAGGGGACCTCATGGTCGTCCCCAACGCTGGTGACTCTCGGGTTGTTCTAGGCACCACATCCGACGACGGCGCTATCATGTTGTCCAGCTCATCATCCATCTGAAGCTCAACCTGCCACGTAAGTCGCTACTGGCCGGCCATGAATTCTTGTGCGCTGGGACTACGGCCGTTGCTGACGTTGTGTGAGTGTCCTCAAACAAGATGTATGTAGAGGAGTAGCACATCCGGTGGTGCAATGACTAGGTGTACTACCTCGCTGATGAGCCTGGGGTGCACTTCGTTTGGCAGCCCAGCCAAGAGTCATCGGTACTCGCCATGTCGTGCACGTTCGACGACTACTATATCAAGGTATGTGGCGTCATCTTGGAGCCAGAGGTGATGCAGAGGAAGACCGACAGAAATGACCACTTGTCATCGTCAGGGTAGCTTTTGTGCCGGCCTGCCTTTAATTCTCTTCGCATACACATACACTTGCCTTTTTTGTTTAAGCAAGCATGTATGGTGGTGCGTACCTGATGACTGACAATGTACGAGAGAACTTGTACCGACAGGTGTGACACGTGCTCTTCAATGATGAGATCATACAAATCGTGACATATATCGAAGTCTGCATGATACTGATGGTTGCAATGTAGTAGTGAAACAGCTAAATTAAAATAACAAAATTTATGTATGACCAGGATTACAAATGGATTATGAAACATTTTCTTATAACAATATAAGACATATTTTGTATATAAGTTATCATGTTATTATATGTTCCCGTTGCAACGCACGGATACTCACCTAGTGCATTGAAGAATTCTCATCTTTGTTGCCATCTTAGGTTCTCAATACCATTTTTTTCTCTGACGAGGAAATCAACATGTCATCAATTCTTAGCCTTCCTACCTCTCTGTTGGGGACTTGTTCTCAACTGCTATGAATTAAGAACAAGGCAACATAGAATGTTAAATGTTAAAGGTTCTTCGTCCAATGAAACATTATTCCCTTGAGGATAATGAGCCTTGGACGAAGGTTGGTGTCAATACAATTACGAAAGTTAAATCTTCGTAATTGAATTTCAACAGATTGTATAAGATAGCATAAAAATATAGAATATCACAGATAAATGAATCATAAACGAACCATATTATATCCATTCAATATATTTAAGTGTTGAATACAATTATACCTCTGCCTTGACAAAGATTGATTCTCAAATGACGCGACTGCAAATACTGGAAAAATCCCCCCAGTAAGGGAGTACTGTTCACTATTTATAGGCACGGGACATAGCCTGTGAGGAATTACAATTATGTCCCTCATAAGGGATTACAACAGCGACCCAAACATTTATGGACTGAAAGGTCATTCTACTTTTAAGTCGGTTTGTAATTCCGAAGCTTCATGAAGAGGAACCTTCGGTCATCTCCTGCGGACAGCTTCGGCTCCGAAGCTGCTTCTTCCTACAAGACCTTCGGCGCGACGAAGCATAGCCCCAACAGTAGCCCCTTTCGCGGCGCTAGATCGTTTTTCGTAACGAGCTTGATCCGTGAAAAAAGTCTCTTAAGCTTCGGGAAGCCGAAGGTCCAAAAAACACCTTCCCTGAGCTCGTTGTCGAGAAACGATTCAGTTTCCGAGCGCGTAGCGGTCCCACCTTGCAGAGTTACTGTTTGGTCTCTGCGGTCCACCGCGCAGCGAGTGCAAGCGGCTGTCCGCCTGGTGTAAAAATCCTGGCGTTTCGCCTTCTTACCTGCAGCACTTATATAAACAGACAAGTAGGTGTGAAGTTACCACAGCATTCATTGCTATTTGCACTGTTTTGCTGCCAAAATTTTTAACCATAGCCGAAGCTTGACTCTCGGAATCAAACGAAGCTCCAGCTTGAAGCCTAAGCCTACTTCGTCAGAAGAAAAAACTTCGGAAGAAAAAGTATTAAATTCCCGCAAATTCAGAATTAAATGGCCAGAGTGTGTTCTATCGCTAGGGTTGAGCGTGAAGGAGGCGAAGCTGAAGGCTCGGAGACTATTCCCATCTCCGAAGCAATGCAACGATCCGGACTGGTAACTTCGGAAAAAAATCCCCACTGTTGAAGCAGAACAAGCAACTGCCGAAGCAGAAGAAGAGAACATTGAAGAAACTGATCCCGAAGATGATTATCGTATTGCCATGCCAAGTAAGCCCAGCCACTTGGACTTCGGAAAGTCGACCGTTTCGAAGGCTGATCTCTCCAAGATGGTAAAGTCAGGTTATTTCAGTGAAAGTCAGAAGAAGCTACTTCGCTTCGGGGGGAAGAAACTACCCCGAAGCCAGAGAAGGATGAAATAGTCATTTTCAAGAGCTTTCTAAAGGCTGGGTTGAGATTCCCCCTTCATAGGATTATTGCAGATGTATTAAAGAGGTTTGGTATCTACTTTCATCAGTTGACTCCTAACGCTATCGTTAGGCTTAGTGTTTATATCTGGGCCCTCCGAAGCCAGGCGGTGGAGCCGTTTGCCGACAGCTTTTGTCGAGTTCATGAGCTGCATTACCAGACGAAGGCTAGAAAAGATGGATTACATGATAACTTTGGTTGCTACAATTTTGCCTATCGGAAAACCACAAAGTTTCCTGTAATCAGCTACCGAAGCAAATGACCGGCAGGCTGGAAATCAGAATGGTTTTATGTGAGAGTTGACGAAGACAAAGAGAAGCTGGTACAAAGCCCTCTTGAATTGATCTTCGGAGAAACATGACTGCGATGCCAAATGTCATTAGAAGGTTCCACTTGGGCTGCACTGGCTGAGTTTAAAATTATTTCAGAGCATATCAGTACTAGGGACCTGGTTCAAGAGTTCTTGGCCTTCAGGGTTTTTCCTACTTTAAAAGAATGGAAAATGCCGAAGCTAGAGGGTGAGAAGAAAGAAGGGGAACTTGTGCGGTTACCTTACTATTACAAGTTTAAGAAATACTTTAAAAAACCTTGCCAAGAGTGGCTGGACACAGTTGAAATAATGTGCAATGAAATACTCGGTAATTACTCCAAAAAAGAAGATCAGTTGATGACCGCGGCCTTCGGTACCCGTCCGAAGCGAAGACTGAATCGAGTGCTGGACGCCTTGGGTTTTGAATACCCTGACTACGAAAATCTGAATAAAGGTGCCGAAGGTCGGAAAAGGAAAAGGGGAGCCGAAGCTTTAAATGAAGATGAGGAAGAACCACCAAAAAAGAAGAATATTCCGAAGAAGAAGAAAATATCATCTCCGAAGCAAAAAGTATTTGACGAAGAGGAGACTCCCGCATCACGCTCTGCCACTGACGTGGAAGAGATTTTAAAGGTAATGACTGAATCCCTGCCTGCGAAGCTAAGTCCATTGGGGTCTCAACTGACAAAGTTTTTTCAGAAGGAAAAGGAGCCCGAAAAAACGAAGAAAACAACTAAAACAAAGAGACAAAGAATAATCGCAGTGACAGAAGTCATTGACAAGACACCACCGAGAGCTTCAGCTCAAAAGATACCAGCGGCTGAAGAAATAACAAATATTAAAATCACACCTTCGGAGGTCGCGGCTGCCGAAGCTACCTCAACTGAAGGTTTAAACTTGGAAAGCACAATTGAACACATCGACAAAATACTGCTAGACATGGCCACAGAAGAAGCTACTACTGCCGCCGAAGAGGCCATGGCCGCAGTGTCTGGGAAAGAAAAGGAAATTGTTGACGAAGCTTCAGAGGACGAAGCCTTCATGTTCCAAAATTTGGTTGGAGAAGAATTGTCAAAAACCGAAATAGAAGAGCTTAAAGAATATGCCAAATCCTGCGGATATAAACCAGGAGCACTCCTCTTCGGGGGTATTGACGATGAAAAATTAGACTGCATCCGGGATCAAACTGGAGCTAAGGTCATCGGTACTCTATCAAAGAGTATCGGTTTTCCGAAGCTGGAAATGGACATTAGCCGCTACCGACGACAACATATCGTTGGTAGTTTATTTTATTCCAATTTCAAGGTGAACTACTATTCCCTCGACTTATTGTTTTCAATAATGTAGACCTGTCTTAACAAAGGTTGTTTATGTGCAGAGTATGCTGCTGAGCAAGGCTTTGAAAATGCAGCAAGATCTGGAAGACAAAAAGCACGAGGTTATAATTGAAAATTTAGAGAGCAAAGCAAAATAAAAGAGCAATTAGCTACTATTGAAAAGAAGAACTTTGAGCTTCAGGCAACTGAAGGCTTATTGGCAGAAGCCGAAGCTAAAATAACGGAATTGAATACGAAGCTTCTCTGCCAATCTGAACAGTTTGAACAAGAAAATCAAGAACTAAATGCGAAACTTGAAGCCGAAGTCCAAGAAAATTCAGTTTTGAAAAAATTATTGGCAAGCCTTCAAGATAAATGTTTGGAATTTAGCAACAAATGTATTCAACGACTGAGAAAAATCTTCCACTCAGTTGGAGCTAGCAGTGAGAAATTCACCCCGTCAGCTGAAGATTTACCAAAGACCTTCGAACATATTGAAGGTGAAATTGATGAGCTTGACGAAGTTATAGCCGGGCACGGTGACTTCTGTGCCTGGGTAGCTTCTCGGGGCACTGCTGCTGCTTTCCTAAAAGCTGGCTGTGATCATGGAAAAATTGTCAATAGGCCCAATTTCACTCTATCACCAACAATTTTAGATGATATTCCTGACCTCGCCCGAAGCATTTCTAACAGATTTGTAAAGATGATATGGACAAAAGGCGGGCGAGAAAAGGCTGGAGACGAAGCTCGGAGTCATCTTGAACCAGTAAGAAATCATACCTTGTGCTTACCTTTTCCTTCAATCTTGGTTTTGACCCACAACAACTTAATTTATGTAGAATGACGAAGCCGAGACCGATGCTTAAAAGTATGACGCCGAAGCTGAGGCCCCATGAAGATCAATAGGAGTAGACTGTGGACGGACTTAAGAAACCTTTGAGATAACCTTTGTAAATAAGACTAAACTTGTTCTTAATGAATTCTGTTCATACCTTGTAATATGCTCTTACCCTTCTATTAATGTATGTGAAGTGCTTTGTTGTGGACGAAATTATCTTTTTGAGCCGAAGGCGAAAAAACACCTTCCCTTCTTTTCGTACACAGCGAAGCATAGAAAACAACATCTCCCTTTCTTCCGAAGCTCTCCTTTTTGTACGCGAAGAAGCTCTTCTCTTATGCCGAAGCAACCACTTATGCCATGATGATGATTATCCTACATATGCCTGGATGAATGTTTATGAATGCAAATGCTATGATGTAATGTGATGTGCGAATGAATGTCCAAACACATATCCGAAGCCATAACCTCAGCCATTATTTCCTTAGAAACAATCACACATCAGCTCTGCATTCCCTTAGGAACGACTTTGGAGCTTCTTCGCCTTTTACTTTCGGCGTAATCAGCGTTGACTTTTCGCTGTAAGCTCTGCATTCCCTTAGGAACGACTTTGGAGCTTCTTCGCCTTTTACTTTCGGCGGAATCAGCGTTGACTTTTCGCTGTAAGCTCTGCATTCCCTTAGGAACGACTTTGGAGCTTCTTCGCCTTTTACTTTCGGCGGAATCAGCGTTGACTTTTCGCTGTAAGCTCTGCATTCCCTTAGGAACGACTTTGGAGCTTCTTCGCTTTTTACTTTTCGGCACTCAATGGTGCGTTCAGCTTTTACATTTACATTCCTTGGGGGATTTTGCTCTTATAGAACTAAAAAAGGAAATTACATATGATGGCCCCATTAAAAACCTTTCTCCCCCTTTAGAAAGGAAAAGGGTGCCATGAAAAAGAAAAGACATAAAAAGTTACATCAAGTTATACATAATATCGCCGAAGCTCATCCGCATTCCAAGATCTAGGAATGTCGTTGCCGTCCATATCCTTCAATCTGTATGAACCGGGTCTTGACGAAGATGCTACTAAGAAAGGTCCCTCCCATTTCAACTGCAACTTGCCCACTGTATCTGGGTTAGCGACTCTCCGAAGCACCAAATGTCCTGGCTCAATATTCTTCAGCCGAACCTTTCTATCACGCCACTTGATTGTTTCGGCTTGATATTTATTGATGTTCTCCACGGCTTGAAGTCTGATCCCTTCTATAGCATCTTTTTCAACAGAATGATCAGCTTCAGGATCTGACTCTGCCGAAGCTACTACTCTTATTGATCCAGTTTTAGCTTCCTCCGGAGTTATTGCTTCGTCACTAAACAATAATTTGAATGGGGTAAAGCCTGTTGACCTTGATGTTGTCGTGTTGTGGCTCCATACTACTTTGATTAGTTGATCTGGCCACTTTCCCCTGGGTTGATTGAAGATTAACTTCATTATTCCTGTCATTATAATGCCATTGGCTCTTTCAACGAGTCCATTTGACTCCGGATGCCTGACTGATGCAAAATGGATCTTCGTGCCGATTTGATCACAGAATTCTCTGAAAGCTTCAGAGTCGAACTGTGTTCCATTATCTACAGTGATGGCCTTTGGTACTCCGAAACGACAAACAATATTCTGCCAGAAAAACTTTTGAATGGTGGCCGAAGTTATTGTGGCTAAAGGCTTTGCCTCAATCCATTTAGAAAAATATTCCACAGCCACTACAAGATATCTTAAGTTTCCTTGGGCCGGTGGTAACGGACCTAACAAGTCAAGACCCCACCTTTGCAATGGCCAGATGGGTTGTATCAGCTGAGATAGAGACGAAGGTTGTTTTTGATCTCTTGCACATTTCTGACAACCTTCGCACTTTTGAACTAATTCCGCTGCATCCGAAGCTGCCTTCGGCCAATAAAACCCTTGACGAAAAACTTTTCCAAGTAATGGCCTAGATCCAATGTGAGATCCACACAAGCCTGCATGTATTTCTTTCATCAACTCTATGCCTTCGGCTCTGGATAAACACTTGAGTAGTGGAGCACAAACTCCATGCTTGTACAACTCCCCTTCTATCATGACATATGGACGAGCTCTTGCCTCTATCCTCCTGTTATAAGTTTCGTCATCTGAAAGGAAATTACCCTGAAGGTAAGAGATGATCTCAGTTCTCCAGTCTTCACTATAAACAGAAGATATATTGAGGACTGCTCTTTCAAGAAGTTCCACTGAAGGTGCTTTTATTGTTTCGAAGAACACATCCGAAGGTAAGGGCAGCCCCTGTGCTGCTGACTTAGCTAGCAAATCAGCATGCTCATTTTGTCCTCGAGGGATATTTTTGACAGAAAATCCTTCGAAGGAAGCTTCGATTCTTCGGACCGTGTCTAGATATTTTTCAAGCTTCGGATCTTTAGCCTTGCAACTCTTGTCGATATGACCCGAAACAACCTGGGAATCAGTTTTAAGGATGGCCCTTCTGATTCCCATTGCTTTTAATTTCCGAAGGCCCAAAAGCAGGGCTTCGTACTCAGTAATATTGTTTGTACAGCTAAAATCGAGTCTTTGCCGCATAACAAGTTTTAACTTTGGATGGTGAGACCAACACAGCGGCTACTCCTGCTCTGAAGGTTCCCCAAGACCCATCGCAAAACACTGTCCACACTTCGGCATCTTTATTTGTTTGTTCATCCTGAGCCCCTGGCGTCCAATCGGCAATGAAATCTGCCAACGCTTGAGACTGGATCGAGGATCTATGCACATAATCAATGCAAAATTCATTGAGCTCTGCAGCCCATTTTCCAATCCGTCCAGTAGCTTCTCTATTTCTCATAATATCCTTCAACGGCTGCGAAGAAGGAACAACAATATTGTATGCTTGAAAATAATGCCGAAGCTTCCTGGATGCCATCAAAACAGCATATAATACCTTCTCCAATTCTGTATAGTTTTTCTTTGATACACTAAGAACTTCAGATACAAAATACACTGGAACCTGCTTCTTGACTTGGCCATCAAGCTTCTCCTGGACAAGTGCTGCACTTACCGCTGAGTGCGAAGCTGCCACGTATAACAACAAAGGAGCCCCTGGTGTTGGTGGAGTTAATGTTGTTAAATCTATCAAATATTGCTTCAGTTCTTCAAAGGCTTTTTGTTGGCTTGGTCCCCATTGAAAGACTTCGGCTGATTTCAGCACTTCGAAGAATGGTAAATTTCTTTCTGCTGATCTGGATATGAATCTATCGAGAGATGCCAGCCTCCCTGTCAATCTTTGGGCCCCCTTTTTTGTAGTTGGTGGCTCCATTCGAAGTATAGCTTCAATTTTACTTGGATTAGCTTCAATTCCCTTTGTTGAAACCAAGCATCCAAGAAATTTCCCCTTCTTTACTCCGAAGACACATTTTTCTGGATTCAACTTTAGGCCGGCTTGTCTAAAACTGGCGAAGGTCTCTTGCAAATCAGCAATGTGGTTTTCTTGTTTCGTGCTTTTTACAATGATATCATCAACATAAGTTAGCACATTTCTGCCTATCTGGGACTGGAGAACCTTCGCAGTCATTCTGCTGAAACTTCCTCCAGCGTTCTTGAGCCCCTCAGGCATCCGAAGGTAACAATATGTTCCACTAGGGGTTATGAAACTGGTCTTCGGCTCATCCTCCTTCTTCATCCAAATTTGATGATAGCCTGAATAACAATCGAGAAGACTCATAAGCTCTGACGAAACTGCTGCATCAACTAAGGAGTCTATCCTTGGCAATGGGAATTCGTCCTTCGGACAAGCCTTGTTGAGATCCGTAAAATCGATACACATCCGCCATTTGCCATTGGCCTTTTTTACCATAACAGTGTTAGCTAGCCATTCTGGGTACTTTACTTCTCTGATAACTCCTGCACTGAGGAGTCTTTTGACTTCATTACGAGCACCTTCGGCCTTATCATCAGACATTTTCCGAAGCCTCTGCTTTCTGGGTCTGAAGGATGGGTCAACATTGAGCGAGTGTTCAATAACATCCCTATTTACTCCGCAGAGGTCATTGGCTGACCATGCAAAAACATCTTTGTTGTTGAACAAAAACCTTATCAAGGTTTTCTCCTGCTCTTCGGATAATTGAGAGCCCAACAGCACCTTCTGCTCTGCTATGTCCTCACATAAGAGCATGGGCTTCGGCTGATCTGCTGAAGCTGCTTTCTCCCTTCTGAATTTGTACTGTTCACAAGCTTCAGCTCCATCTATGTTATGGATTGCTTTTGAGTCAGTCCAGTTTCCTTCGGCCCTTCTGGCAGCTTCCTGACTTCCATGAATAGCGATGGGTCCTTGATCCGAAGGTATCTTCATGCAAAGATAGGCAGGATGAAGAATTGCTTCGAAGGCATTGAGGGTGCCACGACCAATAATTGTATTGTAAGGGTATTCCATGTCAACAATGTCAAACACAACTTGCTCAGTTCTAGTGTTGTTGATGAACCCGAAGGTCACTGACATGGTGATCTTGCCCAGTGCTACAATCTGTCTTCCTCCGAAGCCACAGAGAGGGTGCGTAGCATCATGAATCTTATCTTTTGGCTCTTGCATTTGCCTAAAGGCCTTAGCAAATATGATATCAGCTGCACTGCCTGTATCAACCAAGACATTGTGGACCAGAAATCCTTTGATAACACAAGAGATAACCATGGCATCGTTGTGTGGGTAATCCTTGAGTTGAAGGTCCTCTTGGGAGAAGGTAATAGGAATGTGAGACCATCTCGACTTGATGAAGGGTCCTTGCACCCCAACATGTTGTACCCTTCTCTGTGCTTCCTTTTTTTGCTTCTTGTTGGCTGGCTCTGAACATGAACCGCCTGTTATCGGGAGTAGCAGCTTCGGAGCCGAAGCAGCTCCAGCTTGATCGTTGAACGAAGCCATCGGCTCAAAAAAAAAGTGGAAGTGAGTTCACCGGAGGTGGGTGCCAATGTTGGGGACTTGTTCTCAACTGCTATGAATTAAGAACAAGGCAACATAGAATGTTAAATGTTAAAGGTTCTTCGTCCAATGAAACATTATTCCCTTGAGGATAATGAGCCTTGGACGAAGGTTGGTGTCAATACAATTACGAAAGTTAAATCTTCGTAATTGAATTTCAACAGATTGTATAAGATAGCATAAAAATATAGAATATCACAGATAAATGAATCATAAACGAACCATATTATATCCATTCAATATATTTAAGTGTTGAATACAATTATACCTCTGCCTTGACAAAGATTGATTCTCAAATGACGCGACTGCAAATACCGGAAAAAATACCCCCAGTAAGGGAGTACTGTTCACTATTTATAGGCACGGGACATAGCCTGTGAGGAATTACAATTATGTCCCTCATAAGGGATTACAACAGCGACCCAAACATTTATGGACTGAAAGGTCATTCTACTTTTAAGTCGGTTTGTAATTCCGAAGCTTCATGAAGAGGAACCTTCGGTCATCTCCTGCGGATAGCTTCGACTCCGAAGCTGCTTCTTCCTACAAGACCTTCGGCGCGACGAAGCATAGCCCCAACACTCTCTTAGCAAGTTGGGCTTTCATCGTGCCCTTTTTAGGGTCCTTTTCTACAACTTTCACCTTCTTCGGTGCCTTCCCCTACATGTCACGTGAAACATGTTGGATTCCCCACCAAGTGCACTATGTTGTTGCAACAAGCATTGATTTGAGCAAAGAAAAACTTCTTTCGATCAAAAATTAAATTGTTCTAAATACTAAGGAAAATGCTCCAAGCAAAGAGAAATTTTCTGAGAAAGAAAAAAGTTATAACCAAAAAACTAAAATTGTTCTAATCACCAGAACTGATCAAGGAAATTTTTTGATGAAGCAAAGAATAATTGAGCATCAATAGTAAATTTACAAGCAATAAAAGATTTTATGAGAAAGACACAAGTGTCCGAATGAAAATAAAATGTTCCATGGAATCAAAGATAATTATTGAAGCCAACTCACATATGTAGTGACCATATGTGTCAAAAGATAATTATAAACTGGTGGAAAATATATAGCAGGATGGATAAATCATAAGTCAAACATGTGCAGTGCAGCATGATACAATTTTGCCAAAGAAAACTTGTTACACTGCGTTTGGATGTCGAAATTCAGACCCAAAATTCAGAATTGGAAATGGCAAATTCAAATTATGGTATTTGGATGGTCACAATATTTGGAATTGGAAATCCACCAAATTCCGGTCGGTATTCGACTCTACACACGCACGCTCCCCTACAATACCGACCCTGACCCTCTGTTTTGTTCGATATTGCATCCAAACTATAAAGTTGGTATTGCATCTGATTTCCAAAGCCAGACTGATTTGATATTGGATCCAATTCAATTCCACCATCTCCAATATCTATATTCAAACGGAGCATTATGTGCAATTGTTCTTGCCACTTCACCTATGGTGATGTAGGAAGCCGTTAGGCTATTTGCTATCTGCAGTTCACCTATATTCTCTTATTGATAGGCATTAGTCCCACCTCCCAACAAAATACTATTACTATCTTTGTAAATCAAGAGAAATATTGTACCCATAAAAATATAAAAGTAGTGCATTCTTGATTAGTAAAACTTTTTATCTTAATGAGCAAAGCCCATTGTGCTCGGGTCTCCAAACTACACCAAGGGAACCGCCTTGCTATATTATGGAAGGGCAAAAGAAGTACTAAGAATGTCATAATTTAAAATGAAGAACAAACACAAGTCTAATGCACTTTCGAGATTAATCAAATGTTCACCTATGTAAAAGTCATGTTCACTTGGGCCACAGTTTTCAGGTCGGTGCTTGTCAGTCCATAGGTAACATGCAGGCTGAGAACTGCAATAGAAAACACCATATTATGTGTAGTTAAAGATTTGAAGATTAAAAAATACTACCAGTTATTTTGCCAATACATCTATTTGAATTCATACCTGCAAAGGAAGCCAAAATTAGAATCCAAATATCCAAAAGCAACATTTTTGAACAAACACTGCAATCAAGCCATGCTTGGTTTGCTCAGCTTCGAAATCATTTTAGTAAAACATGCTAACTTATAGAGAGACTGACGGTTGTTGCTCACAACCACTGACCCAAATGAAAAACGTAGAGCGGGCTTATCTAGACAATACCCGAACATGTCAAATAAGAGAACAAAATCTGAAGCTTATTGTTTCATAACAACAGACTCGTCAGGAGATTAAAAATGTATTTCATAAGAATAGTCTATGCTCATCCGCGCAGCCGCTCCAATGCCTCCTCCCTCATCTCTAGTGGCGGATCAGTGACAGATGGTGGGTGCATGTGATTTGAGGAAGACTCAAGTGATTTCAAGCAATTCTATATTGAAAGGGAAATAGGGTCAAACTTTTCCTAACTGATTTTGGTGGTTGAATTGCCCAACACAAATAATTGGACTAACTAGTTTGCTCTAGATTATAAGTTCTATAGGTGCCAAAGGTTCAACACAAACCAATAAAAAGTCCAAGACAGGGTTCAAAAAGAAAGGAGCAAAATCAACCGAAGGTTGCCCTGGTTTGGCGCACCGGACTGTCCGGTGCACCAGGGTGGATCAACTCGAACTCGCCACCTTCGGGTTTCTGGAAAAGCCACTCCGCTATAATTCACCGGACTGTCCGGTGTGGCACCGGACTGTCCGGTGTGCCAGCGGAGCAACGACTACAGCGCAACGGTCGACTCCAACGGAAACCTATAAAAGCGCTACAGTACGCGAACAGTGCACGCAGAGTCAGAGCAGGCACCAGAAGGCGCACCAGACAGTGAACAGTGACTATCCGGTGCACCACCGGACTGTCCGATGGCCCAGGCTGACAGAGCTCCAATGGTCGAACCCTAACGGTTGGGTGACGTGGCTGGCGCATCGGACAGTGTCCGGTGGCGCACCGGACTGTCTGATGCGCCCATCGACAGACAGCCTCCCCAACAGCCATTTTGGTGGGTGGGGCTATAAATACCCCCCCAACCACCACACTTCAAGGCATCCAAGTTTTTCAGACATCTCACTCAATACAAGAGCTAGTGCATTCAATACAAGACACAAATAGATTGAATCAAAGCCTCTCCAAGTCCTAACTCCACTCAAAGCAATTAGTGACTAGAAGAGAGAGTTTTGCTCGTGTTCTTTGAGCTCTTGCGCTTGGATCGCTTTTCTTCTTCATTTTTTCTTGTTCTCAAGACACTTGTAATCAAAGCAAGAGACACCAAGTTGTGGTGGTCCTTGTAGGGGTCTAAGTGACCCATTTGATTAAGGAGAAAAGCTCACTCGGTCTAGGTGACCGTTTGAGAGAGGGAAAGGGTTGAAAGAGACTCGGTCTTTGTGACCACCTCAACGAGGAATAGGTTTGCAAGAACTGAACCTCGGTAAAACAAATCATCGTGTCATCCGCTTCATTTGCCTTTGATTTGTTTTTCGCCCTTTTTTTGGGACTCGATTTTATTTCTAACGCTAACCCGGCTTGTAGTTATGCTTAAAGTTTATAAATTTCAGATTTGCCTATTCACCCCCCTCTAGGTGACTTACATATATGGATGAGGATGAGTTGGGGATGGTATTAGTTGTTAACTCAAGCACACACGTCACAATAAGCAATGAATTTGGAGAATGCTTGACAGTGGCCGTCCGACTTTTATTTTGTCTAGGTCCAAGATATTGGGTGAGGGATTGGATAAGAAGAATTTTCAGAACAAATCAAAACAAAGCTAGCTACATGCATAGCTATTCTAAAAAGAAAGGGGAATCTAAAGGTCTTGCTGCAAACATGGGTATTGATTTGAAATAAATTCTTTGATTAGAAATTTGCACAAAACACTGATGGAATGTAATTATAACTTGATCCTCTGGTGATTTTATAAGCCTAATTTAAAAATAAACAGTCGAGTAATAAACAATTAGTGATGTCTTAGGGATAATAGACCAAACATATTAAAGCTCTCTAGTTTCTTACCTGCTACAGTCCAACAGTTGCCTCTGCTCTTCAACAGCAAAAAATGGTTTTGAGTTCACATTAAAAGAAATGAGTAAACCGTACACTAAACCACCGCATATTTCTTAACGTCATAATTTCTATAATCCGCAATTCTAGTAGTTTCTACAGCACAGGGAAGGAGCAGATATCATCAATATGTACAAATGGTAAGCGAAGGCTTAGAAAATTTAAAGCTAACTGTAAAATAAGACATCAATGATAGCCACCAGTCAAAGCCGGAAAAAATATTCAAGTCAGAAATATTGTTGATTCATGGCTAAATAATGAATTTCTAGATGTTCATTTGTCAAACCCACACATATTTCATCCAAATTGGCTACCCAATTTAGGAATTAAATCGTTTCCTTTCTGCATAGGAAACAACAATAGAAAACATCATCTCAAAGAGCTTGAGCTATGCTGCAAGCCTGCAACACTGAGAATTACTACCTCTGGTCACAAAAAACTTGTCACATATGAATTAGATGGTCTTCGATGCATATTTTTTACCACTAATATCTTCTTAAAGCTCTTCAAATTTATGACGATTTGCAAATTTTCCAATATAAATACACAGTAGGTTGCATATCTTCAAACTAAATGATTTACGCCAAATATCATCCTAAATGACATGTTTTTGTGACTGGATTGAGAACAACAAATAATTATTGTGGATCCATTGTTCTATCGAGTTCTCTAATTAGTGATTCATATAGCATTTGCATAGTTTGGAATTTTGAATGGCCATATAACTGTTGGGGACAATGTGTTCAAACTAAGTAATCAATGGTACTGCAACTTGCATTTATTCAAAGAGGATAAGATCAAATCAAGACATCATAACTCTGAAGCAATTTGCTTGTGTTACAAAATTCAGCCCCAGTAGAACATCTAAATAAGCCATAAGGGCAAAAAAGATCATCCACATGTAAAACAGCCCAACACATCTAGTACACAATTGTTTTTTCTTCCATCCACACATTGATCCATAATAATCGTCTACTTAATGGCAAAACCTAATACATTCAAAACAATAATTAAACTATCATGAAAACCTCTATATTCAATAATTTCCACACTTTTCTGCACATACATTCTATATAAGTATGAGCTGCTTCAGCGTCTTGGAGCATTTCTAGATGAAAACAAAAACATAGAAAGTAAATAATGTTGCCTTACCTAAGAAATTCATGAGCATCTTCTTGTTTACCAGGACCAAAGCTACTGCGCATGTCATTCAAATGAGAGAGTATTCCAGTCGGGACAAGGCAGTCTTGCACCGTTTGCCCTCCACAATGAGTTTTTTCAAATTCACACATGAAGCACCATCCGTTTTGAGAACCTACATCACATGAGGTATTATACAAATACTCAAGCACATAGTGAAATTGTAACGAGACACACATAGTAGTGGAGAATTACAGTTTTTTGCGTGAAGCCCTTCCAAAAGATATGTTGTGAGTGGTCGAGTAAACATCAAACATTGAAAAACATCATTTGCATAACAACTGCAAAAGAAAGCATGGATTAGACAAAAATGAACAACAATATTTCACTAAACTTAAGTCTAGTTAAAATAACTCACTTAGCCTAAGCTCTATGCAATGGAAAGAAAAAGATCGGTATTAATACAAATATACTTGGCTGAAGCTGTAATCTGCCTCAAAACGTCATCCTTAATATGCACAAAGCAGACTTTAATGGAAGTAAATCACAAATATTCTAGAAGCATACACCTAAGATCTTACAAAAGGCAGATCCAGTTCCAGAGGCAACCACATGAGTGGGGTCTGGGGAAGACATAAACCGAGGCTAGCCTTCCTCCCGCAAATGCGAAGAGGCTAATTCAAACCCGCGACCTGGTGGCTCAGTGAGACAACTCTCACCATTGCACCATGCCTGCCCTTCTACTTAAGATCTTATAAAGGCCCAGACCAATAGCATAAAACCATAATGAGCAAGCACATGTATGCATGCCAGTTGACCTTCCTACTATTACTTTTACCTGATACCAAGGTTATGAAGACCAAAAGGGTGCAACTCAACCTTGTTGTAGAGCTTCACAAAAAGTTCATATGGGAAGAGTGTCTGAACAAAAGAAAACTACTAGTAGATACAAGAGAAAAAAAGATGCTACATATAGAGAGATATTCAATTATCTTACCGATTCTAATGGATATTTCCTCACAACTTTTGGTGCGGTTTGCTGCCTGACCATTTTCTTTAGGGATGTTGCAAGATTATTTGTTGTTGAGCCTGACCTATCTGAAGGTTTAAAACTTCTGCCTAGAAGACTATCTGCTACTTTAGATGAATTATTAGGTGTAATAGAAAGACTCCCACGAACTGAAGTGGCTTTGTCAACAGTCAATGCAGATGGCACAGGTTTCGTGCTCTGAATGCTGTCATTCCCAGCAGATTTTGTTTTAGACCTCTCAAGTTCTACATGAATAGGAGTCCTAGAACTTTTGGACTCCAAGACAACATATGCAGTTGGGTGGTGAATGCTACTGTCTTCAAGCTCCCTGGTACTGCTTGTCTGAGAACAATCCTCAACAACACTTGCATCCTTAGCTCTTTGGTGTTCCTTGGAATGATTGCATAATTCTTTGTTTACAAAACTGCTATGACCATTAGTGTTTGGTGAAGAAGAATGAGAGTTACATGGCAATGCCTCATTTAAGTCCTCGATGGAAGAACCATCTTCAACAAAATTTGCATGTTTGATACTTGATCCCATCTTACTACTGTCAACAGACTGAACGTTTTGAGAAATTTCAACTATGTTGTTGGACTTATGACCTCCAGGAATCTCTGCACTGGAACATACTGCTTCGGAAGGCATATGTTTACTTTTACCATTTGAACTCTTCAAATCATGGTTTGCATCAGAAGTTTCAGATCCAACAACTAGTTTGTTCATTTCAGCAACCTGTTTAACACCAACTAATAAATTCTCTTTGGCAGCTCTTCCCACTTCAGCCTTTTCTTCTTCTTCATCATGCCTAGTATTAACACTTGGTGGATGGCATTCATCTTTGTGACCTTGTCTCCAGTGGGCTATCTGGCATTTGAAGGAACTGAAAAACATGTGTCATTCAAGTTAAGAAGCTAAGAAAGTCAACATCATTTGCTAACCCACGGATTTCCACACACAAAAATACAAAATACTGCAACATGCCAACATTATTTGCTAACTCATGGATGTCCACACGATTTCACCCAAAAAAAGAAATGGCATGACCTTTCCAGCCACACATCACTTCACCTCAAAACTCATTCTATGCTACTAAATGAAGTGTAAACATCCCTGCAACACCAGAATGGATGCATGCCATTCCCACATGGCACATGTTCCTTTACTCTTCCCTTGTTCCTATTTTATTTAGGCAATGTCCAACGCTACCATTTTAATGACTCTAGGGAGTAACGAATGCCATCCATTCCACATAAGATGTATGCATGCAAATAAATGGTTGAAAAAAGGATTAGCAAGTAAATGACAAATCTAGAAATACATCGTTTAAACTTGCGAAAAAGCATATGCATGATATATAGATCTACAACATACTGGCCTCCATATCATATCCATCAAAACAATTTCTCCATGATTCAAGAGTCTTGAAGTTTGTAGGTAGATAGACAAATGTGGGATGATGAGGTTCAGTGTATGTCATTTTTAGTTAAAAATTGGCAGCTGTACTATTGCATGAAAATATTAACTGTGTGGTATTATTGTAGGTTAGCTGGTGCATTGACTCACTGTCAAACAAGCATATTGTTGGTGTTTCGAAACCTGGGGGGTCCCTGGACCGACGAGTGAATTGTCGCCGCGTGCCCCAGCCCAGATGGGTCGACGCGAGGCGGAACGCGAAGGGGGGAAGGAAGCAGCCGGAGGGAGGCAGGCGTGAGAGAGTGGAACCCGCGGCCTTCGTGTTAGCCCCACGCCTGAGTCGGGTACGCTTGCAATAGGGGGATACAAGCGTCCACACGGGAGTGGGAGCGAGCGGCCTTACGCGAGCGCCGTCCCGTCCTTCTCCGCGCGGGCCAACCCTCTGTAAGAGGGCCCTGGTCCTCCCTTTTATAGGCGTAAGGAGAGGATCCAGGTGTACAATGGAGAGTGTAGCAATGTGCTAACGTGTCTAGCGATGGAGAGCTAGCGCCCTAAGTACATGCCATCGTGGCAGCCGGAGAGGTTTTGGCACCCAGTTCACGTGGTTTCGTGGTCATCGGAGGAGCGCTGGAGCCTGGCGGAAGGACAGCTGTCGGGGCTGTCGAGTCCTTGCTGACGTCCTCTTGCTTCCGTAAGGGGGCTGAGAGCCGCCGTCGTCACAGGGCATGTGGGGCGCCATCATTACTCGCATGGTGGAGCGAGCCAGATGGGACACCGGTCTGGTTCCCCGTAGCCTGAGTCAGCTCGGGGTAGGGTAATGATGGTGCTTCCTGTTGACGTGGTCGGTCCGTGCCCTAGGCTGGGCAAGGTGGAGGCTCCTCCGAGGTCGAGGTCGAGGCCGAGCCCCCGGGTCGGACGAGGCGGAGACCGTTGGCTGAGGCCATAGTTGAGTCCAAGTCTGAGCCCTGGGGTCGGGCGAAGCGGAGTTCGTCGTCTTCCGGGGCTGAGCCCGTGTCCGAGCCCTGGGTCGGGCGGAGCGGAGTTCGCCGTCTTCCGGGGCTGAGCCTGAGTCCGAGCCCTGGGTCGGGCGGAGCGGAGTTCGCCGTCTTCCGAGGCTGAGCCCGAGTCCGAGCCCTGGGTTGGGCAAGGCAGAGTTTCCTATGATGCCCGAGGCCGGCCTTGGCTGCTGTCAGCCTTACTCTGTCGGGTGGCTCAGCAGTCGGAGCGGCGCAGGCGGCGCTGTCCTCTTGTCAGACTGGTCAGTAGAGCGGCGAAGTGACTGCGGTCACTTCGGCTCTGTCGACTGGAGGGCGTGCATCAGGATAAAGGTGTCAGGCCACCTTTGCATTAAATGCCCCTGTGATTTGGTCGGTCGGCGTGGCGATGTGGCCAAGGTTGCTTCTTGGTGAAGACTGGGCCTCGGGCGAGCCGATAGTGTGCCCGTTGCTGGAGGGCGGGGGTCCTCGGGCGAGACATAGGTCCTCCGGGGTCGGCTTCCCTTGCCCGAGGCTGGGCTCAGGCGAGGCACGATCGTGTCCCTTGAATGGACCAATCCTTGACTTAATCGCACCCATCAGGCCTTTGCAGCTTTGTGCTGATGGGGGTTTCCAGCTGAGATTTAGGGGTCTTGAGGGTACCCCTAATTATGGTCCCCAACAGTAGCCCCCGAGCCTCCAAGGGAGTATTAATACTCGCTTGGAGGCTTTTGCCGCACTTTTTTGCAAGGGGACCAGCCTTTTTTGGTTGCATTCTGTTCCGGTGGGTGCGCGCGAGCGCACCCGCCGGGTGTAGCCCCCGAGGCCTCGGAGGAGTAGTTTTACTCCTTCGAGGTCTTAGTGCGTTTCGCAACACTTCGGCTGGTCTAGTTGTTCCCTCATGCGAGCTGGCCGTAGCCCGAGTGCACGGTCGGGTCCTAAGTTCTTGGGCTTGACGCTGTCAATGGTTTGGCCGGAGCCGGGTTTGCGAGAGCAGCCCCCGAGCCTCTGCACAGGGCGAGAGGACGGTCAAGGATAGACTCGTCTTTTTTACATACGCCCCTGCATCGCCTTTCCGCAAGGAGGAGGGGGGAAAGCGCCATGTTGCCTTCGGAGGGCGCCAAACATGGTGTTTCCGGTGAGCTGCTGGCGGGTAATCCGAGCGGATGTCCGTGCCCCATTTGCTAGGGGTCGGCTAGAGGCCCAGAGGCGCGCTCCAAAAGTACCTGCGGGTGATCTGCCGGACCCGGTCCCCTTTGACGGGGTCCGAGGGCTCGATGCCTCCCTCTGATGGGATTCCGTTACAAGATCGCTCCTGCTGGTCTCGGAAATGTCCTAGGGTACCTCGGGAGCGTAGCCCGAGCCTTGGTTATGTATCGAACGTACCCAGGGTCATCCCTCGCTCTGTGTCTGAGGCGACTGTGAACCCTTCGAGGGCCAGCCTATGAACCCCTGATCAGTAATGGGTGCGGAGCCCGAGTGGCCTGAGGCGGCCGTTGAACCCTTCGAGGGGCCAGCCATCGAACCTCTGACCAGTAGTGGACGCAGAACCCAATCGATCTGAGGCGGCCGTTGAACCCCTCCTTGGGGCCAGCCTTCGAACCTCTGATCAGTAGGGAGGCTCGGGGCCTGTTTCCTTCACGGAGAAGGATCCTTTTCGGGGTATCCCCCCTTTCCCGGTCCCTGTTGTAAGAGAGAGAAAGAGGGAAAGGAAAAGGATACGAAATCGAATGACGTGGCGTACCTTTTTTTCGACGCGATCATTATGGTGAAGGCGAAGTGTCGCTTGCTTCTCCCGCCTGAGGCGCCGCCTATCCCGCCGCGGAGTTAATGCGATGGGGCGAGTGGTTCGCGAGGCGGTCGTTGCGCGTGTGCGAGCCATTCGAGGAACGGATCACGGGCGCGCCGTCTTCACGCCGTGAGAGAGGGCTCCCTCGCTGCCCCTAGATGGGACGTAAGCTTGGTTGACGACGTGACCGCTGCTCCTACCCGCCTGTCACCCGCCATTACTGCCGACCCATTTTTGACCGCATTTGACCGTCGCGCCTGGCTGGCACTGCAGGGTTGCCTCGAGTCGCGGTATTGACTCCACAGTCGAGGAGGCGCGGTAGTGGCGCGAGTGGCGGTGCAGTTGCTCGCACGTAGCAATCGGCGCGCCGGTTGCATGACGCGTGGGCCTGGACCTCCATGCTGGGCGCGTTGGAGTCGAAGGGGCGTGCCCACTTGGCACGGTTGCATGCCGCCTGCATGGCTGTCCGCCCTTTCACCCGCTGGTCTGGGCGAAAGTGGAGGAGTGCTTGTAACCGCCGGGTGGTTGCATGCACCGCGCGCGCGGCGGTTTGGCTTCTTCTCCCCTGGACCGGCTTGCATGACGTGTGGGACCCAGCCCCCGTGCTGTGGGGGGAGAATCTTGGAGCGTGTTGGAGAAGACTCAACCCGCAACGGTTGAGGACGCAAGTGGGGAGAGTCGCCTTTAAAAGGAGGGTGACCCCCTTGGAGGGCAACCATGTCTTCACGCTCCCCTCATGCATCGTGCCTTTCCACCTTCCGAGCCCCCCGGATGGGGGACACCCGCAATCCTTCCACCTTGTCGTCGGAGGAACGCAACTTCGTGGAAGTTGGTACCTTTCAGCCATCGTTCGGCTTAAAGGATTTTCATCATGCAGCCCGGCTGCATCCCCTCGCCGGTGGTCACCCAAGACGGTGCCCACCAGCCTCTCGGTGGGGAGGAGCAAGCCGGGCTGCGATCTTGGTCCCGCCCTCAGCTTCAAGGATGTTCATCATCCTTGCTGGGGCGGAGGCCGGGCTGAGCCGGAGCTCTACCTCCCGCGCGGGCCGGCTGGTCACCTCCTCTTCCAGCTTCTGGTGGTGGAAACTATCCTCCAGCCCTGCAGAGGAGGCGTCCTCCAGCCATGCCGGGGAAGGCGAACTGTTGCTGTCCAGATAGGATGCAACATTCCGTCCTTCTCCTCGCTTTCGCGGCGAGGACGGTAGTGAGGACCTGCCGGTGCGCCTTGCCGACTGTCGGCGTTGGTGGAGAGGCGGACGCTGCCGTCCGTGTTGACGTGGTGGCAGCCGGAGGAAGCTCCCCCCCGTTGAGGCCGTCGCCGCCGCCCACGGACCGGCCCCCGGCTCTTTGGCTTTGATGTCTGTTTCGCGTCCCTTGAGTAGGGACGCGAACGAAAGCCTTCCGGTGGCCGCGTCCGTACTGGGATCATGGCTGCTGCTGTGGGGTCGGAACCGGAGTTCCGTTTGTAATGGCACCTTGAGTGCCGGTGTTTTGTTCATTGCGGCTGTCGAGGCCTGAACGTGTATGTATTTTCGGCACGAAGCCGTGTTTTTTCTTCATTTCGAGCACTAAGACTCGCCTTGTCGATTATCTGAACCGCTTCACCGAGCGTGAGTTGCCTCGTGCAAAGGTGACGAGTGAGGTATCCGTATCCCGGAGGAGTAGGAGTCCCTCGGCTCGGTCAGCCTTGCTGTCCGAGGCTCCTCTTGCTTAGTTAAAGGAACCCCTCGGCCGCCCTTCGATGAGCCGAAGCCGGAGGTAGCGGTGTCAGCACGGACGGAGGCAGAGTTGGCTTCGAAAAGGAGGTGTGTGTGGGGGACAGATATCCGCTGGGTTCACTAAAAGAGTGAAAGACCTCACAAAAGGCCCAAGGGCCCAATAAATCGTAAGGCCATTCTTTCGTGGGCCTGGGGAGGAACAATCAGCAAAGCAGGTTGACACGAGGCCGGATTAGTGCAAACCTGGACGACCCATAGCATTGAGCGAGAAATCACAACAGAAGACCCAACTTTCCCGCGCTGGAGCATCATGCAGTAGAACCAGGCGAGAATAAGTCGGCTGAATCATAGGGAGATAGACTCGAACAGTTCACTATCTTTTAGGCGCACGTTGTTATCATATCCACATGTATTGCCCCACAGTCGAGTATATAAGGCCTAGGGGGCACCCCTTCAGAACGATCGACCCTATTACTTAGCCATCCACTTCAAATCTCTGCATTCTCAATTCAGAGAGCTCTCTTGTAACCTCATTCACCAAGCAAACTCACTAGGACGTAGGGTGTTACGCATCTCTAAGCGGCCCGAACCTGTAAACATTGTCCACTGTCCCTCGTGCGACTGGCATGAACCATTTTGCTACAGTCGTCGACACCGTCCTACTCCTAAAAACACCTTGAGGGGCAACCCCGGGTGTGCGGTCGGACCCAAAACACCGACAGCTGGCGCGCCAGGTAGGGGGTGTGTCGACGATCTAGGCTAGCTCAATGGCCGTCACCTTCCACAACAAGATCACCCTCCGTCCTGGATCCATGTTCTGCTTTGGAACGATCTCGTCCATAGCCGACGAAAAGGGAATTCTACACCACGTTGCAGATCCGCCGGGAAGGAAGCCTCCTCCAACAAACTCCGAAAATACCAGGGAAGAGTTACCCTCAGCTCTCCGAAAGAAGATCGCCACGACAGCCATGCCATTCTACCCCGACGTTCTCTTCATCGGAAGAGTGGAGTCGCCTCCCGTCTTTGACGACGAGCCGACTGCGCCTGGGGAAGAACCACCTCAGCGAGAATCCCGTCGACGAAGAAATCGGCGACGAAACATCCGGAGACATCACCAAGCCGGAGAACGGGACCCGGAGCAGCCTGTCTCACGAGACGAGGTCTCGGAGATGGGAGAAACTCTGGAAGAACGCGTCTTCAGGGAACGAAGGAACTCCCGACGACGTGATCGTCGACGAGCTCAGGAACAAGCCGAGCAAGACGCGAGGCAACACCGAGAAAATCCACTGCTCGGCCGTAACCTGAACCCCGACTTCGCCCGAGCCATGAACACGCCGAGTGAAGTCGGAGGAGTGCTAGCTCGGATAGCTGACGGACTCCCTCGGACTCCAGACGCCGAGGGCTATCGACGCCTGCTCACCCAGGCAGCCAACCATCTTCTACCTCTCGCTCACCCGCCGAACGACTTGCGACACGCCATCAACAGTCGCCGAGACGCGCGGAGTTCCATCAACGCTTCTCGAGAACGACGGCATGAGAACGAGATACGCCGCCGGGAGGAATACGACAGGGATCATGGCATCCCCACTCGGAGTCAATGTCACACCCGGTTTTGGAAGGCAAACCAAGTGCGAACTATGTACGTGCCAGGATCAGAACTCACGTACACAGCGGTTACATAAATGAACATCAACGCACATTGCTCGAATAATAACATAAAAGAGTATTAACTTATTACACCACAGTGTCATAGAAATCCACATAGTCATCGTCTTAACAGGTAAATCAAAGTGCTAGCGAAACGCAGTAAAGATAAGGCCTTCACAGGCAGCTGACTGGGGGTTGCCACCAACCCACACCTAGAATTCGTCGTAGTCTTGGAACTCCTGGAAGTCTCCTTCCACGACTTCGCCTTCTCCGGAGCAGTGGTTACAATGCGGACAACCTGGTGTTTTGTGGTAAAGCAAGGATGAGTACACATCATCGTACTCAGCAAATGTCCCGTTTGGCTGAAGTGGACTAGCTTTATGTGGGGTTAGGCTCAAGCAGTTGCTTTTAGTTGGACAGGTATTTATCATTAGTAGAAGC
The DNA here is from genome assembly GCA_029449295.1 of Zea luxurians. Taxonomy (NCBI): domain Eukaryota; kingdom Viridiplantae; phylum Streptophyta; class Magnoliopsida; order Poales; family Poaceae; genus Zea; species Zea luxurians. The sequence goes on from JAOPSE010000009.1 coordinate 61,064,969, forward strand.
CAGATTTTAGCATTAACCAACCCATGAACCATTTCCTCATCGAGGAACAACATCATCATATTCGAACCAAAACCATAACATAATCCTTGTATTTCGAACCATATGTCTCTCTAATCAAAGAGGATCCCAAGGCTGCTCTTAACCGTGAGCACGACTGATATATCAGTTTCACTACCCTCTGGAGAGGTCGCACACTTTACCCATGAGTCATGATGCCCTTTCTGCCCGGGGAGAGCTAATCCCCATTGACCACTACCTAGGTGGTCCGGCAGGGTATCACTACGTAGCTTTTACAAAGATTCCCTAGAGATCATAGCTGCCCGTTAGGTTTCTCCAGTTTGATAAACACAGTACCCCTCCCCGCAGGAGAGTGACTAACAAAAAGCAAAACGAAAGAACCTCGGCACTCAGCCTCGGCAGAGCAAGCACTGTGCCTGGACCCCATTGACGGCACGACGGCGAAGCAACTACACCTCTAGTTCCTCTAATTAATTAGCTAAGGGCACCCCATTTCACCCTCATGGTTGCACTGTTATCCCGGGTGGTCTCTCAACGAACAGGTCCTTACGGAGAGGTACTCAGGAAACAGCCTGAGCCCCCTAGAGTATCACAAGATCATCAACATCATCAGGATAACAGTATCATAAATATTCACATCATGTTCATTGATTAAGTTAAGGCAGTAGCAGAATGCTAACCATAATAGCCCATAAGGTCATCAAGGATAAAGTAAAGTGTAAAGCTAGTCAATCCTTAGGTTTCAAGTAAGTAATGCGGGGTAGTAAGTTATAAATGAATAGGACATAATGGGTCAGAGGACACTTGCCTTCACCAAACTGCTGATCAGGAACTTCCTCTGCAACTCCCTCGGGAAACACAGACTGCTCGTTGTCTACGTAAAGTAATCATTCACACTATGCACTTGGGGAGTAACAAACAAAAGCAATATACCAAACATATGCAGCAGAGAGATCACAAGTTCACAATAGAAAAGGATTGGTACTCCAGTATTCCCTAGGTCTGGGGTAGAGGACTATACAAAGTGATTCATTATCCACTAATCAGGTTTAAGTCAGTGGTGGGATTAAATCATTATCTGGTTTTAAGTTCCTAAACTTAGGTGTTTAAGTCCATAAACTTAAGTGCTCCAACTTTTATTAAAGTCTACCAACTTCTAATTATCTCAAATAAGGTTCCAATAACCTTAATCCTATCCTAATGATTAACCATTAATTGGGACATGGAAACAGCAGGGAAACATTGTTTAAATAGATAGACAAAAACATCATGAGCATTTTGCAATTTGAAGCACCTAATTTGGAGTTCATATGGCAAAGTTATGAATTTTACAAGTTTAAGGGTTAAAAATATACCCTAAGTACCTATTTTGAATTAAATAAAAGGTCCGAGGACCTAACCGTAAGAAACCAGGGACGGCGGGTTCAAATTCCAGAAAACAGGGGGGCTCTTTAAGAAAACGCGCGGGCGAAGGGGTATCGGACTCCTACGGCCGTCGGATCTCAGGCGGACGGCTAGGATTAGATCCGCGGGCGGGCGCGCGAGCGCGCGGCGGCCTGGGCGGCTGACAGGCAGGGCCGGGCGGGCAGCGCGAACGCGGGCAGGCTGACAGGCGGGGCCAGCGGGCAGCGCGAACGCGGGCAGGCTGACAGGCGGGGCCAGCGGGCAGCGCGGGGTGTGGGGGAAGCGGGCCTGGGCCGTTGGATCTCCGGCGGACGGCCAGGATTAGGCTTGGCCTAATTAAAACGGGGCCGCCCGATCTGGGACGGACGGCGGGGATCGGGTGGCCGACCTTGGCCTCTCCTACGGCTAGCTGGGGCGGCGGCGCTCGTCCCCGCGGCGGAGGACTCGCCGGAGACGAGGGGCGCGGGCGCTCTGCGGGTCCTTAGGGCGACCGGAGTGGCCTGGGAGGTTGGGGAGGGCGCGGGGAATAGTCCGGTGGGGGCTAGGTCGGGGCAGGGGCACCGCAGGGGGGCGGTCTACGGCAAAGCGGCTCGGCGGCGGCGTTGAACAACTCCGGCGAGGAATCAAACGCGACAGGAGGCAATACAAAGGTCGGGAGGGGGCAGGAGAGGTTCCTTACCTCAAGGCGGCCTCCGGGGACTCCTCGGTGGCGGCGATGGCGCGACGGTGGCCCGGGGCGACGATGGTGGACCCCCGCGACTGCACGGAGGACGGCGGGTGAGCGCGGGTAGAGAGAAATAGGGAGGGGGAGGGGAAATTGGGGCGCGTCCCGGGTTGCGGACGTCGGGGCGGAGCTTACCGTGGCAAAGGGCACGGCGGAGCTCCAACGGCGACGGGGAGACGAGCTCGGAACGGCGGGGGTTTATGGCGGCGGCGCTCTGGCATGCGCGCAGCGAGGGGGAGGTGAGGGAGGGGCCTGCAGGTGCGCAAATGAGGGAGGGGGAGAGGGCGAGTGGGGTTCTGGGCTCAAGTGGCCGGGAGCGGGGCGGTTGCGAGCTCCACGCGCGACGTGGGCGCGGAGTCCGCGGCAGCGCGCAGCTCGGGCGGCGGTTACGCGGGGAAGACGGGGCTGACAGCCCGGGCCCGTGAGCAGAGAGAGAGGGGAAAGCGGGGGCGGGCGCGCGGAAGGCGGCCGCGCTGACGGGCGGGCCCGCCAGGGTAGAGAGAGCGGGGGGGGGGGGGGGGGGGGGGGGAAGGCGCGCGCGCGCGCGGGATGGGCCTAGCTGGGCCGAAAGGCTGAGGGGGGCGGGGGAGTGGGCTTCTTTCCCTTTTCCTTTTAATCTGGAATTGTTTTCCCTTTTTCTTTTAATTATTCTATTTGATTCAAATCCAAATAAGCCACAAATTCAAATTAGACTTTCCAAGAACTATGCACCAAACAAAAGCGAAATCTAGGGTTCAACATGATGCAACAATTCATACTCCCTTGGAGTTTGAGCTAATAGACTATAATTACAAATAAAATAACCACTTTTCTCCCATAGAAATGAGAAAGAGAAGATTGGGGAAGGATGAGAAAAGGGAAGTAACACCTGAATTTGTGAATATGAGCAAAGAAATTTTATACCCCCAAATTCAGGGTGTTACAAACCTATCCCCCTTAAAAGAATCTCGCCCCGAGATTCAGGGTTGGTCAGCAAAGAGTTCAGGGTATTTGGCTTTCAGATCATCTTCCCGTTCCCAGGTTGCTTCTTCCTCCGAGTGGTGACCCCATCTGACTTTGCACATTCTGATGGTATTCCTCCGGGTGACTCTGTCTGCAAACTCCAGAATCTGCGTTGGCTTCTCTATGTATGTCAGATCCTCCTGGACTTCCAAACCCTCCACTGGCAACTGTTCTTCTGGTACTCGCAGACACTTCTTCAATTGCGACACTTGGAACACATTGTGCACTGCCGACAAACTTTCTGGTAGGTTGAGTTGGTAAGCCACTTCTCCACGCTTTGCTTGAATCTGATATGGTCCAACGTACCGGGGTGCTAACTTGCCTTTAACTCCGAACCTTCTGACTCCCCTGATGGGTGACACCTTCAGATAGACGAAATCCCCCATTTCGAAACTCAGTTCTCTTCTCCTTCTGTCCGCGTAGCTTCGCTGCCTTGATTGTGCTATCTTCAGATTCTCCCGAACCATTTTGATATTCTCTTCGGCTTCAAGCAAAATGTCGGGGCCAAACACCTGTCTCTCTCCAGGCTGGTCCCAATGCAGCGGAGTCCTACAACTCCGTCCATAGAGTGCCTGAAACGGTGACATCTTCAAGCTGGCCTGGTAGCTATTGTTGTAGGAGAATTCTGCATAAGGTAACCTTTTGTCCCATCCTGACTTGTCTTGCAGCGCACAGGCTCTCAGCATATCTTCTAGGACCTGGTTAGTTCTTTCAGTCTGACCGTCTGTCTGCGGGTGATAAGCCGAGCTGAAGTTCAAATGTGTGCCCAAAGCTTCTTGTAGCTGCTGCCAAAAATGAGAGGTGAACTGCGTTCCTCGATCTGACACTATCTTCTTCGGCACACCATGAAGGCAGACTATCCGTGACATGTATAACTCAGCTAACGTTGCTCCGGTGTATGTGGTCTTCACAGGTATGAAATGGGCCACCTTTGTTAAGCGGTCCACAACCACCCAGATGGAATCATAGCCGGCCCGGGTACGAGGTAGGCCAACTATAAAATCCATCCCGATCTCATCCCACTTCCACTGAGGAATCCGCAATGGCTGCAACAATCCAGCGGGCCTTTGATGCTCTGCTTTGGTCCTTTGACAGCTATCACAGATGGCGACATATTCTGCGATTTCTCTTTTCATGCCATACCACCAAAACCTCCTTTTTAAATCCTGGTACATCTTTTCACTTCCCGGGTGTATGGAGTAGGCTGTCTCATGAGCTTCCTTTAGGATCAGTTCCCGAATAGGTTTGAGGTCGGGGACACACAATCGGTCCTTGAACCATATTACTCCCTCTTCATCCTCTCGAAAGTCTTTGCCTCTTCCTTCTAAGATTAGCTGCCGGATCTTGTTGATGCTTTCATCATCCTTCTGCCCTTCTTTGATCTCCCGCTCTAGAGTGGGCTCTAATTCCACTGTTACTCCTTGCGTACTGTTCAGGAAACCGAGACTCAGTCTGTCGAACTCCTTGGCTAACTCATATGGCATTGGGTACGTGGCCATCATATTGACTTGACTCTTCCTGCTCAGAGCATCTGCAACAACATTGGCTTTGCCTGGATGGTAATGTATCTCCAACTCATAGTCTTTGATCAATTCCAACCATCTTCGCTGTCTCATGTTTAACTCTGACTGGGTGAATATGTACTTCAGACTTTTATGATCTGTGTAGATGTCGCACTTCTGCCCATACAGGTAATGTCTCCAGGTCTTCAAAGCATGAACTACTGCTGCCAACTCCAGGTCATGGGTGGGATAATTTTTCTCATGGATCTTCAGCTGTCGAGATGAATATGCTACAACTCTTCCTTCTTGCATTAGCACACATCCCAATCCGGTGTAAGAAGCATCGCAATACACTGAGAATGGCTTGTGAACATCAGGCAGGACTAACACCGGAGCTGTAGTCAATCTATTTTTCAGTTCTTCAAATGCTTCCTGACACTTTTGGGTCCACTTAAACTCAACTTTCTTTGCTAGTAACGCTGTCATTGGTCTAGCAATCTTTGAGAAGCCTTCGATGAAACGCCTGTAATACCCAGCCATTCCAATGAAGCTCTTGATCCCACGAACATCCTTTGGTGCTTTCCAGTTCAGGATATCTGCCACTTTCTTTGGATCCACTGCCAACCCATCTTGATTTATGATGTGACCCAGAAACAGGACTTCATGAATCCAGAACTCGCATTTGCCCAGCTTGGCATACAACTGATGCTCTCGAAGTCTTTGCAATACCATCTTCAAATGCTCTACATGATCTTCCTCACTTTGAGAGTATATGAGAATATCATCGATAAACACTACCACAAACTTGTCCAGATAATCCATGAACACACTGTTCATCAGGTACATAAAGAAGGCTGGCGCATTTGTCAAACCAAAGGACATAACTGTGAATTCATATAACCCGTACTTGGTGATGAATGCCGTCTTCGGTATGTCCGAGGGTCGGATTCTGAGTTGATGGTAACCTGATCTCAGATCTATCTTCGAGAATACGCTGGCACCTCTGAGCTGGTCGAACAAATCCTCTATCCTTGGCAGGGGGTACTTGTTCTTGACAGTGACTTCATTCAAGGCTCTGTAGTCTATGCACATCCTTTTGGTACCATCTTTCTTCTCTACAAACAACACCGGAGCGGCCCAAGGCGAGGTACTTGGTCTGATGTAACCCTTCTCTAACATCTCATCTATCTGCTTCTTGAGTTCCACCAATTCTGGTCCAGACACTCGGTAGGCTCTTTTGGAAATGGGGGCGGTACCAGGGATAAGCTCTATGGCAAATTCGACTTTTCTCTCGGGTGGCATGCCCGTTAGCTCCTCGGGAAATACGTCCAGAAAGTCCGACACAACCTTGATAGCCTCGAGCGGGTTGGGCTCCTTACTATCAACTGAAATCTGGTGACAGACACCCTCCGCTGATTTAGGCATCCTTAGCTCGGCCACTACCTCTTCTCCCGACGGGGACTTCAATGTTACGGTCCTCTTGTCACAGCTAACATTCGCTTCATACTTCATTAACCAATTCATCCCTAGAATGACATCTATCATAGGGGTGTCTATTACTATTAGATCACTGGGGAACCCTATCCCCCTTATTTCCACCCTTATATTTGAGCATATTTTATCTGTTTGCACCTTGCCACCAACCGAATTAATCCTCATGGGCGGCATCATTGCCTCTACTGAGATGTTATGCAATTCTACCCAGGTTGCAGTGACAAATGAATGAGTTGCACCAGTATCAAATAGCACTTTCGTGGGATGAGATTCGACTGAGAACATACCTACTGCCACATCTGGTGCATCCTGGATCGCTTCGGCCTCCAAGTGGTTCACCTTTCCACGGTTGTACGCTTGGTTACGATTGCCTGCTGTCGGCTGCAGTACACCTTGCCTTGTTGGAGCATTGGGGTTGGTCTGCTGCTGCGCCGCCTTCTTTGGGCACTGCATCGCCCAGTGGCCTTGTTCTCCACAGTGGAAACACCCTCTGCCTCCTCCTTGTGCTAGGGCTGCTTGGTTGTTCTGCTTCTGATACTGATTACCTCCTTGCTGGCTGTGCTGACGATACTGCTGCTGCTGCTGTTGATACTGCCTCTGAAACTGCTGCTGATGCGGACGCTGATTCTGATTCTGATATCCTTGTGGGTGACCAGGCCTGCCTTGCTGAGATGAACTGCCTGAGAAACGTGGACGGCTGATGCCTCCGGACTGGGGTCCACTCATCTTACACTTCCGATCTTCCATATCCTTACGCTTCTTCTCAGTCATAACTGCCCTATCGATCAGGTGCTGGAAGGTGGGGAAGGTGTGATTCATCAGCTGGTAATGCAGGGGATCCACCAAACCTCTCATGAACCTGTACTGCCTTTTAGCATCAGTGTTGACATCCTCAGGTGCATAACGAGATAGCTGCAGAAACTTGTCTCTGTATTCACTAACAGACAGGGGTCCCTGCTTCAGAGCCAGAAACTCCTCCTTCTTCACGATCATCAGTCCCTCCGGCACATGGTACCTGCGGAAACTCTCGCTGAATTCTTCCCAGGTGATGGCTTCGGGGTCAGCATGTGTGGCGAGGTAGGACTCCCACCAGGACTGGGCTGCTCCCCTTAGCTGACGGGGACCATACAGAACCTTCTCCCTGTCGTCACATTGGGCGGTGCGCAGTTCTCTTTCCACTGCGCGCAGCCAGTCTTCTGCATCCATGGGGTCGGCAGAATGGGCGAAGGTAGGAGGGTGCCCTCTCATGAACTCACCACGCTTATCTCGTGGCATCTGCACTTGCAACTAGGGTTGGGGTTGCTGTTGAGCCTGCTGCATGGCTGCCAGAGTCTGCCCAATAGCCTGCACTGCCTGAGTCTGCATCAAGAACATCTGCTCCACTGTCATCGGGGGTGGTGGGGGAGGCTGCCTCTGTTGTTCCTCCTGCTGGTCATGCTGCTCTTGCTGAGCACGCCTGTTGCATCGGCGCCTGTTGTCAGACATCTGTGGAAGACATTCATACATCAGCGTTGATCTTACAACCCTCCAGCATAAGAAAAGGAAATACAGAATTCTTCATGACACTGAGTGAACAAAGAGCTTCACTGATCCTCATTATGATTCAACACAGCTTCTCAGATAAGAAGGAAAGTAGAAGTAAATGGCTTCCCAACTAAATAACTAACTTTACTAACATTATAGCTAGGCCAAATTGCAGGGGAAACCCACAGGTTGGCAACAGTCATTACAAAGATTCAAATCCAGCACAAGTTCATCATAACAAGCATGCAAGCAATTGATAAGCAAACTAAGCTAATTGGAAGCAACTGATAAGCAAACTAAACTAACTATTTAAGACTAAGACATCTGACTTAAGAATTATTACAAACTTCGACGCTAACGATCTAAGGATCCAGATCTATCCTGGTCTTACAGGCAGGGGAACCATAAGTGTGGTGACCACGTGGCGGCGAGCGGTATGGGTGCTGAGTCCCAACAGGAGCGGGAGAACCACCCTCCTGGTGATGGCGCTCTGCCAGCTCAGCACGCAACTCCGCAATCTCCGTTCGAGCCCTGCTCAGCTCGTCCAGAGAGTGATCCAGCTCAGTGTTAAGCACTGCGACTAGGTTGACTGCGCTGCTCAACCTAGGGTTAGCCTCACCAACAGGTGAGACAACCACACTCTCTGTGCTTCCAGTAGGGCGGCGGGGGTAGTACCGAAGGTTAAGACCATCGGCCACCCCACCGAACAAAGAACAGTACTGGGAGAGTGCACGTCGTGCTGCATCCTGCATAGCCGCCTCTGCAGTGTCCCTCTCGGAGATGGAATAGTGCTCCAAAACGGCCTCCGCACCCCGGAGGTCATCCTCCAAACGGCGAACTAGGCAGGTAGCCTCCCAGCGGTCCGGGTACCTCCCACGACTGTGCTGGTAGACTACACAATGATACTCGATCGACCAGGTGTGCCGGTCGAAAGCCTGGCGCAGCAAGGTGTCGAGTGCGTCGTGGAAGTGACAACCGCGAGCGGCGTCACGGGTGATGGGTCGGGCGACCCATCCTTCTGCCTCCTGCGGCTCAGAAGACTCCGTGCTGTGGTCTGAGTCGTCGTCGTCAGGGTCTCCTCCAAGACCTCCTCCAGTAGCTCCTCCAACAGCCGGGGCGTCCCGCGGTGGTGCAGGGGGCGCCTCCAGCTGGGCAACAGAGGAACGGGGCCTCACGGACTCCACCTCTTGCTGGGGTGGGGAGGAAGAGCCCTGCTGCTCTCTGTGCTGCCGCCGGCGTTCCTGCTCCTCACGCAGGCGGTGGTGCAGTCTCTCCAGGTGACTCGACTGACCGGACACGGTGCGGTGCAGAGGACGCTCCGCAAGTCGAGACGGCAGGAAAGGAATCACCGACTTACGTGCAGTGTGTCTAAGACGAGCCATCTACAAAAGACACCGTAAGCATAAGAGTAAGAGCAGAACTAATATGACAAGTGAATAAACCATAGACAGAATAAGATAAAAATTTTAACAAGGTATAATATAGTATATATATATATGTAGTAAAACATAGGGTTGGTCGAGGTGACCGACTTTTGAAGTAACATCAGAGGTCAAGGTGAGAGGGAAGGTCAATAGTCCTTAGTACGACCAGTGCTACTCTAGATCAGCGGTCCTACAGTCAGCACGGCTTTGATACCACTTATGTCACACCCGGTTTTGGAAGGCAAACCAAGTGCGAACTATGTACGTGCCAGGATCAGAACTCACGTACACAGCGGTTACATAAATGAACATCAACGCACATTGCTCGAATAATAACATAAAAGAGTATTAACTTATTACACCACAGTGTCATAGACATCCACATAGTCATCGTCTTAACAGGTAAATCAAAGTGCTAGCGAAACGCAGTAAAGATAAGGCCTTCACAGGCAGCTGACTGGGGGTTGCCGCCAACCCACACCTAGAATTCGTCGTAGTCTTGGAACTCCTGGAAGTCTCCTTCCACGACTTCGCCTTCTCCGGAGCAGTGGTTACAATGCGGACAACCTGGTGTTTTGTGGTAAAGCAAGGATGAGTACACATCATCGTACTCAGCAAATGTCCCGTTTGGCTGAAGTGGACTAGCTTTATGTGGGGTTAGGCTCAAGCAGTTGCTTTTAGTTGGACAGGTATTTATCATTAGTAGAAGCCAGATTTTAGCATTAACCAACCCATGAACCATTTCCTCATCGAGGAACAACATCATCATATTCGAACCAAAACCATAACATAATCCTTGTATTTCGAACCATCTGTATCTCTAATCAAAGAGGATCCCAAGGCTGCTCTTAACCGTGAGCACGGCTGATATATCAGTTTCACTACCCTCTAGAGAGGTCGCACACTTTACCCATGAGTCATGATGCCCTTTCTGCCCGGGGAGAGCTAATCCCCATTGACCACTACCTAGGTGGTCCGGCAGGGTATCACTACGTAGCTTTTACAAAGATTCCCTAGAGATCATAGCTGCCCGTTAGGTTTCTCCAGTTTGATAAACACAGTACCCCTCCCCGCAGGAGAGTGACTAACAAAAAGCAAAACGAAAGAACCTCGGCACTCAGCCTCGGCAGAGCAAGCACTGTGCCTGGACCCCATTGACGGCACGACGACGAAGCAACTACACCTCTAGTTCCTCTAATTAATTAGCTAAGGGCACCCCATTTCACCCTCATGGTTGCACTGTTATCCCGGGTGGTCTCTCAACGAACAGGTCCTTACGGAGAGGTACTCAGGAAACAGCCTGAGCCCCCTAGAGTATCACAAGATCATCAACATCATCAGGATAACAGTATCATAAATATTCACATCATGTTCATTGATTAAGTTAAGGCAGTAGCAGAATGCTAACCATAATAGCCCATAAGGTCATCAAGGATAAAGTAAAGTGTAAAGCTAGTCAATCCTTAGGTTTCAAGTAGGTAATGCGGGGTAGTAAGTTATAAATGAATAGGACATAATGGGTCAGAGGACACTTGCCTTCACCAAACTGCTGATCAGGAACTTCCTCTGCAACTCCCTCGGGAAACACAGACTGCTCGTTGTCTACGTAAAGTAATCATTCACACTATGCACTTGGGGAGTAACAAACAAAAGCAATATACCAAACATATGCAGCAGAGAGATCACAAGTTCACAATAGAAAAGGATTGGTACTCCAGTATTCCCTAGGTCTGGGGTAGAGGACTATACAAAGTGATTCATTATCCACTAATCAGGTTTAAGTCAGTGGTGGGATTAAATCATTATCTGGTTTTAAGTTCCTAAACTTAGGTGTTTAAGTCCATAAACTTAAGTGCTCCAACTTTTATTAAAGTCTACCAACTTCTAATTATCTCAAATAAGGTTCCAATAACCTTAATCCTATCCTAATGATTAACCATTAATTGGGACATGGAAACAGCAGGGAAACATTGTTTAAATAGATAGACAAAAACATCATGAGCATTTTGCAATTTGAAGCACCTAATTTGGAGTTCATATGGCAAAGTTATGAATTTTACAAGTTTAGGGGTTAAAAATATACCCTAAGTACCTATTTTGAATTAAATAAAAGATCCGAGGACCTAACCGTAAGAAACCAGGGACGACGGGTTCAAATTCCAGAAAACAGGGGGGCTCTTTAAGAAAACGCGCGGGCGAAGGGGTATCGGACTCCTACGGCCGTCGGATCTCAGGCGGACGGCTAGGATTAGATCCGCGGGCGGGCGCGCGAGCGCGCGGCGGCCTGGGCGGCTGACAGGCGGGGCCGGGCGGGCAGCGCGAACGCGGGCAGGCTGACAGGCGGGGCCAGCGGGCAGCGCGAACGCGGGCAGGCTGACAGGCGGGGCCAGCGGGCAGCGCGGGGTGTGGGGGAAGCGGGCCTAGGCCGTTGGATCTCCGGCGGACGGCCAGGATTAGGCTTGGCCTAATTAAAACGGGGCCGCCCGATCTGGGACGGACGGCGGGGATCGGGTGGCCGACCTTGGCCTCTCCTACGGCTAGCTGGGGCGGCGGCGCTCGTCCCCGCGGCGGAGGACTCGCCGGAGACGAGGGGCGCGGGCGCTCTGCGGGTCCTTAGGGCGACCGGAGTGGCCTGGGAGGTTGGGTAGGGCGCGGGGAATAGTCCGGTGGGGGCTAGGTCGGGGCAGGGGCACCGGAGGGGGGCGGTCTACGGCAAAGCGGCTCGGCGGCGGCGTTGAACAACTCCGGCAAGGAATCAAACGCGACAGGAGGCAATACAAAGGTCGGGAGGGGGCACGAGAGGTTCCTTACCTCAAGGCGGCCTCCGGGGACTCCTCGGTGGCGGCGATGGCGCGACGGTGGCCCGGGGCGACGATGGCGGACCCCCGCGACTGCACGGAGGACGGCGGGTGAGCGCGGGTAGAGAGAAATAGGGAGGGGGAGGGGAAATTGGGGCGCGTCCCGGGTTGCGGACGTCGGGGCGGAGCTTACCGTGGCAAAGGGCACGGCGGAGCTCCAACGGCGACGGGGAGACGAGCTCGGAACGGCGGGGGTTTATGGCGGCGGCGCTCTGGCGTGCGCGCAGCGAGGGGGAGGTGAGGGAGGGGCCTGCAGGTGCGCAAATGAGGGAGGGGGAGAGGGCGAGTGGGGTTCTGGGCTCAAGTGGCCGGGAGCGGGGCGGTTGCGAGCTCCACGCGCGACGTGGGCGCGAAGTCCGCGGCAGCGCGCAGCTCGGGCGGCGGTTACGCGGGGAAGACGGGGCTGACAGCCCGGGCCCGCGAGCAGATAGAGAGAGGGGAAAGCGGGGGCGGGCGCGCGGAAGGCGGCCGCGCTGACGGGCGGGCCCGCCAGGGCAGAGAGAGCGGGGGGGGGGAAGAGGCGCGCGCGTGGGATGGGCCTAGCTGGGCCGAAAGGCTGAGGGGGGCGGGGGAGTGGGCTTCTTTCCCTTTTCCTTTTAATCTGGAATTGTTTTCCCTTTTCCTTTTAATTATTCTATTTGATTCAAATCCAAATAAGCCACAAATTCAAATTAGACTTTCCAAGAATTATGCACCAAACAAAAGCGAAATCTAGGGTTCAACATGATGCAACAATTCATACTCCCTTGGAGTTTGAGCTAATAGACTATAATTACAAATAAAATAACCACTTTTCTCCCATAGAAATGAGAAAGAGAAGATTGGGGAAGGATGAGAAAAGGGAAGTAACACCTGAATTTGTGAATATGAGCAAAGAAATTTTATACCCCCAAATTCAGGGTGTTACAGTCAAGCCACCAGAGCTGAATCAACGACGACCTCGACTGGCGGAACTGCCCGGGGACGGTCGAGGAACCACAACAACTACTCCCCTCCCCGGGACAGGCATCATCCCCGACGACAGGAGGACACATGTGGAGTGTCTGCCCTTACTCCACGCCTTAGGGCCATTCAATGGCCCCCTAACTTCAAGGTATCCAATGTCGATAAATATGAACCTAAGCAGGACCCAGGAGGCTGGCTGGCCGTCTACACCACCGCCGCTCGAGCCGCCAGAGCATCCGAGGACGTGATGACTGCGTACTTACCCATTGTCCTCAGGCAAGACGCACTGCAATGGCTACGACATCTACCTCGACACTGCATCGACGACTGGAGCGACTTCAGTCGGCGTTTCACAGCCAATTTTCAGTCCCTCTCCGACAAACCGGCGCAACCATGGGACCTCAAATCCATCAAGCGCCGGGGAGATGAAACTCTCTGATCGTACCTCAAAAGGTTCCAGACCATGAGAAATCGTATTCCTGAGGTCACGGAGGCGGCCGTGATCGAGGACTTCTACAGAGGATCCAATGACTCGGCCTTCGTCCGAGCCATATTACAGAAGGCACCAACTACTTCCGAGGAGCTGTTCCGGGAAGCCGACCTCTACATCACCGCCGACGAGCGAGCCCAGGACCTCATCGGAGGAGCGAAGCCCACACCAGCAGCACCACGACGCGACACGAACCAGCAACCTGACAAACGCTGGGAGAAGAGACCGCGCGAAGAGGTGCATGCCGCCGGACCACCTGCCTCTCGCGCCCAGGGAGGACCTCGCGGAGGCGAGCGCACGCTGGACGACATCCTCGATGCCCAGTGCCCGTACCACAAGGACATGCGCCACACTCTTCGGAACTGCCGGGACTTCAAGCATTCCGTTGGGCACGGCCAACCCTTCCAACCTCTACCCCCTCCTCCGCCGCGGGGAGGACCAGAAGAACCACGACAACCCCAGCAGCAGGAGGAGGGAGGAGGAGGAGCCTTCCCGCGCGTTGACAGGGAGGTCAATGTCATCTTCGGCGGACACGGATCGCAGGAGAACAGAAGACAACAAAAGCTCAACGACCGCCAGATATTGGTGGCGACCACCGGCCCTCCCGCCCCATACCGGTGGTCGGAGCACCCGATTACCTTCACTCGGGCGGATCAATGGCTCAACTTCGACCATCCGGGCAAATACCCGCTCCTCGTCGATCCGGTGATCCGAGAGAGCAGGGCGAAGAAGGTGTTAGTGGACGGGGGGAGCAGCATCAACGTCACCTTCCCCCGGACACTCCGAGGCTTGGGAGTTCACCTCAAAGAACTCCACGAGTCAGACACTCCCTTCTTTGGCATCGTGCCAACTGAGGGAGAATACCCGCTGGGCCACATCTACATGCCCGTCACCTTCGGGACTCTGGAAAACTACAGAACCGAGTTCCTGAGGTTTGAAGTGGCGAACTTCGACTGCGGGTACAACGCCATCATTGGAAGACCGGGATTGGCCAAATTCATGGCCATTCCGCACTACACGTACATGATACTGAAGATGCCGGGACCGCAAGGAATCATAACTGTGCGCGTCGACTTCCAAGGCGCCGCAGAATGTTTCCGAGTGGCCATCCAGGCGGCCCTCACCACCAAACCGTCAGCAACTTCTTCGACCCAGGCAAACTCTAAGCCTGACGATGACCACACAACACCGGCGAATGAAGCTCAAGCTGTGACCTCTATGCGGCCGACTGAAGAAACTAAAAGGATCAATCTGGGGTTTGCTGATGAACGAAAAACTGCCATCATCAGCTCTAGCCTGGATGATAAATAGGAAAGCGTGCTCGTCCGGTTTCTGCAAGACAACCGAGACGTATTCGCATGGCAACCTGCGGATATGCCGGGAGTCCCGAGAGAACTGGCCGAGCACAAACTGAAGGTCTACCCCCAAGCAAGACCGATCCGGCAAAAGCTACGTCGTTTCACGCCCGACAAGAGAGAGGCCATTCGCGCTGAGCTGGCCCGCTTGGTCACGGCTGGATTCATTAGAGAAGTGTTACATCCCGAGTGGTTAGCCAACCCTGTTCTTGTACTCAAAAAGAATAAAGTGGATTGGCGCATGTGCGTCGATTATACTGATCTCAACAAACATTGTCCGAAGGATCCCTTCGGGCTCCCAAGGATAGATCAGGTGGTAGACTCCACCGCCGGATGTTCTATGCTGTCTTTCTTGGATTGCTATTCGGGATATCATCAGATCAGCCTGGCAAAAGAAGACGAGGAAAAAACGGCGTTCATCACTCCGTTTGGTGCTTTCTGTTATACCTCCATGCCGTTCGGCCTCAAAAACGCTGGAGCGACTTATCAGAGAGCCATCCAAACATGCTTAGCCGATCACTGGGGCAAGCGTGTGGAAGCCTACGTGGACGATGTGGTGATCAAAATGGAGAACTCAGAAAACTTCATCGAAGACCTGCAGCTGGTTTTCAACAGTCTACGGCGATACCGATGGAAGCTTAATCCCGAAAAATGTGTCTTCGGGGTACCAGCGGGGAAGCTACTCGGATTTATTGTCAGCCACCGGGGAATTGAAGCTAACCCGGAAAAGATTGAAACTATCATGAAAATGGAAGCCCCACGATCACAAAAGAAGGTTCAACGACTTACCGGATGTATGGCAGCTCTGAGCAGATTTATATCCAGGCTGGGAGAAAAAGGTTTACCGTTTTACAAGCTACTCAAGAAGGTGGACAAGTTTCAGTGGACTTCAGAAGCGCAGGAAGCCTTGGACGCACTGAAAAAATTCTTGACAACCCCACCAGTACTAAAACCACCACGGCGAGCCACATCAACTCAACCAGCTGAAGATTTGCTGCTATATATCTCTTGCACGACTCACGTGGTAAGCACCGTGTTGGTAGTCGAGCGAGCAGAAGAAGGACATGCCTACCCTGTGCAACACCTCGTTTATTTCATCAGTGAAGTTCTGGGTCCCTCGAAGAAAAAGTATCCTCAAGTGCAGATGCTATTATACGCAGTACTTCTAACTGCCCGCAAGCTACGTCACTACTTTGATGACCACAAAGTCATAGTAGTCACCAGTTTTCTGATTGGGGATATTCTCCCCAACAAGGAAGCCATTGGCCGAATAGCCAAGTGGGCCTGTGAACTGGGATCTCATGATATTGAATTTCGACCTCGTACTGCCATCAAGTCCCAAGCATTGGTTGACTTCGTATCAGAATGGACTGAACAACAAATACCAGAGAACCCGGAAACTGCAGAAGTATGGAGGATGTATTTTGATGGCTCGCTGAAGCTGCAGGGAGCAGGCGCAGGAATTCTCTTCATCGCACCTGGAGGCGAACACCTCAAATATGCCCTCCAACTATTATTTCCAGCCTCTAACAATGCAGCCGAGTATGAAGCTCTGATCCATGGACTAAACATCGCCATATCATTGGGCATCAAGAGATTAATGGTATACGGAGATTCTCTGGTGGTCATAAGTCAGATAAACAAAGAATGGGACTGTTCGAAGGATTCGATGGGAAAATACTGCACCGCCGTCCGAAAACTAGAAGATAAGTTTGAAGGTCTAGAATTTCATCATGTGGAGAGAGATCAAAACACGGCAGCTGATGTATTGTCCAAGTTAGGATCCAGCCGAACTCAGGTTCCACTCGGAGTCTTCGTGCAAGAAATACCACGACCGAGCATCTCAATGGATCAAGCGGAAGAATGTAATATTATAGATCAACCCAAGTCAGACTCTGATGACTGGAGAGGGCCAATCATCAAGTATATAAAGAATGAAGAGGAACCAGATGACAAGAATTCAGCCGAGCGCATTGCCAGACAGTCGGCTCACTACACACTCATTGGGGAGACATTGTACAGAAGGGGTGCATCAGGCGTCCTCATGAAGTGCATTCTCCCATCTACTGGAAAGCGACTTCTGGAGGAGGTCCATGCTGGGCAATGTGGAATACATGCAGCATCCAGAACACTAGTCGGGAAGGTCTTCAGGTCAGGATTCTATTGGCCAACAGCGAAGAGTGATGCGACCGAGTTAGTTCAGAGGTGCGAAGCTTGCCAATATTTGTCAAAACAACAACATCTACCAGCACAGCAACTGCAGACCATACTAGTAACTTGGCCTTTCGCATGCTGGGGACTGGATATGATTGGACCTTTCAAGAAAGCTCAAGGAGGATACACTCATGTATTGGTAGCAATCGACAAATTCACTAAATGGATAGAGTTCAAGCCCATTGCCTCTTTGACCTCAGCTAAGGCTGTGGAATTCATACAAGACGTAATATTCAGATTCGGGATACCAAACAGCATTATAACTGACCTAGGATCCAACTTTACAAGTTCAGAGTTCTTCGACTTCTGCGAGCACAAAAGCATTCAGATCAAGTATGCTTCTGTAGCACACCCGAGAGCCAACGGGCAAGTTGAGCGAGCCAACGGGATGATACT
Organism: Zea luxurians; assembly: GCA_029449295.1. Classification (NCBI taxonomy): domain Eukaryota; kingdom Viridiplantae; phylum Streptophyta; class Magnoliopsida; order Poales; family Poaceae; genus Zea; species Zea luxurians. Next base: position 61,082,319 of record JAOPSE010000009.1, read on the forward strand.
GGAGGCACTCAGGAAAAAGGTCTTCGATAAGAATGAAAAGTTCACAAGAAAATGGATAAGGGAATTGCCCTATGTCGTCTGGAGCCTAAGAACCCAACCTAGCCGAGCTCTGCATGGAAACACTCCTTTCTTCATGGTCTATGGGTCGGAGGCAGTGTTACCCGCCGATCTCAAATTCGGGGCGCCAAGGTTGATTTCGAAAACATAGCAGAAGTCGAAGCCACCAGGATAGAAGACATTGATATACTCGAGGAAGAACGTCTGAATGGGGTAATCCAATCAGCAAGGTACCAACAGACTCTAAGGCGCTATCACGACAAGGCCGTGCGACAGCGATCCTTCTCAGCAGGAGATCTCGTCCTCCGTCGAATTCTAACGGGGGAGGGACGACACAAGTTATCGCCCTCATGGGAAGGACCCTTCGTGGTAGCAGAAGTCACTCGGCCAGGATCGTATCGTCTCACTCAGATGGATGGCACAGAAGTCGGGAACTCCTGGAACATAGAACACCTCAGGAAGTTTTATCCCTAGCTGTATTTCAAAAGCTATCGGGACGACGATGCACTCTGTAAAATGGAAATATGTCATCAATAAAGAAAGGCTTCAAAGATACTCAGTTTGTTCACGATTGACTTGCATTCTTACTTAACTCGGGGTGACCACTATGCCCTGCTAACGGAGCAATCGGCTTAAGTCAGCAACGACTTAAGGCGATGCAACATGCTCACGCTTACTTAACTCGGGGTGACCACTATGCCCTACTAACGGAGCAATCGGCTTAAGTCGGTAACGACTTAAGGCGGTGCAACATGCTCACGCTTACTTAACTCGGGGTGACCACTATGCCCTGCTAACAGAGCAATCGGCTTAAGTCGGCAACGACTTAAGGCGGTGCAACATGCTCACGCTTACTTAACTCGGGGTGACCACTATGCCCTCTAACGGAGCAATTGGCTTAAGTCGGTAACGACTTAAGGCGGTGCAACATGCTCATGCTTACTTAACTCGGGGTGACCACTATGCCCTGCTAACGGAGCAATCGGCTTAAGTCGGCAACGACTTAAGGCGGTGCAACATGCTCACGCTTACTTAACTCGGGGTGACCGCTATGCCCTGCTAATGGAGCAATCGGCTTAAGTCGGCAGCGACTTAAGCCGGTGCAACGTGCTCGCGCCTACACAATTCAGGGTGACCACTACGCCCTATTAACAGAAGCAATCGACTTAAGTCAGCAGCGACTTAAGGCGATCCGACGTGATTACAATTACTCATATAAGGATGGTTTCTATATCCCGCAAACAAATTTCAAAACCATCACACATCGTTTTACTACTACAAATTTATGAACTGATGAATTCTGAAACAATAAGAAAATAACAATATCGTCCAAGTACTGAAATGACATCCTCTAACAAATGTCTGACCATGCTAACCGCGCGTTCAAAGCACGCAAAATGTTTCTCTATTTTGTGATATTTTTCTCAGGAGCAATCGACGAGGAAGGACGACTCGAGGAATCAGGGGCGACATTCACATCAGCCCTTATATCTTCGGGAACAACCACGCCGGGTCTCCTCATCAAGATTCGCCCCGCCCGAATAGCCTTGTCCATGGCTCAATCGCGCTGGGCTCTGAGAGTAACAGAAGTTTCTTCGGCAACCTTGGCTGCCAGCCGAACAGTTTCTAACTCTTGGGCGATGGATTTCTTGGAAGCTCGGAGTTCTTTGATAGTAGCGTCCTTCGCTGATATCAACTGCTTGAGCCGGGTCACTTCATCCATGGATTCCTGCAGCTTACAGCGTTGGTGGTCTAACTCTTCCATGGTGAAGCGATGACTCCTCTCCAAGATAGTCAGCGAGTTGCTAGAATCACGATACAATCTGTCAAGACTGTCGCGAGAAGCAGCAAGGATACGTTTTTCTTCCTGTAAACAAAAGTCAACTTCCTCAAACACCAAGCAAGTAATAGGAGCACAACAAGGCAAAGCATAGTTTCATAAATCACCTTTTCAGAATTGAGCTGAGCATGAAGAGAAGAACTCAGTGCATTGGCGTCATCTAAGGCAGCAGAGACCTGACCCAGTTCAGTCTGACTTTGAGAGTACTTTTCCTCAAAGTCAGTGCACCGCTGGGCCAATTTAGCCTGATCTCGGGAATGTTTTTCCTCAAGAGTGGAAATCTGCCGAAACATATCTAGCAGGAGACAATCAAACAAAAAGGGGTCAGAATGTAAGGCAGTCTACAGTGAAGACAAAGAGAAGCAAAAAAGCACTAACCAGCGTTGATCACCTCCAATTCAGAGACACGATGTTGAAGTGATACTGGATTCCAACATGCAAGCGACAAAGCTACTTCTGGGATAGAAGCACCCTGTAACTTCAACTGGCTAGCCATACCATCCACCAAAGCCTGATGAGGAGAGCAGATGAATGTAATGACAGCAGTTCATGCAATGTAAAAAGCCAAGCTAAAATACATTACAGTACCTGGAGGTTGGAAAAGAACGAAGGGATCCCCAAATCAGGAGAGATCAATTGATAACCAGGCGCAAGGCCACCACCCGAAGCAGCTTGCAACAAACCAGCAGGAATCAACTCGGTGCCATCAACAGAGCCCAACACTCGGTCAGCGGGGACGCTACCCTCTAAAGCGACTCCCTGGTCCAAGGCTTGGGCTACCACCATACAGCCGGAGTGTGGAGGCGACCCCTCATGAACGTCCATGGAAGTAGAAGAGAGAGACCCCACTCGGACATCCTCGGGGGCTGGGTCATAGTTTGCACTGCCCACTTGAGCCGGATCATTCCCGGCAGCACCCTCGGGGGCTGGGCAGTGGCTTACACTTCCCACCCGAAACAAGACATCCCCGACAACATCCTTGGGGGCTGGGCACGTGTCAACACCATCCTTGAGGTCCAAGTTCTCTGCGGTAGCCACCTCTAAGGCTGATGGGCCCTCAGTTACTTCCATGGGACCAGGATGATCCAAGTCGGTCTCCCGACCCTCGAGATCGCGCTCTAAGGTCGACGAGGCACGGGATGACCTCAACCCAGCATCAAGCACATCAGCACAAACCTCCATCACACCATCATCTGCTGGCTCCGATAACAAATCCTCTAGAACCATATCCTCAAGAGTCTGATCAAAATTGGCCAGGGACAGTTCTTGCAGACCAATGAGAGCAGACAAAGCAGGAGAAGGAACTCCACTACTTTCACCACTAGCGATGAACTGCCGACTGTTTTTCCGAGTCAAAGGAATTTCATCTTCTCCCTCCTCGTCGTCCACATTAGCAACACAGGCAGCACCCCCATTAGAATCAGCAACAGATTGGGTACACCCATTGGGATCAGCAACAGATGGAGCACACCCATTGGGATCAGCAACAGATTGGGTACACCCATTGGGGTCAGCATCAGTAAGTTCAGTCACAGGCACTTCTTCAGCATCAGGAACCGAGGTACCAACGTCCCGATCCAAACTGGATACTTGCCAGAGGCGTCTCTTTTTCTTTTTCTGCTCATCAGCAGAAGGATCAGGTTGATTGGCTTGGCAAGGGCGCCTCGGGCGAGTACCAGCAGGCTTCTGAGTATCTAAAGTTGTATCAGCCACTGGGAGGGGCGCCACTACCAATGCCCTAGCAGGAGCAGCGTTAGAAGAGTCCTCAGCTAGCAATCAAGCATAGCATTTATCTCCGCATCACTAGGGCTCAGGGGCACCTCAAAATGGACCTGCCGTTCATCATCAGGAATCCCCCTGAGCGAGGCAACCAAGGCACTAACTTCTTCAGCAGAGGGCCGCACTCTAAGGCCCAAACTGCCATCAGTGACAGGAGGATTCGACACAAAAAGAGTGAAGGCTTTGGGAGGAGGCAAGTTCTAGGTTGAGAATGCCACTGGGGCACCAACATTTGACACTTTGCCTCTAAGGATCATCTCAAGTCGGCTCACCAAGTCTGTAGAAGGAATTCTTCTGTTAGTGACCCGAGTTGAGTCGGCTAGGCCTCGATACAGATAAGCCAGGTATGCCCTATCTTTCAATGGCTGAATATTCTTGAAAACAAAGTCAACGACCACAACTTCTGCAGTCAAACCCCTCTCTTTCGGCAATCCAACTTCAGCAAGCAAAGCACCTGCCTCAGCTACCTCCTGATCTGTGGGAGACTCGGTCCAGCTTGGGGTGCGAACATCCGGCTGTCTTCCCGGCCGGGGGGGAGAGAGTTTCCATAATTCTCAACTATGAACCACTCCAAGCGCCACCCTTTGATACTGTCTTTGAGAGGGATTTCGAGATACTCAGTCTTCCTCCCGCGGCGCATCTCCAAGCTAGCACCCCCAACCAATTGATGTTGTCCCCCGGCCATCCCAGGGCGACAGTGATACAAATACTTCCACAACCCGAAATGTGGTAGCACGCCAAGAAAGGCTTCACATAAATGAACAAAAATAGAAATTTGCAGGATAGAATTGGGATTCAGATGGGTCAAGTTAAGATGGTAGAAATCAAGGAGGCCGCGGAAAAAGGGAGAAATGGGAAGGCCAAGGCCGCGGAGAAGGAAAGGAGCATAAATCACGGACTCATGGGTATCCTCAGTTGGGACAGTAACCCCATGGCAAATCCACCAAGAGCAGAGTTCCCTCGGAGGAAGAACCCCGATGGACACGAGGTGGAGAAGTTCGGGCTCAGAGATGACGGACATGTGGTTACCTGCGAAAGGCAACTGGCTGTTGGGGTCGATTGGAGGAATCACCACGGCAGACGAACTCGAGGCTTTCCTCTTGGGCGCCATCTTGATTCTACCGGCGAGCAGAGTAGGAGGCGAATTGCGGAGAGGATTCGGAAGCAAGAAAGCGAGAACTAGGGCACGGAAAGCAGAGGCGGCTAAAAGCGCAGCACTTATGGGATATTCCCGAGCCAGATACCGTTTCAAAAAGCGCCCAGTCAGCACCCAGCGGTTATTTCCAAAACACCAGTGTGCCACGTCATCACCCGGCAGTTATTTCCAAAACACCGGTGCGCCACATCATCACTCGGCTATTAACCTCAAAGTGGCCCACGTAGCCCGCTATCGCTCGGCAGTTAACTCTAAAACTCCGACATCGCGTTCAATCGCTCGGCAGTTAACTCTAAAACTCCGACATCGCGTTCAGTCGCTCGGCGTTACCTCTAAAACGCCGACGTCGCCTTCAAGTTACTCGGCAGTTAACTCTAAAACTCCGACATCGCGTTCAGTCGCTCGGCGTTACCTCTAAAACGCCGACGTCGCCTTCAAGTTACTCGGCGGTTAACTCTAAAACTCCGACATCGCGTTCAAGTCGCTCGGCAGTTAACTCTAAAACTCCGACATCGCGATCAGTCGCTCGGCGTTACCTCTAAAAAACGCCGACGTCGCCTTCAAGTTACTCGGCAGTTATCTCTAAAACTCCGACGTCGTGTTCAGTCGCTCGGCGTTACCTCTAAAACGCCGACGTCGCCTTCAAGTTACTCAGCAGTTGTCTCTAAAACTCCGACGTCGTGTTCAGTCGCTCGGCGTTAACTCTAAAATTCTGACATTGCGTTCAGTCGCTCGGCAGTTATCTCTAAAACTCTGACATCATCTACAAGTCGCTCGGCAGCTACTTCTAAAAGCATCGATACGATGTCCGAGTTATTCACTTACTATTCCAAAGGAATCAATTTCACGAAAAAGGCGGGAAGAGGAATGATTCAAGAACTTTGAGTTACGAATATCGACGAGCAATAATCACAGAGAAGCCAACATCATTTCTTCATTAAAGGGAAGATATCATACTTACAAATCAACTCATTATGAGTTGATACTTCCCTACTACTACTACTGGTACATTACATTATACTACTACTACCACTACCACTACACTACACTATACTACTCTACACTACTAAATACTACTACAATATTCTAACTATACTATACTAACATCTAAAGGACCAGTGGCATCTAGCCACTGGCCCTGTTGCTGTTGCTGCCGCCGCCGCTGCCGCCCCTGTTGTTGCCCCTGCTGCCGCCGCCGTCACCGTCCTTGCTGCCGATGCTGCCGCCCCTGCCGCTGCCGTCACCGTCACCGTCGCCACTGCCTTCGTCGTCGTCGTCGTCGTCGTCGTCGCCATCCTCGTCGTCGCCGTCGCCGTCTGAGTCCTCCTCATCCGAGGAGTACTCCGACTCATCCGAGCCCTCGAGCCCGGAGCGCTCGACGGCCCGGATATACGTCCAGACCTCCGCCGCGAGCCCCTGGGAGTCGTCTGAGTCGTCAGACGACTCACGCAGGGGGATGGGAGCCGGAGACCCCTCGGATTTAGAGGAGAACTCCTCCTCTGAATACTCCGAGTCACCAAAATCCTCAGACGGAGGAGTTGGCTCGCGCTTGCGTTTCTTGCCCATGGTGGAAATGCAGGTAGAAGAAAGAAAGCAGGCAATGGAGAACAGCGAGAGATGTGAAAAAACCAGGCAGGCAAAGGCACTATTTATAGGAAAAGAAGGCAACCGTTCACCTCTAACCGTGGTCACTGAACAGTCGCAAAGCATTCAATAAGCACTTCAATCCGTCTAAAGACACGTCAGGCGGCTGACGCCGTTTCACACAACACAACACCCATTGGGACTCCAGTCAACAACGCGGAGGATATGATTACACCCGCCGTCGCATCACATTACTACTCAGAAGCAGCCGGCTAAAACACTCAGCGTACCAAGCCGTCCCTTGCCCTCACCCATTGGGGGGGACGCCCAGGAATTATCAGTATATTTTTCAAAACGGTCACATCTGTGCAGGGCATGCAGTAAATACCTCAAGACAAAAATGAGATATCAGTGAGGATCAGAGGAAAGCCAAATATAGCCAGTGAAGTACAAAATATGGCCAACAGAAAAGACGTGAAGACTAGACAGAGAACGTCCATCAAATGTCCAATCAGTCGCAGAGCAAATAAATTACACTACCTAGCAAGATATGGATGGATTGCGAACTCGGCGGCAAAAGACAAAATACATGCTGACCTCTAAAGCATAATATTGATGACATAATGCTGACCTCCAAACCATAATGCGGATGACATCATGTCGATTTTTACAAGCAGAAAGGATAATCTTCAGCAAAAAGACACAAGAGGAAGACCTTCAAATGGATTATCCTCAAAAATCCACTTGAAGGTCGGGGGCTACACCCATTGGGTGCACCTTTGGTGCACCCCATGGATCATCATTCCAAACCAAGATAGTGCCGACTTCTAAGGCATGGGACAAGATTAAAGACAAGGCTGGCCCTCAACCAAAACGCAGGAGTAAAAATGGGAATAATTTCTGGTGAAGACCTTCGAGTAGATTATTTTCTAAAATCTACTTGAAGCTCGGGGGCTACACCCATTGGGTGCACCTCCGGTGCACCCAATGAAGTTCAGGGTCCTACAAAACGAAATGCCAACCTCTAAGGCACGAGCACGAAACAAAGCTTCGGTTTACGAGAGATCAAAAGCAGGAGGAGACAGTAAGAAGTCGTTCTCTTCAAATCGCCTGCAAGCTGGACCTGGGATCTATGGGCTGATTACCTCTAAATTAACCCAAAGATCGGGGGCTTGTGGGGGACAGATATCCCCTGGGTCCACTAAAAGAGTGAAAGACCTCACGAAAGGCCCAAGGGCCCAATAAATCGTAAGGCCATTCTTTCGTGGGCCTAGGGAGGAACAATCAGCAAAGCAGGTTGACACGAGGCCGAATTGGTGCAAACCTGGACGGCCCATAGCATTGAGCGAGAAATCACAACAGAAGACCCGACTTCCCCGCGCTGGAGCATCATGCAGTAGAACCAGGCGAGAATAAGTCGGCTGAATCATAGGGAGATAGACTCGAACAGTTCACTATCTTTTAGGCGCACGTTGTTATCATATCCACATGTATTGCCCCACGGTCGAGTATATAAGGCCTAGGAGGCACCCCTTCAGAATGATCGACCCTATTACTTAGCCATCCACTTCAACTCTCTGCATTCTCAATTCAGAGAGCTCTCTTGTAACCTCATTCACCAAGCAAACTCACCAGGACGTAGGGTGTTACGCATCTCTAAGCGGCCCGAACCTGTAAACATTGTCCACTATCCCTCGTGCGACTGGCACGAACCATTTTGCTACAGTCGTCGACACCGTCCTACTCCTAAAAACACCTTGAGGGGCAACCCCGGGTGTGCGGTCGGACCCAAAACACCGACACTGTGGTCGGCCAGAGCTTGGCCGGGTCGTCCACTGGCGGAACCGACGCCGGAGTTGAGCTGCCGAGGCCACAAGCCGAGCTGATGTCTTTGGGGGACAGCTGGCCGAGGCCTCGGGGTGGCTGGCCGAGCCGTCTGCTCGGGCTGGATTCTCGAAGAAGACCCTGGCGGCGATGGCCCGGGTGTGGTGCTGATGTCGTCCTTCAGAGTGGGGGCCCTCCGACCGCGTCGTCGTCCGAGGCTAGGTCAGACCCCACCGAAGGTGTAGTTGATGCCGAGGGTGCTGCTGCCCCCTTCAACTGTTGACGTCCGAGCCGGCAGGATCGGGTTGTCTTGTAGTGTGTGTATGTTTTCTGCGGCCGCCGAGGCCTAAACACACCGTCGTCGTGTTGTAAAGCTGCGTTTCTTTTCCTCTTGTTTCGAGTATCCGGACTCATTTGTCGGTAACAGAATTGTTTGTGCGGGCGAGAGTTGCTTTTCACGGAAGGTGATGAGTGAGGTATCCGTATCCCGGAGGCGTAGGAATCCCTCGGCTCGGTCGGCCTTGCCGCTTACGCGAGCTCTTACTCGTCCATAGGGTTCTGTTACCGACGCAATCGAGAAGGCCCGAAAAATCATTTCGATAGAGGAGCTCTCGAGCATGAAGACTTGTTCGGTCCGCGGAGTCACTTATCCGAGCGCGAGTTACTTATCGCAGAAGGTGATGAGTGAGGTATCCGTATCCCGGAGGCATAGGAGTCCCTCGGCTCGGTCAGCCTTGGCTGCTTACGTGTACTCCGTCGTTTTCAGGATCCACTTTCGAAGTAGTCGGAAAGTACGAAAGGCATTCTGGCAGAAAAGACTCTCTCTTTTTTTATTTTTTCGAGGAAAATTTTGACGTAGAGGGGGTTGCCCCCTTCTAGCCCCCGAGGGAGGGTCGGGCTTTGCCGAGGCAAGGCTGACCCTTCCTTGACGACCAGACTTTGTGTGTGAACGAGGTATACGAACAACTTGAGAGCATCTTAAGGGTAGAAGCGACGTAGCTGTTGGATGTTCCAAGCGTTGCCGTAGACCTCGCCTTGACTGTTGGCCAGCTTGTATGTTCCGAGCTTCAGAACCTCGGTGATGACGAACGGCCCTTCCCAGGGAGGCATGAGTTTGTGCCGCCCTCGGGCGTCTTGTCGCAGCCGAAGCACCAGGTCGCCCACCTGGAGGTCTCGGGACTGAACCCCTCGGGCGTGGTAGCGGCGCAGGGACTGCTGGTACCGCGCCGAGTGTAGTAAGGCCATGTCCCGAGCCTCCTCCAGCTGGTCCAGTGAGTCTTCTCGGTTGGCTCGATTGCTTTGGTCGGTGTAGGCCCTCGCCCTCGGGGAACCGTATTCTAAGTCTGTGGGCAAGATGGCCTCGGCCCCATAGACTAGAAAGAACGGTGTGAAGCCCGTGGCTCGGCTCGGCGTTGTCCTCAGACTCCAGACCACCGAGGGGAGTTCCTTCATCCACCGCTTGCCGAACTTGTTGAGGTCGTTGTAGATCCGAGGCTTGAGTCCTTGCAGGATCATGCCGTTAGCCCGCTCCACTTGCCCATTCGTCATGGGGTGAGCCACGGCAGCCCAGTCCACCCGGATGTGGTGATCCTCGTTGAAGTCCAGGAACTTTCTGCCTGTGAACTGGGTACCATTGTCGGTGATGATGGAGTTCGGGACCCCAAAGCGATGGATGATGTTGGTGAAGAACGCCACCGCCTGTTCGGACCTGATGCTGTTTAGGGGTCGGACCTCGATCCACTTGGAGAATTTGTCGATGGCGACCAACAGGTGCGTGTAGCCCCCGAGTGCCTTCTGCAAGGGGCCAACGAGGTCCAGACCTCACACAGCAAACGACCAGGTGATGGGTATGGTCTGCAGAGCCTGAGCGGGCAGGTGGGTCTGCCTCGCGTAGAACTGACACCCTTCGCAGGTGCGGACAATTCTAGTAGTGTCGGCCACCGCCGTCAGCCAGTAGAATCCTTGTCAGAAGGCGTTTCCAACGAGGGTTCGAGGTGCTGCGTGATGGCCGCAAGCCCCCGAGTGTATCTCTTGCAAGAGCTCCTGGCCTTCGGCGATGGAAATGCATCGCTGGAGGATGCCTGAGGGGCTGCGGTGGTAGAGCTCCTTCCCATCTCCCAGCAAGACGAAAGACTTGGCGCGCCGCGCCAACCGCCGAGCTTCGGCTTGGTCGAGGGGCAGCTCTCCTCGGTGGAGATATTGCAGGTACGGGGTCTGCCAGCTTTGATTAGGCGTGACCTCACTCTGCTCCCCCTCGACGCGCAGTGCCTCACCCTCGGGGGCCGAGGGTACCTCAGGCTGAGCCGAGGGTACCTCGGACTGAGCCGAGGGTACCTCGGACTGAGCCGAGGGTACCTCGGACTGAGCCGAAGGTGCCTCGGGCTCGGGCGTGTCCTCGGTCTTGACGGAGGGTTGATGCAGGTCTCGAAAGAATACGTCCGGGGGAACTATTGTTCGCTCTGAGGCTATTTTAGCCAGCTCGTCCGCAGTCTCGTTGTAGCGTCGGGCGATGTGGTTGAGCTCGAGCCCGTAGAACTTGTCTTCCAGGCGCCGAACCTCATCGCGGTAGGCTTCCATCTTCGGGTCGCGGCAGTGGGAGTTCTTCATGACTTGGTCGATGACGAGCTGCGAGTCACCTCGAGCGTCGAGGCGTCGGACCCCTAGCTCGATGGCGATTCGCAATCCGTTTACCAGAGCCTCGTACTCAGCCACGTTGTTGGACGCCGGGAAGTGGAGGCATAGCATGTAGCGTAGGTGCTTCCCGAGGGGCGAGACGAAGAGGAGGCCTGCGCCGGCCCCCGTCTTCATCAGCGACCCGTCGAAAAACATGGTCCAGAGCTCCGGTTGGATCGGAGCCGTCGGGAGCTGGGTGTCGGCCCATTCAGCCACGAAGTCCGCCAAGACCTGGGACTTGATGGCCTTCCGAGGGGCGAACGAGATCGTCTCGCCCATGATTTCCACCGCCCACTTCGCAATTCTACCCGAGGCCTCTCGGGACTGGATGATCTCTCCCAGGGGGAAGGATGACACCACAGTCACCGGATGAGACTCGAAGTAGTGTTGCAACTTCTGCCGTGTCAGGATCACCGCGTACAGCAGCTTCTGGATTTATGGGTAGCGGATCTTGGTCTCGGACAGTACCTCACTGATGAAGTAGACTGACCTCTGGATGGGTAATGCATGCCCTTCTTCTCGTCTCTCAACCACAATCGCGGCGCTAACCACCTGAGTGGTCGCGGCGACGTAGATCAAGAGGGCTTCTCCGGCAGCGGGGGGCACCAAGATGGGCACGTTCGTGAGGAGCGCCTTCAGGTTCTCGAGGGCTTCCTCGGCCTCAGGAGTCCAAGCGAAGCACTCAGCTTTCCTTAAGAGGCGGTACAGAGGCAGACCTCTTTCGCCAAGGCGCGAGATGAAGCGGCTCAGAGCCGCGAGACATCCCATGACCCTCTGTACTCCTTTCAAGTCCTTGATTGGCCCCATGCTGGTGATGGCTGCAATCTTCTCCGGGTTGGCTTCGATGCCCCGCTCGGAGACGATGAACCCCAAGAGCATGCCTCGGGGGACCCCGAAGACACACTTTTCGGGATTAAGCTTCACGCCTTTCGCCTTGAGACATCGGAATGTCACTTCAAGGTCGGAAAGGAGGTCGGAGGCCTTCCTCATCTTGACTACGATGTCATCGACGTAGGCCTCGACCGTTCGGCCGATGTGTTCGCCAAACAGATGGTTCATGCATCGCTGGTACGTTGCCCCCTCATTCCTCAAACCAAACGGCATTGTAACATAGCAGTACATGCCGAAGGGTGTGATGAATGAAGTCGCGAGCTGGTCGGACTCTTTCATCCTGATCTGGTGACACCCTGAGTAGGCATTGAGGAAAGACAGGGTTTCGCACCCAGCAGTGGAATCCACGATCTGATCGATGCGAGGCAGAGGGTAGGGAACTTTCGGACATGCTTTGTTTAGACCAGTGTAGTCTACACACATACGCTATTTCCCCCCTTTCTTTCTCACAAGCACAGGGTTGGCAAGCCATTCGGGATGGAATACCTCTTTGATGAACCCTGCCGCCAGTAGCTTGTGGATCTCCTCGCCTATGGCTCTGCGCTTTTCTTCGTCGAATCGGCGCAGAGGTTGCTTCACGGGTCGGGCCCCAGCTCGGATATCCAGAGAGTGCTCGGCGACTTCTCTCGGTATGCCGGGCATGTCCGAGGGACTCCACGCAAAAACGTCGGCGTTTGCACGGAGAAAGTCGACGAGCACTGCCTCCTATTTGGGGTCGAGCTCTAAACCGATCCGGATCTGCTTGGAGGCGTCGTTGCAGGGGTCGAGAGGGACGGACTTGACCGTCTCCGCTGGCTCGAAGTTGCCGGTGTGGCGCTTCACGTCGGGCGCCTCCCTAGAGAGGCTCTCTAGGTCGGCGATGAGGGCCTCGGATTCGGCGAGGGCCTCGGCGTACTCCACGCACTCCACATCGCATTCGTATGCGTGTCGGTACGTGGGCCCGACGGTGATGACCCCGTTGGGGCCCGACATCTTGAGCTTGAGGTAGGTGTAGTTGGGGACGGCCATGAACTTGGCGTAGCATGGCCTCCCCAGCACTGCGTGGTAGGTTCCTCAAAACCCGACCACTTCGAACGTGAGGGTCTCCCTTCAAAAGTTGGAGGGCGTCCCAAAGCAGACGGGTAGATCGAGTCGTCCGAGGGGTTGGACGCGCTTCCCGGGGATGATCCCGTGGAAAGGCGCAGCGCCCGTTCGGACCGAGGACAGATCGATCCGCAGGAGCCCGAGGGTCTCGGCATAGATGATGTTGAGGCTGCTGCCTCCGTCCATGAGGACCTTGGTGAGCCTGACGTTGCCGATGATGGGATCGACAACGAGCGGGTATCTCAACGGGCTCGACACGTGGTCTGGATGGTCGGCCTGGTCGAAGGTGATGGGCTTGTCGGACCAGTCTAGGTAGACTGGCGCCGCCACCTTTACCGAGCAGACCTCCCGACGCTCTTGCTTGCGGTGCCGAGCCGAGGTGTTCGCCACTTGCCCGCCGTAGATCATGAAGCAGTCGCGGACCTCGGGGAACTCTCCTGCCTTGTGATCTTCCTTCTTTGCGTCGTCGAGGGCCTTGCCACCCTCCGTGGGTGGCCCGACCTTGTGGAAGTGTCGTCGAAGCATGGCACACTCCTCAAGGGTGTGCTTGACGGGCCCCTGATGATAGGGGCATGGCTCCTTGAGCATCTTGTCGAAGAGGTTGGCACCTCCAGGAGGTTTCCGAGGGTTCTTGTACTCGGCGGCGACGACAAGGTCCGCGTCGGCGGCGTCGCGTTTCGCTTGCGACTTCTTCTTGCCCTTCTTCTTGGCTCCGTGTTGAGTTGACGCCTCGGGAGCATCTTCCGGTGGGCGGCCCTGGGGCTGCTTGTCCTTCCGGAAAATGGCCTCAACCGCCTCCTGGCCAGAGGCGAACTTGGTGGCGATGTCCATCAGCTCGCTCGCCCTAGTGGGGGTCTTGCAACCCAGCTTGCTCACCAGGTCGCGGCAGGTGGTGCCGGCGAGGAACGCACCGATGACATCTGAATCGGTGACGTTGGGCAGCTCTGTGCGCTGCTTCGAGAATCACCGGATGTAGTCCTGGAGAGACTCTCCCAGCTGCTGGCGGCAGCTTCGGAGATCCCAGGAGTTTCCAGGGCGCACGTATGTGCCCTGGAAATTGCCGACGAAGGCTTGGACCAGGTCGTCCCAGTTGGAGATCTGCCCTGGGGGTAGGTGCTCCAGCCAGGCTCGAGCGGTGTCGGAGAGGAACAGGGGAGGTTGCGGATGATGAGGTTATCATCGTCCGTTCCACCCAGTTGGCAGGCCAGCCGATAGTCCGCGAGCCACAGTTCCGGTCTCGTCTCCCCCGAGTACTTTGTGATAGTAGTCGGGGTTCGGAACCGGGTCGGGAACGGTGCCCGTCGTATGGCGCGGCTGAAAGCCTGCGGACCGGGTGGTTCGGGCGAAGGGCTCCGATCCTCCCCGCTGTCGTAGCGTCCCCCACGCCTGGGGTGGTAGCCTCGGCGCGCCCTGTCGTCGAGGTGGGCCCGACGGCTGTGATGATGGCGCTCGTTGCCGAGGTGAACCGGGGCCGCAGGCGCTGTGTTGCGCGTGCACCCGGAGTGGACCGAGGCTTCCCGCATGAATCGGGAAGTCGTGGCGCGATGTTCCGAGGGGAACCCCTGCCTTCGGGAGGCAGAGCTTTCGGCCCGTCGGACCGCGGCACCCTCCAGGAGATTCTTTAGCTCTCCCTGGATACGCCGCCCCTCGGTGGTTGATGGCTCCGGCATCGCGCGGAGGAGTATTGCCGTTGTAGCCAGGTTCTGGCCGACTCCACTGGAATCCGGTGGCGGCCTCACCCTGACGTGGTCGGCGATGCGGTGCTGGATGTCCTGGGGGAGATGACGCGCTTCTCCGGCCGGGGGTTGGACCGCCCATTCCTGCCCGATGTCCCGGCGGATCGGCACAAGCGTTCCTGCTCCCTCGTCGAGCCTGGCCTGCCTCTGGCGGATTTGCTCGAGCTGTGGGTCAGGACCCCCTGCTGGGACGGGGACCACAGCTAGCTCCCGAAGGATGTCAACGCGAGGCACGGGCCTAGGGGGATCACCGTTTTCCGGCATACCAAGATGGTTGCCTTCGCCGGGACCCCCTAGATCGACGTGGAAACATTCGCGACTTGGGCCGCAGTCCTCGTCGTCGAGGCTGCAGCTGCCGTCGGAACAGTCGGAGAGGCAGTAGTCACATGTGGTCATGAAGTCCCGCACGACACTGGGGTTACCAAGTCCGGAGAAATCCCAACAGAGGTCGGGCTCGCCATCTTCCTCGGACCCCGAGGGCCCGTAGGTCGAGTCGGCCGTCAGCCTGTCCCAGGGTGACCGCACACGATACCCTAGAGGGTTTGGACTCGCCTCTATGAGAGTGTCCACCGAAGCGGAATCGCTTGGCGGGTCGAGGCCGAATCCAAAAGACGCGAGATGGGAATCGGTCGGTACCTTTCGGTCGACGGGCGGTGACGAAGTCGTGTCAGGGACTGACTGCACCGTCGTCTCAGGTACGAGGGTGACGCCCAGCAAGTCCTTCGCGAGCGTGCTGGCGTCGTGCGTTTGCTTGAGATTGGCGTGTTGCGGGGAGGCGGCGCTCGTCTTCGTCTCAGACGCGAGATCGATGCCCGACGCGCCCTCTGTTGGGGCGCCGGCGCCATCAACTCGCTCGATAGCCAACGAGGTGCCGCTTCCCGCTTGGCCTTGGTTGCCTCGCCTCCTCCTCCGTCGGCGGGGGAGGGGACGGGAGAAGCCCGAATGTCGTCCTTCCACCACGTGGGGAAGGCGTCGTCGATTTCCCCGCCGGCGAGCGGGTTGCCGACCACCATTGTCGTTGTCGCGCAGTGGGGGAAGGAGTATCATGTCGTAGCTGCCGTCGAGGGACATGAACTCAAGACTCCCGAAACGGAGCACCGTCCCGGGCCGGAAAGGTTGCTGGAGACTGCCCATCTGGAGCTTGACGGGAAGCTATTCGACAACACGCAGCAGGCCCCTACCTGGCGCGCCAACTGTCGGTGTTTCGAAACCCGGGGGGTCCTTGGACCGACGAGTGAATTGTTGCCGCGTGCCCCAGCTTAGATGGGTCGACGCGAGGCAGAACGCGAAGGGGGGAAGGAAGCAGCCGGAGGGAGGCAGGCGTGAGAGAGTGGAACCCGTGGCCTTCGTGTTAGCCCCGCGCCTGAGTCGGGTGCGCTTGCAGTAGGGGGATACAAGCGTCCACGTGGGAGTGGGAGCGAGCGGCCTTGCGCGAGCGCCGTCCCGTCCTTCTCCGCGCGGGCCAACCCTCTGTAAGAGGGCCCTGGTCCTCCCTTTTATAGGCGTAAGGAGAGGATCCAGGTGTACAATGGGGAGTGTAGCAATGTGCTAACGTGTCTAGCGGTGGAGAGCTAGCGCCCTAAGTACATGCCATCGTGGCAGCCGGAGAGGTTTTGGCACCCAGTTCGCGTGGTGTCGTGGCCGTCGGAGGAGCGCTGGAGCCTGGCGGAAGGACAGCTGTCGGGGCTGTCGAGTCCTTGCTGACGTCCTCTTGCTTCCGTAAGGGGGCTGAGAGCCGCCGTCGTCACAGGGTATGCGGGGCGCCATCATTACTCGCATGGTGGAGCGAGCCAGATGGGACGCCGGTCTGGTTCCCCGTAGCCTGAGTCAGCTCGGGGTAGGGTAATGATGGCGCTTCCTGTTGACGTGGTCGGTCCGTGCCCTAGGCTGGGCGAGGTGGAGGCTCCTCCGAGGTCGAGGTCGAGGCCCCGGGTCGGACGAGGCAGAGACCGTCGGCTGAGGCCATAGTTGAGTCCGAGTCCGAGCCCTGGGGTCGGGCGAAGCGGAGTTCATCGTCTTCCGGGGCTGAGCCCATGTCCGAGCCCTGGGTTGGGCGGAGCGGAGTTCGCCGTCTTCTGGGGCTAAGCCCGAGTCCGAGCCCTGGGTCGGGCGGAGCGGAGTTCGCCGTCTTCCGGGGCTGAGCCCGAGTCCGAGCCCTGGGTCGGGCGGAGCGGAGTTCGCCATCTTCCGGGGCTGAGCCCAAGTCCGAGCCCTGGGTCGGGCGAGGCAGAGTTTCCTATGACGCCCGAGGCCGGCCTTGGCTGCTGTTAGCCTCACTCTGTCGGGTGGCTCAGCAGTCGGAGCGGCACAGGCGACGCTGTCCTCTTGTCAGACCGGTCAGTAGAGCAGCGAAGTGACTGCGGTCACTTCGGCTCTGTCGACTGGAGGGCGTGCGTCAGGATAAAGGTGTCAGGCCACCTTTGCATTAAATGCCCCTGCGATTTGGTCGGTCGGCATGGCGATGTGGCCAAGGTTGCTTCTTGGTGAAGACTGGGCCTCGGGCGAGCCGATAGTGTGCCTGTTGCTGGAGGGGGGTCCTCGGGCGAGACGTAGGTCCTCCGGGGTCGGCTTCCCTTGACCGAGGCTAGGCTCGGGCGAGGCACGATCGTGTCCCTTGAATGGACCAATCCTTGACTTAATCGCACCCATCAGGCCTTTGCAGCTTTGTGCTGATGGGGGTTACCAGCTGAGATTTAGGGGTCTTGAGGGTACCCCTAATTATGGTCTCCGACACATATCATGCACAGTGCTTCCTAATGTCAAATACTACCTCAGTCTCACTATACTTGTTGGCTCACTATACTTGTTTTAGCCTCTTCAGATAATAGCTTCAAAATACTTGTTACCCAACTTCGAGGTAACTTTGACCCATTTTTTGGCATGGTCCCTAAAAACACACTGTGATCACTGATTATATTATTGTTATATGTCCAGATCTAGTCTGGTACTCCAGTAGTATCGCATCACACATCCACACCCAGACATAGATGAAATTTACTTAGATGTATAAGTAATTAATAATATGGAATGATTAGGTTTATGAACATTTCAGCGTGCGAATAAAGTATGAAACATTTTCTGTCACATAGTCGAATATACGAAAAGATCAATACTAGTATTTTTGTCCATGAAATTGGTGACCTTGAGGCATGTAAAATAACATGCAAGTTACTACGAGAAGGTTATACCATAACACATGTTGTGGCCTAATTTGATATAAGAAAATACAGATTAAATTGGCAGGAACCTATATTCTAAGTGGTAGAGACATGGTTACCAACAAGATGAGAAAACTGAGGTCATGTCTGGGCCTCGAAAAAAAGAGATATGCCTTCACTCATGAATTTCATTACCATTGGATGCCCCAAGCTAGACTCACTACCTTCCTGACTCAAGCATTTGCTACAAGCTTTTATGCCTTCTATGGCGAATATACAATGACACTACATACTTTCGTCGTAAATTAGTTCTGTTTATGATGTTTTCTGAGAGGTGATCCAATATAGTGACGCAAAAAATCTTTGTCATTAAAATCGTCATAGTCTAGAACAACAAGTTGAAGGTGATCTCAAAACTTATATAAAGACCTTAAGATCTGAAGGTAGTAGCTTGCTTGCTTTTGGATGATGTTCATGATGTCCCCTAGCTACACGCTATGCATTCAAATGAAAAGAAGTCAACCAAGCTTCTACAGGATGCTGTAGGAATTGCTGCCCCCACCACACCATAGTTCACAGATGATATTGGACCAGTTTAAAGCAAACGTGTATACAAACCCCCAAACTCAAATGTATCACAAGACAAAAATAAAGGTTCTCTGACCTCTCTCCAGTCTCCACATTACAAAGCAATCCCTAACTCTTCCCCGTACACTGCACCTGCATGGATTTATCCCAACTCCACAATAGCACAACCAAAAAAGAGCAGCAGAATAGGCAGCTTGGCTTAGGTACTGTCTCCCAATCTCAACCGACGATCCAGACTTCCACATGGAGTTGTCCTAACCTAACCAGTGCCTTCAAACTGTACAACGAGAATGTCCGGCCACAAACCAAGCCACGGGCCCCATCCCCTAGCACGGGCACCCATTTCAGGAACCAACCGCGCGCGCATGGCCGAAAGCCTGGCGAGAACCACCGAGCATACGGGGGGATCGTGTGGTGATGAAGCAGTAGTGGCGCCAGCGAAATGCTGAGGACAAGAGGGGGAGGGATCGGGGTTACCCTATGTCATTGTCGATGACGATGATCGGGCGTGCGGTGGCGTCCATGGCTAGCAGGTCCACCGAGTCCTCGACGGATCATGCCTCCACTACCGTCGACGTCGCCGGAGGGGTCAGAATGCGGGGCATCGAGGTCCGCCGTGATCGAGGCCTCGCTCCCCTAGGGCGCCCGATTTGAGACGAGCCGAGGCGAGCGGCGCGTGGGCGTCGCGATGGGGAGGAGACCTCACGAGTTGATTTGGTTGATGGGGGAAGCGAGAAGGAAGGAACCAGCCAGACCCAGGTGAAGAGTCGGGGAGGCAATCCGGGGCGGAGGACACGCCTTCCATGGAGATCGGGGTGTCGTAGACGCGGAGAGAGCCAGGGTGAGGTTTAAGGAAGACATGAGCATCGCGGACTCGCCTTCCATGGAGAGCGTGGGCGAGGATCGAGAGATGGGGCCACGATCTGGGGCAAATTTCTAGGGAGCCGGGGCGGTGATCTAGGGCGAGGCCACAGGGATTGTAGGAGAGAGGAGAGTGGGCGAGGAGAGTCGGGCGGGGGAGGGCGTGGAGGCAGCGGAGTAGAGCAGAGCACGAGCTTGGGGGCGATGATGGCGGCAGCGGGGATGGGGAGTCGCTGGAATATCGCGACCAAGATCCTAGGAGGCAGAACACGACACACATGTGGATGCCTACAATGAGGACTTATAAAGTAGTAAAGATCGACTATTATATTTAAGTAAGTAAGGGGAATAAAATTATCTAGCAATCTGAACTGTTGGTTTTGATGTTATGTTAAGTCTGGATACAATTTATTTTGTAAATTTAGTGGAGATTATAGGTGTAGGAGCAATTTTGTGGATGGGTTTTTTAATTCTCCCTCCATACAAAATAGTATTCGTTTTAGGGTGTTAATAATGGGTTCATACAATATTTAATGTATGTGTATCATATATATGTCTAGACGAACTTTATAACGAAACAGAGGAAATATTTAAATTAGTGGATTATATAGTGGTATAGATATAGATAATGAATGCTATGGTCGAAGGAATGGTACTGACAAAGTTATGTGGCAGCGTGGGTGGTGTATGACGTGCTTTTCAGACCTTAAAAAACGGGAAGGTGATCTCCAGGTGAATGTGAATTGTGCAGTGATACAAGATGCATAGGGAGATGGGGAATTGGGGATATCAACACCTCGGTGTTGGGCACCAAAAAGAGACTACCGGACGGTCCGGCCGTGGCTGGACGGTCCGCCCGCGCGTAGAACAGATTAGGGTTCCGAGTTTCTTGTCGTGTTTGTTGACGAAATTCACAGGATTAGCTCGGGGAGTTTGTTTGTAACGGGTCTAGCCCCCTCCTCTATAAATACAGAGGTATACGACCGATTTGTAATCATCAATCGAATCAATAACACTTTTATCTCGCATTTATTTTATGTACAATTAGGAGTAGTTCTAGTCTAGTTCTAGTTTAGCCACTCAATCCCCAAATTCTTCGCTTCTCTTCGACTCTACGTCGATTAGAGGAGTCTAGGTCGGCTTGCCGAGCCTAGACATCTCCTAGGATCTCTGCTCCCCGACGAGGTCTCTCCCGGGAGCGAGATCCAGGCGTCGCCGGTGACTTCCGCCGCCCCTGCGCACACGCGGACCGTCCGGCCTATAGGCGCGGGCCGTCCGGCCGTTAGGCAGGGAACCCTAGCCCCTGTGCCAGATCGTGGACCATCCGGCCCCTGGCCATGGACCGTCTGCGCCTGACCAGGGAGCACCGCCGCCGGTTCTTATTAAGTGTTTGGCGCCCGAAAAAGGCACCAACACACTTTTTGGTGACTCCGCTGGGGACAACACATATAGACCTATCGAGATCTGTCGGTGTTTCAAAACCTGGGGGGTCCCTAGACCGACGAGTAAATCGTCGCCGCGTGCCCCAGCCCAGATGGGTCGGCGCGAGGCGGAACGCGAAGGGGGGTGAGAAGCAGCCGGAGGGAGACAGGCGTGGGAGGTGGAACCCACGGCCTTCGTGTTAGCCCGCGCCCAAGTCGGGTGCGCTTGCAGTAGGGGGTTACAAGCGTCCACGTGGGAGTGGGTGCGAGCGGCCTTGCGCGAGCGTCGTCCCGTCCTTCCCTGCGCGGCCAACCCTCTGTAAGAGGGCCCTGGTCCTCCCTTTTATAGGCGTAAGGTGAGGATCCAGGTGTACAATGGGGAGTGTAGCAATGTGCTAACGTGTCTAGCGGTGGAGAGCTAGTGCCCTAAGTACATGCCATCGTGGCAGCCGGAGAGGTTTTGGCACCCAGTTCGTGTGGTGTCGTGGTCGTCGGAGGAGTGCTGGAGCCTGGCGGAAGGACAGCTGTCGGGGCTATCGAGTCCTTGCTGACGTCCTCTTGCTTCCGTAAGGGGGCCGAGAGCCGCCGTCGTCACAGGGCATGCGGGGCGCCATCATTACTCGTATAGTAGAGCGAGCCAGATGGGACGCCGGTCTTGTTCCTCGTAGCCTGAGTCAGCTTGGGGTAGGGTAATGATGTCGCTCCCTGTTGACGTGGTCGGTCCGTGCCCTAGGTTGGGCGAGGTGGAGGCTCCTCCGAGGTCGATGTCGAGTCTGTCCTCCAAGGTCGAGGTCGAGTCCGAGCTCCCGGGTCGAACGAGGCGGAGACCGTCGACTGAGGCCAAGGCTGAGTCCGAGCCCTGGGGTCGGGCGAGGCGGACTTCGTCGTCCTTCGGGGCTGAGCCCGAGTCCAAGCCCTAGGGTCGCGCGTGGTGGAGTTCGTCGTCTTCCGGGGCTGAGCCCTAGTCCGAGCCCTGGGGTCGAGCGAAGCGGAGTTCGTCGTCTTCCGGGGCTGAGCCCGAGTCCGAGCCATGGGGTCGGGCGGAGCGGAGTTCGCCGTCTTCCAGGGCTGAGCCCGAGTCCGAGCCCTGGGGTCGGTAGGAGCGGAGTTCGCCGTCTTTCGGGGCTGAGCCCGAGTCCGAGCCCTGGGGTCGGGCGGAGCGGAGTTCGCCGTCTTCCGGGGCTGAGCCCGAGTCCGAGCCCTGGGGTCAAGCAAAGCGGAGTTTCCTATGACGCCTGAGGCCGGACTTGGCTGCTGTCAGCCTCACTCTGTCGAGTGGCTCAGCAGTCGGAGCGGCGCAGGCAGCGCTGTCCTCTTGTCAGACTGGTTAGTGGAGCGGCGAAGTGACTGCGGTCACTTTGGCTCTGTCGACTGGAGGGCGTGCGTCAGGATAAAGGTGATAGGTCACCTTTGCATTAAATGCCCCTGCGATTTGGTCGGTTGGCGTGGCGATATGGCCAAGGTTGCTTCTTGGTGAAGACTGGGCCTCGGGCGAGCCGAAGGTGTGTCCGTTGCTGGAGGGGGTCCTCGGGCGAGACATAGGTCCTCCGGGGTCGGCTGCCCTTGTCCGAGGCTGGGCTCGGGCGAGGCACGATCGTGTCCCTCGAATGGACCGATCCTTGACTTAATCGTACCTATCAGGCCTTTGCAGCTTTGTGCTGATGGGGGTTACCAGCTGAGATTTAGGAGCCTTGAGGGTACCCCTAATTATGGTCCCCGACAGTAGCCCCCGAGCCTCGAAGGGAGTGTTAATACTCGCTTGGAGGCTTTTGTCGCACTTTTTTGCAAGGGGACCAGCCTTTCTTGGTTGCATTTTGTTCCGGTGGGTGCGCGCGAGCGCACCCACCGGGTGTAGCCCCTGAGGCCTCGGAGGAGTAGTTTGACTCCTTCGAGGTCTTAGTGCGTTTCGCAACACTTCAACTGGTCTCGTTGTTCCCTCATGCGAGCTGGCCGTAGCCCGGGTGCTCGGTCGGGTCCCAAGTTCTCGGGCTGGTATGTTGACGCTGTCAACGGGTTGGCCGGAGCTGGGTTTGCGAGAGCAGCCCCCGAGCCTCTGCATAGGGCGAGAGGACGGTCAAGGACAGACTCGACTTTTTTACATACGCCCCTACGTCGCCTTTCCGCAAGGAGGAGGGGGGGGGGGGGAAAGCGCCATGTTGCCCTCAGAGGGCGCCGAACATGGTGTCTCCGGTGAGCTACTGGCGGGTAATCCGAGCGGACGCCCGTGCCCCATTTGTTAGGGGTCGGCTAGAGGCCCGGAGGCGCGCTCCAAAAGTACCAGCGGGTGATCTGCCGGACCCGGTCCCCTTTGACGGGGTCCGAGGGCCCGATACCTCCCTTTGATGGGATTCCGTTACAAGATCGCTCCTGCTGGTCTCGGAAATGTCCTATGGTACCTCGGGAGCGTAGCCCGAGCCTTGGTTATGTATCGAACGTACCCAGGGTCATCCCTCGCTCTGTGTCTGAGGCGACTGTGAACCCTTCGAGGGCCAGCCTACGAACCCCTGATCAGTAGTGGGCACGGAGCCCGAGTGCTCTGAGGCGGCCGTTGAACCCCTCCGAGGGGCCAGCCTTTGAACCTCTGATCAGTAGGGAGGCTCGGGGCCTGTTTCCTTCACGGAGAAGGATCCTTTTCGGGGTATCCCCCTTTCCCGGTCCCTGTTGTAAGAGAGAGAAAGAGGAAAAGGAAAAGGATACGAAATCGAATGACGTGGCGTACCTTTTTTGACGCGGTCATTATGGCGAAGGCGAAGCGTCGCTTGCTTCTCCCGCCTGAGGCGCCGCCTGTCCTGCCGCGGAGTTAATGCGACGGGGCGAGTGGTTCGCAAGGCGACCGTTGCGCGTGCGCAGGCCGTTCGAGGAACGGATCACGGGCGCGCCGTCTTCACGCCGTGAGAGAGGGTTCTCTCGCTGCCCCTGGATGGGACGTAAGCTTGGCTAACGACGTGACCGCTGCTCCTGCCCGCCTGCCACCGCCATTACTGCGGGCCGATTTGTGGCCGCATTGACCGTCGCGCCTGGCTGGCACTGCTGGGTCACACGCAGGATTGCCTCGAGTTGCGGTATTGGCTCCGCAGTCGAGGAGGCGCGGTAGTGGTGCGAGTGGCAGTGCAGTTGATCGCACGTAGCAATCGGTGTGCCGGTTGCATGACGTGTGGGCCTGGACCTCCATGCTGGGCGCGTTGGAAGTCGGAGGGGCGCGCCCACTTGGTACGGTTGCATGCCGCCTGCATGGCTGTCCGCCCTTTCACCCGCCAGTCTGGGCGAAAGTGGAGGAGTGCTTGTAACCGCTGGGCAGTTGTATGCCCTGCGCGTGGCGGTTTGGCTTCTTCTGCCATGGACCGGCTTGCATGACGCGTGGGGCCCAGCCCCCGTGCCGTAGGGGGAGGACCTTGGAGCGTGTTGGAGAAGACTCAGCCCGCAACGGCTGAGGATGCAAGTGGGGAGAGTCGCCTTTAAAAGGAGGGCGCCCCCCTTGGATGGCAACCATGTCTTCGCGCTCCCCTCATGCATCGTGTCTTTCCATCTTCCGAGCCCCCGGATGGGGGGACGCCCTCAATCCTTCCGTCTTGTCGTCGGAGGAACGCAACTTCGTGGAAGTTGGTACCTTTCAGCCATCGTTCGGCTTTAAGGATTTTCATCAGGCGGCCCGGCTGCATCCCCTCGCCGGTGGTCACCCAAGACGGTGACCACCAGCCCCTGGATGGGGAGAAGCAAGCCGGGCTGCGATCTTGGTCCCGCCCTCAGCTTCAAGGATGTTCATCATCCTGGCTGGGGCGGGGGCCGAGCCGAGCCAGAGCTCTTCCCCCCGTGCGGGCCGGCTGGTCACCTCCTCTTCCAGCTTCTGGTGGTGGAAACCATCCTCCGGCCCTGCGGAGGAGGCGTCCTCCAGCCATGCCGGGGAAGGCGAACTGTTGCTGTCCAGCTAGGATGCAACATTCCGTCCTTCTCCTCGCTTCCGTGGCGAGGACAGGAGTGAGGACCTACCGGTGCGCCTTGCCGATTGTCGGCATTGGTGGAGAGGCGGATGCCACCGTCCTGCTGACGTGGGGGCAGCTGGAGGAAGCTTCCCCCCCCCCCCCCCCCGTCGAGGCCGTCGACGCCGCCTACGGGCCGGCCCCCGGCTCTTTGGCTTTAATGTCTGTTTCGCGTCCCTTGAGTGGGGACGCGAACGAGAGCCTTCCAGTGGCCGCGTCCGTACTGGGACCATAGTTGCTGCTGTGGGGTCGGAACCGGAGTTCCGTTTGTATTGGCACTTCGAGTGCCGGTGTTTTGTTCATTGCGGCTGTCGGGGCCTGAACATGTATGTATTTTCGGCACGGAGCCGTGTTTTTCCTTCATTTCGAGCACTAAGACTCGCCTATCGACTATCTGAACCGCTTCACCAAGCGTGAGTCGCCTCGTGCGAAGGCGACGAGTGAGGTATCCGTATCTCGGAGGCGTAGGAGTCCCTCGGCTCGGTCGGCCTTGCTGTCCGAGGCTTCTCTTTCTTAGTTAAAGGGACCCCTCGGCCGCTCTTCGATGAGCCGAAGCCGGAGGTAGCGGTGTCAGCACGGACAGAGGCAGAGTTGGCTCGAAAAGAAGATTTGGTCAGCCGGAGCCTGGCCGGGTCGACTGGCGGGACCGACACCGGTGTTGAGCTGTCGAGGCCTCAAGCCGGGCTGATGTCGTCGGGGGACAGCTGGTCGAGGCCTCGGGGTAGCTGGCCGAGCCGTCTGCTCGAGCCGGATTCCTGGAGAAGACCCTGGCGGCGTTGGCCCGGGTGTGGCGCTGATGTCGTCCTTCAGAGTGGGGATCCTCCGACCGCATCGCCGTCCGAGGCTAGGTCAGACCCCGCCGAAGGTGTAGTTGACGCCGAGGGTGCTGCTGCCCCCTTCAACTGTTGACGTCCGAGCCTGCAGGATCGGGTTGTCTTATAGTGTGTATGTTTTCTGCGGCCTCCGAGGCCCAAACACACTGTCGTCGTGTTGTGAAGTTGTGTCTCTTTTCCTCTTGTTTCGAGTATCCGGACTTATTTGTCGGTAACAGAACTGTTTGTGCCGGCGAGAGTTGCTTTTCACGGAAGGTGATGAGTGAGGTATCCGTATCCCGGAGGCGTAGGAATCCCTCGGCTCGGTCGGCCTTGCCGCTTACGCGCACTCTTACTCGTCCATAGGGTTCTATCACCGACGCAGTCGAGAGGGCCCGAAAAATCGTTCCGGCAGAGGAGCTTTCGAGCGTGAAGACTTGTTCGGTTCGCGGAATCACTTATCCGAGCGCGAGTTACTTATCGCAGAAGGTGATGAGTGAGGTATCCGTATCCCAGAGGCATAGGAGTCCCTCGGCTCGGTCAGCCTTGGCTGCTTACGTGTACTCCGTCGTTTTCAGGATCCACTTTCGAAGTAGTCGAAAAGCACAAAAGGCATTCTGGCAGGAAAGGTTTTTTTCTTTTTTCGAGGAAAATTTCGACGCAGAGGGGGTTGCCCCCTTCTAGCCCCCGAGGGAGGGTCGGGCTTTGCCGAGGCAAGGCTGACCCTTCCTTGACGACCAGACTTTATGTGTGAACGAGGTATACGAACAACTTGAAAGCATCTTAAGGGTAGAAGCGACGTAGCTGTTGGATGTTCCAAGCGTTGCTGTAGACCTCGCCTTGGCTGTTGGCCAGCTTGTATGTTCCGGGCTTCAGAACCTTGGCGATGACGAACGACCCTTCCCAGGGAGGCGTGAGTTTGTGCCGCCCTCGGGCATCTTGTCGCAGCCGAAGCACCAGGTCGCCCACCTGGAGGTCTCGGGACCGAACCCCTCGGGCGTGGTAGCGTCGCAGGGACTGCTGGTACCGCGCCGAGTGTAGTAAGGCCATGTCCCGAGCCTCCTCCAGCTGGTCCAGTGAGTCTTCTCGGTTAACTTGATTGCTTTGGTCGGCATAGGCCCTCGTCCTCGGGGAACCGTATTCTAAGTCTGTGGGCAAGATGGCCTCGGCCCCATAGACTAGAAAGAATGGCGTGAAGCTCATGGCTCGGCTCGACGTTGTCCTCAGACTCCAGACCACCGAGGGGAGCTCCTTCATCCACCGCTTGCCGAACTTGTTGAGGTCGTTGTAGATCCGAGGCTTGAGTCCTTGCAGGATCATGCTGTTAGCCCGCTCTACTTGCCCATTCGTCATGGGGTGAGCCACGGCGGCCCAGTCCACCCAGATGTGGTGATCCTCGCAGAAGTCCAGGAACTTTCTGCCGGTGAACTGGGTGCCATTGTCGGTGATGATGGAGTTTGGGACCCCAAAGCGATGGATGATGTTGGTGAAGAACGCCACCGCCTGTTCGGACCTGATGCTGTTTAGGGGCCGGACCTCGATCCACTTGGAAAATTTGTCGATGGCGACCAGCAGGTGCATGTAGCCCCCGGGTGCCTTCTGCAAGGGGCCGACGAGGTCCAGACCCCACACAGCAAACGACCAGGTAATGGGTATGGTTTGTAGAGCCTAAGCGGGCAGGTGGGTCTGCCTTGCGTAGAACTGACACCCTTCGCAGGTGCGGACAATTCTAGAGGCGTCGGCCACCACCGTCAGCCAGTAGAAACCTTGTCGGAAGGCATTTCCAACAAGGGTTCGAGGTGCTGCGTGATGGCCGCAAGTCCCCGAGTGTATCTCTTGTAAGAGCTCCTGACCTTCGGCGATGGAAATGCATCGCTGGAGGATGCCCGAGGGGCTGCGGTGGTAGAGCTCCTTCCCATCACCTAGCAAGACGAAAGACTTGGCGCGCCGCGCCAACCGCCAAGCTTCGGCTTGGTCGAGGGGTAGCTCTCCTCGGTGGAGATATTGCAGGTACGGGGTCTGCCAGTTTTGATTAGGCGTGACCTCGCTCTGCTCCCCCTCGACGCGCAGTGCCTCACCCTCGGGGGCCGAGGGTACCTCGGGCTGAGCCGACGGTGCCTCGGGCCGAGCCGAGGGTACCTCGAACTAGGACGAGACCTCCTCGGGCTCGGGCGTGTCGTCGGTCTTGACGGAGGGTTGATGCAGGTCTCGGGAGAATACGTCCAGGGGAACCGTCGTTCGCCCCGAGGCGATTTTAGCCAACTCGTCTGCAGTCTCGTTGTAGCGTCGGGCGATGTGGTTGAGCTCGAGCCCATAGAACTTGTCTTCTAGGCGCCGAACCTCATCGCAGTATGCTTCCATCTTTGGGTCGCGGCAGTGGGAGTTCTTCATGACTTGGTCGATGATGAGCTGCGAGTCACCACGAGGTTCGAGGCGTCGGACCCCTAGCTCGATGGCGATTCGCAATCCGTTTACCAGAGCCTCGTATTCTGCCACGTTGTTGGACGCGGGGAAGTGGAGGCGTAGCACGTAGCATAGGTGCTTCCCGAGGGGCGAGATGAAGAGCAGGCCCGCGCCGGCCCCCGTCTTCATCAACGACCCGTCGAAAAACATGGTCCAGAGCTCCGGTTGGATCGGAGCTGTCGGAAGCTGGGTGTCGACCCGTTCAGCCATGAAGTCCGCTAAGACCTGGGACTTGATGGCCTTCCGGGGGGCGAATGAGATCGTCTCGCCCATGATTTCCACCGCCCACTTTGCAATTCTACCCGAGGCCTCTCGGGACTGGATGATCTCCCCCAGGGGGAAGGATGACACCACAGTCAGCGCATGAGACTCGAAGTAGTGTCGCAACTTCCGCCGCGTCAGGATCACCGTGTATAGTAGCTTCTGAATTTGTGGGTAGCGGATCTTGGTCTCGGATAGTACCTCACTAATGAAGTAGACTGGCCTCTAGACGGGCAATGTATGCCCCTCTTCTCGTCTCTCAACCACAATCGCGGCGCTAACCACCTGAGTGGTAGCGGCGACGTAGATCAAGAGGGCTTCTCCGGCAGCGGGGGGCACCAAGATGGGCGCGTTTGTGAGGAGCGCCTTCAGGTTCCCGAGGGCTTCCTCGGCCTCAGGGGTCCAAGCGAAGCACTCGGCCTTCCTTAAGAGGTGGTACAGAGGCAGGACTCTTTCGCCGAGGCGCGAGATGAAACGGCTTAGAGCCGCGAGGCATCCCATGACCCTCTATACGCCTTTCAAGTCCTTGATGGGTCCCATGTTGGTGATGGCTGCGATCTTCTCCGGGTTGGCCTCGATACCCCGCTCGGAGACGATGAACCCCAAGAGCATGCCTCGGGGGACCCCGAAGACACACTTTTCGGGATTGAGCTTCACGCCTTTCGCCTTGAGACATCGGAATGTCACCTCAAGGTCAGAAAGGAGGTCGGAGGCTTTCCTCGTCTTGACTACGATGTCATCGACGTAGGCCTCGACCGTTCGGCCAATGTGTTCACCGAACACATGGTTCATGCACCGTTGGTACGTTGCACCCGCATTCCTCAAGCCAAACGGCATTGTAACATAGCAGTACATGCCGAAGGGTGTGATGAATGAAGTCGCGAGCTGGTCGGACTCTTTCATCCTGATCTGGTGATAC
The DNA here is from genome assembly GCA_029449295.1 of Zea luxurians. NCBI lineage: Eukaryota > Viridiplantae > Streptophyta > Magnoliopsida > Poales > Poaceae > Zea > Zea luxurians. Next base: position 61,111,402 of record JAOPSE010000009.1, read on the forward strand.
CCTGAGTAGGCATCGAGGAAAGTCAGGGTTTCGCACCCAGCAGTGGAATCCACGATCTGATCGATGCGAGGCAGAGGGTAGGGAACTTTTGGACATGCTTTGTTTAGACCAGTGTAGTCTACACACATCCGCCATTTCCCCCCTTTCTTTCTCACAAGCACAGGGTTGGCAAGCCATTCGGGATGGAATACCTCTTTGATGAACCCTGCCGCCATTAGCTTGTGGATCTCCTCGCCTATGGCTCTGCGCTTTTCTTCGTCGAATCGGCACAGAGGCTGCTTCACGGGTCGGGCCCCAGCTCGGATATCCAGCGAGTGCTCGGCGACTTCCCTTGGTATGCCGGGCATGTCCGAGGGACTCCACGCGAAAACGTCGGCGTTTGCACGGAGAAAGTCGACGAGCACTGCTTCCTATTTGGGGTCGAGCTCGGAGCCGATCCGGATCTGCTTGGAGGCGTCGTTGCAGGGGTCGAGAGGGACGGACTTGACCGTCTCCGCTGGCTCGAAGTTGCCGGCGTGGCGCTTCACGTCTGGCGCCTCCCTGGAGAGGCTCTCCAGGTCGGCGATGAGGGCCTCGGACTCGGCGAGGGCCTCGGCGTACTCCACGCACTCCACGTCGCATTCGTACGCGTGTCGATACGTGGGCCCGACGGTGATGACCCCGTTGGGGCCCGACATCTTGAGCTTGAGGTAGGTGTAGTTGGGGACGGCCATGAACTTGGCGTAGCATGGCCTCCCCAGCACTGCGTGGTAGGTTCCTCGAAACCCGACCACTTCAAACGTGAGGGTCTCCCTTCGAAAGTTGGAGGGCGTCCCGAAGCAGACGGGTAGATCGAGTTGTCCGAGGGGTTGGACGTGCTTCCTGGGGATGATCCCGTGGAAAGGCGCAGCGCCCATCCGAACCGAGGATAGATAGATCCGCAGGAGTCCGAGGGTCTTGGCGTAGATGATGTTGAGGCTGCTGCCTCCGTCCATGAGGACCTTGGTGAGCCTGACGTTGCCGATGATGGGTTCGACAACGAGCGGGTATTTCCCCGGGCTCGGCACATGGTCTGGATGGTCGGCCTGGTCGAAGGTGATGGGCTTGTCGGACCAGTCTAGGTAGACTGGCGCCGCCACCTTTACCGAATAGACCTTCCGACGCTCTTGCTTGCGGTGCCGAGCCGAGGCGTTTGCCACTTGCCCACCATAGATCATGAAGCAGTCGCGGACCTCGGGGAACTCTCCTGCCTTGTGATCTTCCTTCTTAGCGTCGTCGAGGGCCTTGCTACCCTCCGTGGGTGGCCCGGCCTTGTGGAAGTGGCGTCGAAGCATGACACACTCCTCGAGGGTGTGCTTGACGGGCCCCTGATGATAGGGGCACGGCTTCTTGAGCATCTTGTCGAAGAGGTTGGCACCTCCGGGTGGTTTCCGAGGGTTCTTGTACTCGGCGGCGGCGACAAGGTCCGCATCGGCGGCGTCGCGTTTCGCTTGCGACTTCTTCTTGCATTTCTTCTTGGTGCCGCGCTGAGTTGACGCCTCGGGGACATCTTCCGGTGGGCGGCCCTGGGGCTGCTTGTCCTTCCGAAAGATGGCCTCAACCGCCTCCTGGCCAGAGGCGAACTTGGTGGCGATGTCCATCAGCTCGCTCGCCCTGGTGGGGGTCTTGCGACCCAGCTTGCTCACCAGGTCGCGGCAGGTGGTGCCGGCGAGGAACGCGCCGATGACATCCGAATCGGTGACGTTGGGCAGCTCGGTGCGCTGCTTTGAGAATCGTCGGATGTAGTCCCGGAGAGACTCTCCTGGCTGCTGGTGGCAGCTTCGGAGATCCCAGGAGTTTCCAGGGCGCACGTACGTGCCTTGGAAATTGCCGGCGAAGGCTTGGACCAGGTCGTCCCAGTTGGAGATCTGCCCTGGAGGCAGGTGCTCCAGCTAGGCTCGAGCGGTGTCGGAGAGGAACAGGGGGAGGTTGCGGATGATGAGATTATCATCGTCCGTTCCACCCAGTTGACAGGCCAGCCGATAGTCCATGAGCCACAGTTCCGGTCTCGTCTCCCCCGAGTACTTGGTGATAGTAGTCGGGGTTCGGAACCGGGTCGGGAGTGGTGCCCGTCGTATGGCACGGCTGAAAGCCTGTGGACCGGGTGGTTCGGGCGAAGGACTCCGATCCTCCCCGCTGTCGTAGCATCCCCCATGCCTGGGGTGGTAGCCTCGGTGCACCCTCTCGTCGAGGTGGGCCCGACGGCTGTGGTGATGGTGCTCGTTGCCGAGGCGACCCGGGGCCGCAGGCGCTGTGTTGCGCGTGCGTCCGGTGTGGATCGAGGCTTCCCGCATGAATCGGGAAGTCGCGGCGCGATGTTCCGAGGGGTACCCCTGCCTTCGGGAGGCGGAGCTTTCGGCCCGTCGGACCATGGCGTCCTTCAGGAAATTCTTGAGCTCTCCCTGGATTCGCCGCCCCTCGGTGGTTGATGGCTCCGGCATCGCGCGGAGAAGTATCGCCGCTGCAGCCAGGTTCTGGCCGACTCCACTGGAATCCGGTGGCGGCCTTACCCTGACGTCGTCAGCGATGCGGTGCTGGATGCCCTGGGGGAGATGACGCGCTTCTCCGGCCGGAGGTTGGCCCGCCCATTCCTGCCCGATGTCCCGGCGGATCGGCTCAAGCGTTCCTGCTCCCTCGTCGAGCCTGGCCTGCATCTCGCGGATTTGCTCGAGCTGTGGGTCATGACCCCCCCCCCCCCGCCGGGATGGGGACCACAGCTAGCTCCCGAAGGATGTCAACGCGAGGCACGGGCATAGGGGGATCACCGTTCTCCGGCCTACCAAGATGGTTGCCTTCGGCGGGACCCCCTAGATCGACGTGGAAACATTCGCGACTTGGGCCGCAGTCCTCGTCGTCGAGGCTGCGGCTACCTTCGGAACAGTCGGAAAGGCAGTAGTCGCATGCGGTCATGAAGTCCCGCATGGCATTGGGGTTACCAAGTCCGGAGAAATCCCAACAGAGGTCGGGCTCGCCATCTTCCTCGGACCCCGAGGGCCTGTAGGTCGAGTCGGCCGTCATCCGGTCCCAGGGTGACCGCACACGATACCCCAGAGGGTTTGGACTCGCCTCTATGAGAGTGTCCACCGAAGCGGAGTTGCTCGGTGGGTCGAGGCCGAATCCAAAAGACGTGAGATGGGAATCGGTCGGTACCTTTTGGTCGACGGGCGGTGACGAAGTCACATTAGGGACTGACTGCACCGTCGTCTCAGGTACGAGGGTGACGCCCAGCAAGTCCTTCGCGAGCGTGCTGGCGTCGTCCGTTTGCTTGAGACTGGCGTGTTGCTGGGAGATGGCGCACGTCTTCGTCTCAGACGCGAGGTCGATGCCCGACGCGCTCTCCGTTGGGGCGCCGGCGCTGTTGACTCGCTCGACAGCCAACGAGGTGCTGCCTCCTGCTTGGCCTTGGTTGCCTCGCCTCCTCCTCCATCGGCGGGGGAGGGGACGGGACAAGCCCGAATGTCGTCCTTCCACCATGTGGGGAAGGCGTCGTCGATTTCCCCGCCGGCGAGCAGGTTGTCGACCGCCATTGTCACTGTCGCGCGGCGGGGGAAGGAGTATCATGTCGTAGCTGCCGTCGAGGGACACGAACTCAAGACTCCCGGAATGGAGCACCGTCCCGGGTTGGAGAGGTTGCTGGAGACTGCCCATCTGGAGCTTGACGGGAAGCTGTTCGTCAACACGCAGCAGGCCCCTACCTGGCGCGCCAACTGTCGGTGTTTTGAAACCCGGGGGGGTCCCTAGACCGACGAGTAAATCGTCGCCGCGTGCCCTAGCCCAGATGGGTCGGCGCGAGGCGGAACGCGAAGGGGGGTGAGAAGCAGCCAGAGGGAGACAGGCGTGGGAGGTGGAACCCGCGGCCTTCGTGTTAGCCCCGCGCCCAGGTCGGGTGCGCTTGCAGTAGGGGGTTACAAGCGTCCATGCGGGAGTGGGAGCGAGCGGCCTTGCGCGAGCACCGTCCCGTCCTTCCCCACGCGGCCAACCCTCTGTAAGAGGGCCCTAGTCCTCCCTTTTATAGGCGTAAGGTGAGGATCCAGGTGTACAATGGGGAGTGTAGCAATGTGCTAACGTGTCTAGCGGTGGAGAGCTAGTGCCCTAAGTACATGCCATCGTGGCAGCCGGAGAGGTTTTGGCACCCAGTTCGTGTGGTGTCGTGGCCGTCGGAGGAGCGCTGGAGCCTGGCGGAAGGACGGCTGTCGGGGCTGTCGAGTCCTTGCTGACGTCCTCTTGCTTCCGTAAGGGGGCTGAGAGCTGCCGTCGTCACAGGGCATGCGGGGCACCATCATTACTCGTATAGTAGAGCGAGCCAGATGGGACGCCGGTCTTGTTCCCCGTAGCCTGAGTTAGCTCGGGGTAGGGTAATGATGTCGCTCCCTGTTGACGTGGTCGGTCCGTGCCCTAGGTTGGGCGAGGTGGAGGCTCCTCCGAGGTCGAGGTCGAGGTCGAGTCTGTCTTCCAAGGTCGAGGTCGAGTCTGAGCTCCCGGGTCGGACGAGGCGGAGACCGTCGGCTGAGGCCAAGGCTGAGTCCGAGCCCTGGGGTCGAGCGAGGTGGACTTCGTCGTCCTTCGGGGCTGAGCCCGAGTCCGAGCCCTGGGGTCGGGCGAGGCGGAGTTCATCGTCTTCCGGGGCTGAGCCCTAGTCCGAGCCCTGGGGTCGAGCGGAGCGGAGTTCGTCGTCTTCCGGGGCTGAGCCCGAGTCCGAGCCCTGGGGTCGGGCGGAGCGGAGTTTGCCGTCTTCCGGGGCTGAGCCCGAGTCTGAGCCCTGGGGTCGGGCGGAGCGGAGTTCGTCGTCTTCCGGGGCTGAGCCCGAGTCCGAGCCCTGGGGTCGGGCGAAGCAGAGTTTCCTATGACGCCTGAGGCCGGACTTGGCTGCTGTCAGCCTCACTCTGTCGAGTGGCTCAGCAGTCGGAGCGGCGCAGGCAGCGCTGTCCTCTTGTCAGACTGGTCAGTGGAGCGGCGAAGTGACTGCGGTCACTTCGGCTCTGTCGACTGGAGGGCGTGCGTCAGGATAAAGGTGACAGGTCACCTTTGCATTAAATGCCCCTGCGATTTGGTCGGTTGGCGTGGCGATATGGCCAAGGTTGCTTCTTGGTGAAGACTGGGCCTCGGGCGAGGCAAAGGTGTGTCCGTTGCTGGAGGGGGTCCTCGGGCGAGACGTAGGTCCTCCGGGGTCGGCTGCCCTTGTCCGAGGCTGGGCTCGGGCGAGGCGCGATCGTGTCCCTCGAATGGACCGATCCTTGACTTAATTGCACCCATCAGTCCTTTGCAGCTTTGTGCTGATGGGGGTTACCAGCTGAGATTTAGGAGCCTTGAGGGTACCCCTAATTATGGTCCCCGACAAGATCGGTCCTCAATGGCCGGTTCAAAGGATAGCTCTAAAATTTCCACCAGCAATATCATCACGCCGACATGGGAAACCTTGCCGGCTGAAGAACAGCTCCTGTTCGACGAGCGCCAAGAGCAGCTGATCCAAGAAGCAAAGGCGAAGTTCTTGGCCGACTTCAAGGTGGACAGGAACAACAAAGTCGTTCGGCAACGGGCGACAGATCTGGCTTCACTCCGACCTACTACGATTACCCCCAATGTAAGTAGCACCAACGAACTCCAATCTCTTAAAGGTTACATAGACGAACAGCGAGAGCAGATGCAACGTATCGTAGGGGGTATACAAAATGATCATAAAAGGCTAGTGCATGCGCTTGATAAGTCTACTGTGGCAAATCTTCCTTCGCACGAGGTTGAACTGAGGGAATACACACGTAATTCATTGGCTACAGGTTGTCACGACCAGTCAGAACCCCTTTATGGGATACCGATAGACGTGTACCTTAGGCAACAACAGCCTCCCACGCACATCGACGATAAATTTGCCGATCTACGCATGTCCGGACCGTCCGCACGTGAGCGCGGACCGTCCGGGCCAGCGACTGCCGATCCCATTTTTAGAAGCAAATTACCGAGACCTGCACCCAAGCTGCCACATGCCGTGCAAACCCTAGATAACCCATTCAGACCGTCTGCGTATGGTGCCAAACAGTCCGAATATAATGTCGGACGGTCCGGCCACATGGCCAGACAGTCCGCGCACGGAGCCAGACGGTCCGTGTATTTAACCGGACGGTCCGGCATAGAGTTTTTTTTGAGGAGGATGGATATCCAACTCTGTATCCGTCTCAGCTAGACTCCCCATCTCACTATACGACACACCAACACCATAATATAATCTACCAAACTCGTGAGTGTGAGTACTTTCCGGCCCCCAGAAGGCCAGAAAGGAATGGCCAGTCCTATGAGCCTCATAGGGCATGTATTAACGCACCGTAAAACCCAAACCAATGGAGAGGAAAACATCATACCAACATCCAAACAAACTCGCCCATATTGGACCAAAGAGCCGGTGGTCTCCCACCGGCTGTCATCGACATAGTAAGAGAGGAAATAGCTGGGGCGTTCCGAGATAAGCTCAGAGTTAGTATAGTCCCCGGGGGGTAGTCATATCGGAGACCTTATGATAGCCAGTTTGACCGTCTCCCATACCCACAGGGGACCAAAATATCTGAATTCGCAAAGTTTTTGGGTGACCAAGGAAAGAGCACGCGTGAGCACATAGACCAGTTCTTAGCACAGTTAGGAGAATTGGCCGACACCGAAGCATTCCGTGTACGTTTATTTTCATTATCTTTAACATGGACTACATTCACATGGTATGCCATGCTCCCTCCTAATTCCATTTTGTCATGGGGAGACTTAGAACAAAAATTTCATGAACATTTCTTCTCTAGCGATTACAAGTTAGATTTAGTAGACTTAGTGGCCCTACGACAAGAAAAGGATTAATCGGATAGTGAATATATCCGGAGATTTCGGGATATGAGAAACCGATGCTTTCAAATTCATTTAACAGATAAACAACTGGCGGGAATAGCCTTTGATGGATTGCGCTATTATTTAAAAGAGAAATTAGAAGGCATCCGGTTCTTTACGCTAGCACAATTACATCAGAGAGCTTTGGCTTATGAAAGCCGAAGCAAAGAACTAGTCAAAACGGTTCATCATAATGTCCATATAGTAGAACAGAATCAAAATAGTTCGGACGATGAACCAAACAAAGTTTACACTACCAAAATAGTTTGACCCAAGCAGGCCAAATCTTCGGCTTGCTCCTCCTTGCAGTCAGTTCAAAAGAAACGGTAGGAGGAGGTTAAGTTTACATTTAATGTCAGCAAATGTGATAAGATATTCGATGAATTACTAAAAAATGGTAACATTAAGATCGATTATACCGTTCCACCCGCCGACTAAATAAAGCGTCGCGCATATTCCAAGTGGCACAACTCATTTTCCCATACCACTAATGATTGTAATGTGTTTCGACGACAAATCCAATCGGCCATTAACGAGGGACGATTGAAATTTTAGGAGGACACAGAGCCCTTACCAGTGAATATGATCAACTTCAAGGGCAAAAGGGTCCTAATTCGGCCCAGCACATCTGATAATGGCAAAGACAAAGAAGTCATCATCGGCAACGCACAGGAGGCCGATGGAAACAACAAAATCTCTTGCAGAAAAGTGGTGGCCGTGAAGACTCCTGATGGAGGGAAGACACTGAAAGTGACCATCACAACCTCCGGCACTGGGTGGCAAGCGCAGACAAGGGGGCATGTGCGAGAACCCATACTGCGCATCGCGGACGGTCCGGTGCCTAGGCACAGATGGTCCGTAACATCGCAAGGCGGTCCAGAGCGTTCCAGCAGACGGTCTGACAACGCCAAGGAACCACGACAACCACGTACCTTCAAACCACGACGACTAGAAATAGGTATGTGGAAAACTAACACGATCAAGGCAGCTGGTCGGTTGGTAAAATCTAGCCCGACCTTTAATCAATTATTGTATAAATATGTACAAAAGAAGGCCGGCCCCAGCGACCGGCCACCAAAGCGACCTCGCTTACCCACCCAGGAGCGACAGCAGGTTAGGCCGATTGGACCACCTCACCAATCGGAAAAAGACGGGAGGTCATAATGTTCAATTAAGACCTAACGTACCTGCATGGACACCTACTCCTCCACATACACCCATGTCATATCATTATACATACATACCACCGCTACCATATATCCCGAATCAGATGTGGGGCGCGCCACCATATCCATTCGGGATACCACAATACCCTGCCTGGGGGGGCACCTCAATCACCTGTTTTTGACAGGTTGACGCATCCAGTACAAGACCGATTGAGAACCCCTCAATCTGGTCCACGAGCACAGGCCTAGCAAGATTGCCGAACAACTCGGCCCCAAAGGCTGACTAATCCGGTAGAGGGGCATACAGCTACAACCTCCAACAGTGCGATAAAAGCGGACATCATTAAAATAGGAACGACAGATGTCGTCGTACAACAAAATAACGAAGGGCCGATGATTTTTAGTGAATCGACCAACACAAACGAAAAAGAAGGTACGACTGTCAACAAAATAGCCGATCCAAAATACTCTATGCCCCGATGGTGCCCATCGGGATTGACACGATCACAAAAGTGAAAATTACAGCGCCTCAGAGCAAAGGAGAATCAGGAAAAGGAGGCGGAAAAATATTCAAGACACGCATCCACAGTATTCGCCACCACAAAAGAGATGGAGATCAAAGGCCGTTGAGAAAAATCAAACGGCCACAAAGATAGAAAATAAAACGACAACTGTATAGCTCTCTGCAGGTATGGTAGACAGTCTGGCTATAAAGGTCGGATCATCTGCACAGGATGCGGACCGTCTGACCCCTGAGGCCAAATCATCCGCACTACACCAAGACACCTCCAACGACGTACCGACGCCCATGGAGGAAGACGACTTGCAATGAGAAGACCTGGTCGACTACGGAGCTACGCCAGAACACTTGGAAAATTAGGAAAGCAAAGTGACGAATTGGTGAGGACCAGTATGACGCTCGGCGGTGTCGGGACTAACAGTTCGATCAAAGCTAAAGGGGTCACGTCCGTTGAGTCAACCATCAGGACCAAGGCCACTGCGTACCATCCTAGTAAGTGACAAGATGCCTAAGAAAACCGATATGATACATCGAGTTAGTTGCTTTTGGTTCGCTCAGCTCTAGAAAAAGGTAGGGGGCATATGTTGGGCACCAAAAAGAGACTACCGGACGGTCCGACCCTGGGGTCGGACGGTCCGTGGTCCGGATGGTCCGTGCCTGTGGGCCGGACGGTCCGCACTCGCGTAGAATAGATTAGGGTTCCGAGTTTCTTGCCATGTTTGTTGACGAAATTCGCGAGATTAACTCGGGGAGTTTGTTTGTAACGGGTCCAGCCCCCTCCTCTATAAATACAGAGGTATACGGTTGATTTGTAATCATCAATCGAATCAATAACATTTTTATCTCGCATTTATTTTTTGTACAATTAGGAGTAGTTCTAGTCTAGTTCTAGTTTAGCCTCTCTATCCCCAAATTCTTCGCTTCTCTTCGACTCTACGTCGATTAGAGGAGTCTAGGTCGGCCTGTCGAGCCTAGACATCTCCTAGGATCTCTCCTCCTCGACGGGGTCCCTCCCGGGTGCGAGATCCAGGCATCGCCGGCGACTTCTGTCGCCCCCGTGCACGCGGCGGACCGTCCGGTCGTCAGGCAGGGAACCCTAGCCCCTGCGCCAGGTCGCGGACCGTCCGCGCCTGACCAGAGAGCACCGCCGCTGGTTTTTATTGAGTGTTTGGCGCCCGAAAAAGGCACCAACACTCGGACCACCCAATTTATAGCTCTAGCCATGATTTAAGAGGGTGTTTGGTTTGAAGAATAAATCTATTATATATGAGGCGGTGTATCATGAGTCTATTCCACCAATTTGGTGGAATAAACTCATTCATCGTTTTATTACTAATTATTAGCATATGCGGATTGAAATGATGATGGATCAACTCATTATATTCCACAACCAAACAAAAAATATGTAAGAAGATTATAGACTACTTCGTTCCTCGAACCAAATATGTGTTAAGTCTATGTAAGTTTATTTGATCTAGTCCTACATAGTTAAGATAAAAAAGAATAGAATGAAATGCAGTAGGTTTGATCTAGGACATGAGCAGCGTGATTGGTTTGCTTCTCTACTTATGCAATTGCATCCGCGGAGTCTTAAAGCATTGCCTGTTTGGTTTACGTATCTCCTCAAGCGGGCTCGCGGCATGCAAGCCGTACGCCGTAGCCTGGCTCAGCGCGAACGGCGGGCGGGAGCATCTCCCCGCATGCAGGCTCACTGCATGCTCAAGGCACAAAAATCGAGATGTTTTTATTTTGCATTTCCATTTGTGTCTTCCAATTAAAAGATTTAATCATCAAAACCATTTAATATTTATATTTCTCAGATTTTTATGAACAAAACTAAATCTCTCGTGATAAATATGTAAAGATTTATTTATGTATTCTTCACTAATACACATTTCAGTACAGCCAACCAAACTAAATCTATGTCTAATCTGCACGAGTCTATACACTCAACCAAACAAAAGTGTTTGCACGAACTTACCTTGGTTCTACTAATACTGGTCAGACTTATACGGACCTGGCTCGACTTCTACGGTAACCAATCACATGGTACGTCTACCTTTGAATTGATGAAAATGTAAATTATTAGCGCGAGGGAACCCACTCGGCACTCTGTCTTCTTCTCTAAGACGTAAGGCACACGTGTTGTTGAAAGTGATCTTAATCCCTTTTTTTCACCGTTTTTGTTGACCATTGCCCATCGCCGCATCACTAACTTATCTGAAAGCTAAAAGTGACTGGCTGACTGCAGTTGTTAGCTGATGCATGTGGTGAGCAATCCGACAGTTGGTTTACTGAAGGCGTAGTGTTGAAATATGCCTCTAATAATTTCTTTTATATATTTGCAATATGTCTTATAATACGTTTTTCCTGTACGCCTATAAATATAGATCTTCCTTGTAACTTGTACTCTACGGTTGATAGTGAATCTGTTTTATCGTGGTTGTTTGTTCCTCCATATTGGACGAGATTTTTCACGTAATTTTTTGTGTCTATTTTATTTACTAATAAGTGGTGTCAGAACTAGGGTTAGACACATTGTTTTTATTCACATTGTGGCCACCGCCGCCATCGCGGTTGACTTCGAAATTTTTTATGTCGCATTATGTCGACTAAATTTGATATTCCGAAGTTTGATGGCAAAATTAGTTTTGCTATTTGACAGATTCAGATAAAGGTTGTTCTTACCCGGTTGGTTGTTCAAAAGGTATTGCAGACGCGACCTGCTGACATGACTGATGATAAGTGGTAAGATATTGATGAGAAAGCTTTGTCCGCCATACAGCTCAGTTTATCTTTTGATATTTTGCGTGAAGTAATGTATGAAAAATCCACATCAACATTGTAGAAGAAATTAGATGAGCTGTATATGACCAAGAGTCTTACAAACAAGATATGGCTCAAGGACCATCTTTACACTATCTATGAGCTGTATATGATCAAGAGTCTTACAAACAAGATACGGCTCAAGGACCATCTTTACACTATCTGCATGTCAAAAGGTACATCTATGCAGTCACATATTAATGAATTTAATTCAATTATTGTGGATCTTGAGAGTTTTGATGTGAAGATAGATGATGAAGATAAGACAATTTTATTGGTAGTCTCATTGCACCCTTCTTTTAAGCATTTTAAGGAAATTATGCTTTATGGTAATCATACTTCACTTTCCTCTAAGAATGTTAAGTCAAATTTGTTGTCCAGAGAAAAAAATTTGATGTTGATTCTCGTTCTGAACCCAAAGATGAAGGTTTAATTGTTTGGGGATCTCCAGATCATAAATCCAACCTTTATTGTCGTTATTGCACAAAAAATACTCATCATATTTCTCAGTATCCCAAAGTGAGAAATAAAGAGGAGAGAAAGAAAAAAGAATTGGATAAGTCTTCTGCTGAAGCTAGTTTTGTTGAAACTTTTGATAGTGGAGAAGCTTCGTTTGTTGCATCTGTTGAAAAGTGCTCTTCTTAGGTTCTCGATTTCGCTTGCACTTTCCGTATTTGTTCGCATAGAGGTTGATTTTATAATTATGTTCGGTCTCATGCTGGTGAGGTTATTAGAGATGGATCCACATGTGAGATTATTGAAATCGGCTCTATTTATATCAAGCTCATGATGGTCGTTTTGTTCCAAAATTAAAGAGAAATCTTATTTCTTTGAGCATTTTAGAAGCAATGGGATTCAATTTTGCTACTATTTATAGTGTTCTTAAGGTTTCTCGTGGCAATCGTATTATTTTGAAGGACAACCGTTGGAATAATCTCTGTTACTTGCAATGTTCAATAGTTGATGCTGAAGCTGTTTCTACTGCTTCTAGAAGAGAGGTTATTTTGATGATACGAAGCCGTGCTCCAGTTCCAAGTCTAGTGATTCCTTAGACTTAGTTGATATTCAAATTTAGCATCCTAATGGCGTTTGGGAAACAGTTCTATGGAATTAGGGTCTTAGAGTCAAGGGAAGATTTATTGGAATATACGTCTATTTTTTTATATATTTGGAATATATCTCGGAATATGCTTTTCCTCTCTGTAACTTGTACTCTGCGATTGATAGTGGATTTATTTTCTCGTGGTTGTTTGCTCCTCCATTTTAGAGGTGATTTTTCCACTTAAATCTTTATGTCTATTTTATTTTCTAACACGTAGCAATCCCACCGTTAACTGTACTCGAGATGTTGCAACGAATAGAATTAACGTAGGTTCGTTAATGTGTAGGCATATACGCATTTAGATGCCAAACTAATAGGAAAAAAATTGGCTACAGCGACCTGCAAAGCAACGTCTATACAGGCTTGTTTTGATTAACGCCACATGTTTGGCCGCACAAATCTCAAAGAAACTCGGATCGTTGGCTCCCTTCTGGCTTCGATGTGGCTAGTTGGCTTCTTCCTTCTGGCCTTGTCTCGTTGGCCCAGAAATCCCCTGTGCACAAACAGAGAACGCATGCGGGGGAAGCTAGATGCGGGCGGCGACAGCTGGTACTGTGACCGGCGCTCCCAGCTAGCGAGTCCAGTGCGTCTGGGGACGGTTGCGAGTGCAACAACCTATCGGAACACTTCTGAAAGCAAAGATGCCAACACCTAAGGAAATAAAATGCCTGAAATTCCATGAAATATCTAAGTTATTAAAACTCCACCCCTTTTGGGCGCCCGTCCGCACTCGGCGGTCTCCGAGCCATCCGTCTCGTGACGCGTGGCGGCGGTGCGTTCGCTCTCCGGACCCGAAACTTTTCTTCAATAGAGTTATCTGTTCCGCGTCCCTCTCCCTTCCGACCTAATCCTCACACGTCGTCCCTTCCGCCCACCGGAGACGGCACCGAACCTGGACCGCGTCGTCCGTGGCCGATGTCTCCCGCGCGCCTGCGCCGGAGCGCGTCTGTCCTGCTTGCTGGTCGCCCCCGGGAAGGAGCTCCATGCGACGCAGATCTACTTCGTGCTCCCCGCCGAGATGCAGCGCCCCCGCCTCACGCGCGCCAAGGTCACTGCGTCCATGGTCATGGCCAGCTCGGCGCTCGTCAAGGCCGCCGCGGTCGCCCAGCCATCCTCGCCCTTTCACCATCACCGGCGCGGCGTGGTGGCGCCGCTCGTGTTCCCGGTCTCGAGGAGGAGTACGCAGCAATAGACCTGGTCTCGCCCGTCGCGGCGAAGCCTGCGGTGGTGGCGCATCTGTAACATTTGTCTGTCCTGGCGCCGCCGCTTTACCACTCCAGACTCCACTCTTCTTCCTTCCGCTTCCGCCTTCGCCACCTCCCCCATCTCTCCCTCCGTCTGATCCTGCCCGCGCCTCCCCTCCCCCAGTCCGTCGATAAAGCCGAGGCATCGGGACTGCGGCCGGTAGAAGGAGCACTCATTGCTTCCGCATCTCGCGCAGGCTCTCCCCACCGCACTCCCACGCCTGATACCATTCTGCCGCCGCATCGACTTCTCCTCCTCTGAACCCGCGGCGGGGGCGGGCGGAGATCCAGCCGGACCTGGATCGGCCTACTCCGACACCGGCGGTAAGGAAGCCACTACCTGCTCTGACGGATTGCTCATTCTGCTCTGCGCAATCATGCCCTGCCCTCCAACGAAAATTCTTTGTTTTCTGCAATGGGTGATGGATTCTTCAGTCAGTCCATCCAGTTTTATCGCGGCAGAAAACCACCACACAGTTCACTTTGTTTCACATCCCTTTTTCGTATTTTTTATCTCCGGTTAATTAAAAAGCTCCGCTGGTTAACTTCTTCAGCTTTGCGAAGAGAAAGAAGATTGCCCTTCAGCTGAGTGCTCGGAAGAAGTGGGAGGGATTTCACGGTTCATATCCGTATTTGCCTCGAGGAACCCGCTGCGAGAAAAAGGGAGTGGACAGGTACTGACCCCCATTCCTTGTCCCCGCCCTTTTTTTTTGTCTTTTTAATAATAATTTATCACTGGTCGCTTGCAAGTTGCAACGGCTCAAGAAGCGACTACACCAAACCTGTGCAGCCTTTTGTTTTAGCCCCCACGAGTTTTAGCTGGATAGCATTAGCATGTGTGATCTACTGATCTGTCAAGTTTTAACTTGAGTTCTCCTCGAGAGCATGTGGTATCCTTTTTTTTTCTTTTCTTCTGCCACCATCCACTTGCCATATTTTGCAAGTGGATGGTTGCAAAGCTGCAGGTTTTGTTTATATAATACTAGCACATAGACATATCCGCTGCATGTTGAGAAGTATATCACAATATATTAAACACCATTATATATGCCCTCATGATGCCCATCGTACCACTGATCGAGTAGTACCGTGATTGGATTTTATGCGCCTGTGCTTTCCCAAACAACGCTTTGTTGTACGGGTAGCGGTGGGTCAAGCACATTAATTAGTGTGCTCGTGTGTTTATTGCGCGCCATTAGATTAGATGATGCAATCAAGCGCACACACTGATAGCCTGATAGGGTATTCTGTACTGTACGTACTTGTCATGAGTTGTGATCAGACATTTGTACACACGCCCAAACACACCTTCTCCGATCTTAAGCGAACTACTGAAATTGTCAGTAGCATGCTCCAGTTCAGATGAGAAAAACTCACTATGCTCTTCATACTTTGTGAATATATGATAGACAACCGGATGGACCCGGTGTTACTGTAATATCAGCAAAATGGGTTTTTCTATGCACCTTTGTTATATGGCTATGTATCTAATTTTTGTGGAGTTTGGAATTTACTGGATGCACAGAGTGTTAAATGACATAAAGCCACTACAAATATCTGTGTGCAACTCACCATATTTGATCAATACAATTTTATTGTTTTTGTAGCGTGCAACATGAGTAGCGTTGTAGCAGCAGGATTTGTGTCAGTCAGTCGCTGCTGTGGTATTCAGTATTCTTGCTTCTTGTTCTGTTCCTGGCCGCCTCTGGGGGCATTCTTTTGCTTTGCCCGATTCTGCTGTGCTTTTGAAGGACCTATAATGGAGGGGCCGAGGCCAAGGGGGAGAGTAGAACCAAAGAAAGCTGTTGAGCCATGCTTGCTTTTTATTGCACTTTGCTTTTTTTGGGTTATGCCATGTTGTTTTCCTGCCTTTCCCTTTCAATCCCTCGCTTCTTCTTGTGAAGAGAACTAGAGTTTTGGGAGGCATTGTTATCTGATCCTTAAGGTTGCGGCCCTTGTTCTCCCTCAAGTACATTCCTATTGGGAGGTAAATCAGGTCATCTGTGGAAAAGAAAAGAGAAAGAGCTCATCTTTGAGTCATTCTAGGAGAGAACAGCATGACACATGAGAGATTGCCATGGCAAAAGTGATGTTCAAAAGAAGCAGCACCCCTGAAGAAATAAGCTTCACTTTCATGTGATCTGTCACAATCCTTTTGAGTGCCCTTTTTTTTGGAGTGAGTGAATCGTTTTTTGATGTTTGCTGTGTACTACAGATGCTCCTTCATCACGAACCAAAACTATGGTTTTGATTCCCTGCTAAACAAATTCCCTTTTCATATGGTATCCTGAACATGCTAACTGAAGCCCATTCATTTGGAACATTATCTGTACCAGAGTAACAGGTTTTTGCTTCCTTCATGCTGGTCTACATATGAAATCAAGTGACTGGCCGAACAGCATACATTTGTTTCTCTCTCTGCTTGCTCTTGTGCAGGAGGCAGGCAGGGTTTCTTTGGCAGATCAAAGCTTGGGGTGGGGAGCAGCAGGGGACTGACTGAGAGGCCAAAGGGCTTCTATATTATTGTGGAAAGGGCCAAAGGAGTTGGTTATTTTGGAGACAGGGCTGACACGGCCGCTGTCCTTAAACCCACTGTGAAGCTAGACAGCAGAACAGTAAAGCGAGCTGCAGGAACAGTCTCGCTCGAGCCAGCACGCTGTCGCTGGGGCAGTAAACCACAAGTTACAGCATCTCCACATTTGTACCTATTTTTTTTATCCATGTTAATTGGCAGTTGTGGACCATGCGTGTACTATTATAATATTGTATCTCACATAATCATTAATCGATACTTAATATGGCTTGTGTATTGGCTATTTCTCTCTTTGTTTGCTCCGCCTTTTTGGACACGGGTAAGTGCTCTGCCATCGGTGAAGAAAGAATTAGAGACAACAATAACTCTAGAGGTTTGAAACGAGACCTTATGCTAAAAAGCATGTTCAATGTTTGATTTGAGTAAACAACATATTTTCAGGAGTAACCTGTTACCATACTATGAAAAAATCACATAACTGAGTTTTAGGAACGGACCACGTAACTGACGATCTCTACGTGATTGGCAAAGCGCCCGATAGGGCGCTGCCCTTTTCTAGTTCCATTTATGCGCAAAGGAGCGGCAGCACGGAGCATGTGTTCTCCATTCGTACACCAAAGGGATGGCGGCGCTATCTCATCTGAAGAGTTGAAGCCACTGAGAGCCACGTCTAAGCCTGAAGGAAGCCAACAAGCCGAGCTAGGAAGTAGATCATGGGCTGGGCCTTCGTTTCTTTGAGATTTGTGCGGCCAAATACGTGGCGTCAATCAAAGCAAGCCTGTACAGGCGTTGCTTTGCAGGCAGCTGCAGCCAATTTTTTTTCCAACTAATATAGGAGTACTATGTTTCAGAGCAATTCAAAGGGTAGGTTTGATTTTACATGGACACCATGGTACACAGTGCATGCATTGAAATAGGTGAACAGATATACAAGTATGTACCAAGCACGCGTCTCGAAAAATAAAACGTCACAGTCACAGCAAATGACCCACACGCGTTGATCCACAGTCAACTCCACGAGCCGTCTGTGCATACATCAAGCAGTTACATGTACCGCACGTAAATGTTTCTTCCTAATTTTTTAGGATTCTAAATAAGTTTTAGTCTAAAATTAAATAGAAAATAGAGTCTAATCTTAATCTGATCTGTTTCTTAAACTTTAAAGTGTAGACTTTAAATCTCGATGTCACCCCTAGCCGCACACCCCTGTGCCATAGCCGCACGGGGCACACGCACAACCCTTGAGATTGGTTCTTGAGATTGGCTGCAGGTTTGTTGACAAGATAAAAATAGGCATACGACTTCCTTTCACTGAAGACGTCGCGGGATGATTTCAATCAGATAAGGTTGATCTAATCTGATCTAATTGATGATTAGTCTCGGCTAGATCTGATCATGGGTCACACGACCCAATCGGTTCAAAAAAAAAAAAAAAAAACTGGTCCAGGCGGATACCGACAATAATTTTAGATCCGCAATAATTCACAGGCCAAAAAAGGACTGTGATTTTTAATTCAAAATCCGACCCAACCGAAAATAATTTGACTCAAAGCCAAAAAATACCCGACCCAACCTGAAAAAAACCCCGACACAAGGCACAGATCGGGTATAGGCCATAATAAATAGCTCACGACTGGACATTGACCCTGTTTGTTTCGGCTTCTGACAGCTTCTGGCCACCAAAAGCTGCTGCGGACTGCCAAACACTCAGCTTTTTAGCCAGTTTCTATAAAATTCGTTAGGGTAAAAACCATCCAAAATCAACATAAACACATA
The DNA here is from genome assembly GCA_029449295.1 of Zea luxurians. Taxonomy (NCBI): domain Eukaryota; kingdom Viridiplantae; phylum Streptophyta; class Magnoliopsida; order Poales; family Poaceae; genus Zea; species Zea luxurians. The sequence goes on from JAOPSE010000009.1 coordinate 61,129,448, forward strand.
ATCGGTTGAGTCGTTGTAATAGTAGGAATTCGTCACTTTCTAGATCCTGAGTCTTATGAACAACTTTATCTTCCTTCACACGTAATCGTAATGATACTCAGATTCTCCCCACAGCCAGATTCTCTCCATAGCCAGATTTTTAGAAAAGCTGGTCAGAAAAAAGCTAGAACAAATAGGCCTCTTGACCTGATCTGAATTCGACTCGACACGACGTTTAAACAGGTCTAGTCCCAGTAAGTGACAAGTGACAACAAGCTTCCTGCATTATTGTATACTACACGACACGTATATGCGTATCTACGTACCGTTTGTTGTGTGCATGGCGCGCTGGAGTGACTCTGTCGAGCAGTTCGGAACGCGTACGGTATTGACCTGCGGTGCTGATCTAGACAGCTTTTTATCCGGAGCAGAGCAATGATGGAGGAGGTCCGGCGCTGCAAGCAACAGCGGGTAGGCCACCAACACTTCCGAGACGTGCATGTCGCTGATGCGTACGTGTACGTCGATCAATCGACCGCGGCCCGCCTTGATGTCAAATCAAAGCGGCTCATACGGAATAGAACAGGACAGCGCGACCGTAACCCGGGCGCGTACGGCTCATACGCATGCCTGTCGTAATTGGCTGGGCGACGCTGACACTTGCGGTCGTTCTTTCCCCGGTCTAATCAACGGACACAAGTCCCTCACAGCTTTGCCGTCGACCTCTAGGTCATTCTCGGTGGAGGTTTGGTGGGAGATTTTATGACATTAATTCCTATGCTACATAGAATTTTTAATGACGTAGTCACTAAGTTTGTTATGAAATAGGTAGAACTAATTCGGTTTCTAGGATATTGTAAAACACATTAAACCACTATAACATATGTGACCTTCTATAACGTTTTCAGTACGTCACAAATAAGTTTTTTTTTGGCATAGTCTTTGTTGTTGTGACGACTCTATGCCAAAAAAAAATGGTCACCGTCACAGAAGGTGCGTGTTAAATGAACTTTTATGACAAAAGACAAAAAACCATAAATATAATGACGGATAATGTATTCGTCATAAAAGTTATGATGTTCTAAATCATCATAAACAAGGCCCAAAAACGCCACAGAGTGTAACATTGGACCAATGTCACATGGCAGTTTTGTGATGAATATGTTTGCCATAAATAGACTGACATGACGGGCTAGCGTGGCAAAAATATTGTGACGATTAATTTAGTCATGAGTAGGATAAGATGATAGGTGATATGGCAGTTGACGTGTCAAATAAATAGTGACCAATATTTTTTATTATAAAGCATGATGACGTGACAGACATGTATATTCGTTACAGAATCGACCGACATCGCAACTATTTATGAGATCATCATCAACTAATAAAATCAACATTCAATTGAACTCAATAAAAATCATGTGTACAATTTCATCAAAGAACATGTGTACATAACTTTTTCTAGCATCCACATATAATTGAAACATAATGCATTCGACACAAGTGTTGACGCCTTTTCGGAGCGCCAAACACTCAACAAGAACCGTGGCGGTGCTCTCTGGTAGGGCTGGAAAATAAGCTCGAGGCTCGCGAGCCGGCTCGAGCTCGAAGCGGCTCGGCTCGGCTCGGAGCGGCTCGCGAGCCTCGAACGAGCCGAGCCGAGCTTCTTCTCTGAGCTCGTTTTTGAAGCGAGCCGAGCCGAGCCGGCTCGTTCCAGCTCGCGAGCCGGCTCGCGAGCCAGACAAAAATGACCAATTTATAGAATAATAATGAATATTAGATAATTTTATGGATGATAGCTCATTTTTTAGTCTTTGATGATGAATATATTACAATTTATAATTTAAATTACTCATAATGTTGAATGATGATTCCATATTTCAAATTTATATAATGTTAATTCACTAAATAATGCAATAAAAAGTACCAGAGTATGGCTCGCGAGCCGAGCCGAGCCGGCTCGCGAGCCAATGTCGAGCCGAGCCGAGCCTCTTTCGCCAGCTCGTGGAATGGACGAGCCGAGCTCGTTCAGGCACCGAGCCGCACCGAGCCGAGCCGAGCCGAGCTTGGCTCGGCTCGTTTCCAGCCCTACTCTCTGGTCAGGCGCGGACGGTCCGCGGCACAGGGCCGGACGGTCCGCGACCTGGCGCGAGGCGGCGGCGCTCTCTAGTCAGGCACGGACGGTCCGCGCCCTAGGGCCGGACGGTCCGCGCGTGCGCAGGGGCGGCGGAAGATCGCCGGCGGCGCCTGGATCTCGCTCCCGGGAGGGACCCCGTCGGGGAGGAGAGATCCTAGGTGGTGTCTAGGCTCGGGCCGGCCGACCTAGACTCCTCTAATCGGCGTAGAGTCGAAGAGAGGCGAAGAATTTGGGGATTGGAAGACTAAACCTAAACTAGACTAGAACTACTCCTAGGATAAAATGCGAAATATAAGTTGTATTGATTCGATTGATGATTACAAATCGGCCGTATACCTCTCTATTTATAGAGGAGGGGGGCTGGACCCTTTACAAACTAATTTCCGAGCTTATCCCATGATTTTAGCTAACAACCATAGCACAAAACTCGGAACCCTAATCTGTTCTGCGCACGCGCGGACCGTCCGGCCCACAGGCGCGGACCGTCCGGACCGCGGACCGTCCGGCCTCAGGGCCGGACAGTCCGCCGGCTCATTTTGGTGTCAAACATATGCCCCCCTGCCTTTTGGTGGAGCTGAGCGAACCAAAAGCAACTAACTCGATGTGATCCCATCAGTTTTCTTAGGCATCTTGACACTTGCTAGGATGATACGTAGTGGCCTTAGTCCCGATGGTTGACTCAACGGACGTGGCTCTTTTAGCTTTGATCGAACTGTCAGTCCCAACACCGTCGAGCGTCATAGCGATCCTGACCAATCCGTTACCTTACTTTTTCTAATTTTCCAAGTGTTCTGGCGTAGCTTCGTAGTCGACCAGGTCTTCCCCTTGTAGGTCATCTTCCTCCATGGGTGTCGGTACATCGTTGGTGGTGTCTTGGTGTAGTGCGGATGGTTCGGCCTCAGGGGTCAGATGGTCCGCGTCCTGTATGGTTGGTCTGGTCTTTATAGCCGGACTGTCTGCTATACCTGCAAAGAGCTGCACAGTTGCTGTTTTATTTTCTGTCTTTATGGCCGTTTGATTTTCCTCAACGGCCTTTGGTCTCCATCTCTTTTGTGGTGGCGGATACTGCGGATGTGTGTCATTGAATATTTTTTCCGCCTCCTTCTCCTGATTCTCCTTTGCTCTAAGGCGTTGTAATTTTCGCTTTTGCGATCGTGTCAATCCCGATGGGCACCATCGGGGCATGGAGTATTTTGGATCGGCTATTTTATTGACAGTCGTACTTTCTTTTTTGTTTGTGTTGGCCGATTCACCAAAAATCATCGGTCCTTCGTTATTTTGTTGTACAATGACATCTGTCGTTCCTATTTTAATGATGTCTCCCTTTTTCGTACTGTTGGAGGTTGTAGCTGTATGCCCCCCTGCCGGATTAGTCAGCCTTTGGGGCCGAATTGTTCGGCAATCTTGCTGGGCCTGTGCTCGTGGACCAGATTGAGGGGCTCTCAATCGGTCTTGTACTGAAGGTGTCAACCTATTGAATACAGATGTTTGGGGTGCCCCCCAAGCGGGGTACTGTGGCATCCCAAATAGGTATGGTGGCATGCCCCACATTTGATTTGGGACATATGGTGGAGGTAAGTATGTGTATGGATATGGCATAGATGGATAAGGAGGTGGAGGGGTCCATGCAGGTAAGTTAGGTCTCACTTGTATAGTATGACCTTTCATTTCTTCCGATTGGTGGGGTGGTCCGATCGGCCTGACCTGGCGCTGCTCATGAATGGGTGAGCGGGGTCGCTTCGGTGGCCGGTCATTGGGGCCGGCCTTCTTTTTTACGTATTTAGACAACAATTGATCGAAAGTCGGGCCAGGCTTGATCAGCCGACCAGCTGCTTTAAATGTATTTGTTTTCCACGTACCTATCTCTGGTCGTCGTGGTTTGAAGGTACGTGGTCGCTGCGAGTCCTGAGCATGACCGGACCGTCCGCCGGAGCTCTCCGAACCGTCCGGTGGGGTCCCGGACCGTCCGCGCCTACATGCCGGACCGTCCGGGATACGCAGCACGGGTTCCTGTATTTGTCTCCCTGTCGGCTACCACTTTCCTGCAAGAAACCTTATGATCCTCATCGGCCTTTTTAGAATTGTCGATGATTGCCTCTTTGCCTTTGCCTTTATCGGCCGTGTTCGGCCGAACCAGGACTTTCTTGCCCTCGAAGTCGATCACGTTCATTGGAAAGGGCTCCGTATCCACCTGCATTTCCTGAAATTTCAATCGTCCCTCATTAATGGCCGATTGAATCTGTCGTCGGAATACATTACAATCATTAGTGGCATGAGAAAATGAGTTATGCCACTTGCAGTATGCACGACGTTTTAGCTCGTCGGCGGATGGAACAGTGTGATTTATTTTAATATTGCCATTTTTGAGTAATTCGTCAAATATTTTATCGCACTTACCAACATTAAACGTAAACTTAACCTCCTCTTGCCGTTTCTTTTGAACCGGCTGCAAGGAGGAACAAGCCGAAGATTTGGTCTGTTTTGGCCAAACCATTTCAGCAGCATACACTTCTGCTGATTCGTCATCTGAGCTACTTTGGTCGCATTCTACTATATGTACGTTGTGACGCATTGTTTTAGCAGTTTCTTTGCTCCGGCTTTCGCAAGCCAAAGCTCTCTGGTGTAATTGTGCTAGTGTAAAAAATTGGATGCCTTCTAATCTCTCTTTTAAATAATATCGTAGACCATTAAAGGCTAATCCTACTAGCTGTTTTTCTGCTAAATGAATTTGAAAGCATCGGTTTCTTGTATCGCGGAATCTCCGGATGTAATCATTAACCGATTCGTCTTTGTCTGTCGCAATGACACTAAATCTACCAAATCCAATTCATAATCACCGGAGAAAAAATGATCATGAAATTTTTGTTCTAGATCCCCCCATGATGAAATGGAATTAGGAGGTAAAGTGGCATACCATGCAAACGCGGTTCCTGTTAGCGATAATGAAAATAAACGCACGCGAAATGCCTCTGTGTCTGCCAATTCTCCTAATTGTGCTAAGAACTGGCCTATATGTTCGCGCGTGTTTTTCCCTTGATCACCCAAAAATTTCGCGAATTCGGGTATTCTAGTTCCCTGTGGGTACGGGTGGTGATCAAATCGGCTGTCATAAGGTTTCCGATATGATTGCCCCCCAGGGACCATGCTTACTCCGAGCTTATCTCGGAACGCCCCGGCTATTTCTTCCCTCACTATATCAATGGCAGCCGGTGCAAGACCACCGGCTTTCTGGTCAAACATAGGTGGGGTTGGTTGCATATTAGTATGTTGTCGTTCCCCCCATTGGTTTGAGCTACGTGGTGCATTCCCATTTGCCCTATATGGCTCGTAGGTTTGATCGTTTCTTTCCGACCTTTTAGGTGGGGCCGGAAAGCTTTCCTGGGCTCTGGTTCCTGAATTAATGGGCTGGTGCATTGCATAATGTGATGGGAAGTGTTGCTGGGACGGGCGAGGATTCAGGTAATAATCCTCCTCAAAAGACTCATGCGCGGACTGTCCGGATATGTACCCGGACCGTCCGTGGTCATATGCGGACCGTCCGTCATTGTATGCGGACCATCCGACTGGGTAATTTGGGTTCTGTGTCATATGTGGTGGCTCGGGCGCATATCTAGGTAACTCATTAAAAATAGGCCCAACTGCTGTTGGCCCGGACGGTCCGCGCTCACGTGCGGACGGTCCGGGCATGTGCAAATCGGCTGATTTGCTGCCGATTTGCGGTTGCTTAGGGTATGTGTCCATCGGCATCCCATAAAGGGGTTGTGACTGGTCGTGACAACCTGTAGCCGATGTGTTACATGCGTTATCTCCTAACTCAACCTCGTGCGAAGGAAAATTTGCGGTACTAGATTTATCGAATGCACGTACTAGTCTCTTAAGATCGCTTTGCATACCCCCTATGATGTTCTGCATTTGTTCACGCTGATCTTCTACATAATTTCTAAGAGATTGCAGATCGTTGGTATTACTTACATTGGGGATATCTGGCGTGGGTTGGAGCGAAGCCGGATCCGTCGCCTGATGTCGGACGACCTTGTTGTTCCTGTCCACTTTGAAGTTGGCCAAGAACTTTGCTTTCGCCTCCTGGATCATCCGCTCCTTATGCTCCTCAAACTGGAGCTGCTCGTCAGCCGGCAAGGTTTCCCAAGTCGGCTCTATGATGTTGCTTAGAGAAATATCAGAGCTATCCTTTGAACCGGCCATTGAGGGCCGATTTGATGAGCCTAGATGTTTTTTCCCCAGTGGAGTCGCCAAAAAGTATGTTGACGCCTTTTCAGAGCGCCAAACACTCAACAAGAACCGTGGCGGTGCTCTCTGGTCAGGCGCGGACGGTCCGCGGCACAGGGCCGGACGGTCCGCGACCTGGCGCGAGGCGGCGACGCTCTCTAGTCAGGCGCGGACGGTCCGCGGCACAGGGCCGGACGGTCCGCGACCTGGTGCAGGAGCTCGGGTTCCCTACCTTACGACCGGACGGTCCGCACCCTAGGGCCGGACGGTCCGCGCGTGCGCAGGGGCGGCGGAAGATCGCCGGCAGCGCCTGGATCTCGCTCCCGGGAGGGACCCCATCGGGGAGGAGAGATCCTAGGTGGTGTCTAGGCTCGGGCCGGCCGACCTAGACTCCTCTAATCGGCGTAGAGTCGAAGAGAGGCGAAGAATTTGGGGATTGGAAGACTAAACTTAAACTAGACTAGAACTACTCCTAGGATAAAATGCGAAATATAAGTTGTATTGATTCGATTGATGATTACAAATTGGCCGTATACCTCTCTATTTATAGAGGAGGGGGCCTGGACCCTTTACAAACTAATTTCCGAGCTTATCCCATGATTTTAGCTAACAACCATAGCACAAAACTCGGAACCCTAATCTGTTCTGCGCACACGCGGACCGTCCGACCCACAGGCGCGGACCGTCCGGACCGCGGACCGTCCGGCCTCAGGGCCGGACAGTCCGCCGGCTCATTTTGGTGTCAAACAACAAGTATTAAACATCAAATACGTTTAAATGTCCTATAACTTGAATCCAAAACAAAAGCAAGTAAAATTAGTGCAACAACCACAAGTTGGCGTTGAGCACAACGTTCTAAAACTTGATAGGTGCATCCGTCATCACAACAAGAAGCTCCACTCCACCACTGGTTTAATTAATAGGGAAGAACCACTGAACTGACACCCCACCTGCATCAAGAACAGAGAACACATATATGAATTCTTCTATACATGGAAAAGAAGAGAAAATCATCATCACAACATAAAGATGTAATGGTCAAATAAAAAAGTAACAAAGGACTAAACATTCTGCATAGAATTTTGATATAAGAACATACATATATAAGGACTAAACAGGCAGCAGCCTCTCGTAGAACCATTAAGATGACAACCAACAACAGCTAAATATACAAGCAGCTAAACATGTAGTAGTCGTCAATTAGTGCAAAGAATAATATAAGACCAACTTGTATTTTGAAGTCCTTGCCAGTAGAATTAATGAACCATCCATCTGGTGAAAACTTCTGCAATCCCAAGCAAAACGATAAAGCATGGTTATACATGACATGAAAGGAGAAACAAATAAAACTAAGGTCTTTTTCGTTTACACCAATCCAGCTCTAGATTAGCATGAATTTGAATTAAATCCATGTCACAATTCATGCCCCAAAATAATCCAAGCCTACTTAATTTTTTTATTCGGTTAAACCTATCATGGATTATAACCCAAAGGTTTGGGAATTTTTTAAACTATGGAAGGCATCGATTATATCCATAGCTCATTAGGTATGGAACAAATCCATGAAGATATTGCACAAGTTAGAATCCATGGATCAAAAGAATAACTAGCTTTGAGAGATACATAAATTAAATGATGGATTTAATCCCACCATAGGATTGGATGTGACATATGGATTCACCCAATCCAGACTCGGATTAAATCCATGGTGGGATTTATTCCCTTATACCCGAACAAGCCCTAAAGTGTTGTGGGTTTGCCAATAGATCACACATTCACTACTAAATAAATGTAGGACGAACAAATCCATACCACAATCAATACATAATTTAGAATTTGTTCATACCATGCTAGTGATAATACTACAATAGTGACCAAGAATTGACACAGGTTTGTTGTCAACTGAAACCTGCTTTGCACTATCTTCCCACTAAGTGATTAACCAAAAACCAACAAATTTATTTGTAAAAGTTACATACAAGTCATTGTTGCTAATAACAGCTTTATTGACCCTCTTCTCCAAAGTTCTGCAATAAAAAAAATAGAACGAGTTCTTATTCAAATTACATTCTCAAAAGTGTGAAATTCATGAACAAAACTATATGATGAATAGGTCTTTTCAGTTAAATAACATCAACTGTGAAAATATAGTTATTGCAATGGATCAGAGTCCAAGAATATAGATACTGCAAACTTAAAGTTCATGGTTTTGGTGCAAATTTTGTTATTTGCAATGCGAATAGAAGAGCAGAGTGCGGCTTACATAGTCTACTACATCACCATGAATCAGTCTTACAAACTTTCACAAGTTTGTCATCACCAGCTGATGCAAACTATTAGAGAATGTAATTGTATTACTCAGACACCACAATCGTGTACATATAGGAAGATGGGGAACCTCGTATGGTAAGCCCATCGTCCGTGATATGTTTACATTCTAACACTCCCCCTCAGTTGGAACTTGGAGCACTGTGAACATTCAGACTGTTCCTAAACTCGATGAAGACCGAAGTCGGAAGGCCCTTGGTGAATATGTCAGCGTACTGAGATGTTGTGGGCACATGCAGAACACGGACCTCTCCAAGGGCGACACGGTCACACACGAAGTGTAGATCAATCTCCACATGCTTGGTCCGCTAATGCTGAACAGGGTTGGTAGACAAGTAAACAGCACTGACATTATCACAGTACACAATGGTGGCTCGACGAAGAGGGCAATGGAGCTCATGAAGGAGTTGGCGCAACCAACACGCCTCCGCAACTCCATTGGCGACAGCGCGATACTCAGCCTCAGCACTGGATCGAGAGACAGTAGGCTGACGCTTCGACGACCAGGAGATCAAATTGTCACCCAAGAACACACCATAGCCAGACGTGGAGTGACGAGTGTCGGGACAACCAGCCCAATCAGCATCAGAATAGACTGTGAGGTCATCAGGCGAGGTCCAGTGAAGATGAAAACCAAGGTCCAAGGTTCCCTGAACATAGCGTAGGATGCGCTTCATGGCGGTGAGATGAGGCTCCTTCGGATCATGCATATGAAGACAGATTTGTTGTACTGCATAGGCAATATCAGGACGAGTGAAGGTGAGATACTAAAGAGCACCTGCTATACTGCGGAATCGTGTTGGGTCAGCCACCAGAACACCATCTGCAGGTAACTTGGCGTGGGTATCAACAGGGGTGCTGCAAGGTTTGCAGTCACTCATACCAGCACGGTCCAGAATATCCAGCATATATTGCTTCTGAGAGAGAAAAAGACCATCAACTCGACGCTCAACTGACAAGCCCAAGAAGTGATGAAGAGGACCAATATCTATCATAGAAAATTCCTGCTGAAGAGCTGCAATAATCCATTGAAGAAGTCTCGGTGTTGAAGCTGTGAGAACAATATCATCCACGTAGAGAAGCAGGAAAGCTGTGTCAGCACCACGACGGTAGATAAACAATGACGAATCAGCCTTGGACTCAACAAAACTGAGGGAGAGGAGATGTCCAGCTATCCGAAGATGCCATGCACGAGGAGCCTGCTTCAGCCCATACAAAGACTTGTTCAAGTGACACACATGCTTAGGCCGAGAGGGATCAACAAAGCCTGAGGGTTGTTCAGAATAAACTGTCTCATTGAGTGTCCCATGAAGGAATGCATTCTTGACATCCAACTGATGAATGGGCCAGGAATGGGACAGAGCCAAAGTGAGAACAACACGAACAGTAGCAGGTTTGACAACCGGGCTGAAAGTTTCATCATATTCGATGCCTAGACGCTGAGTGAAGCCTCGAAGAACCCAGCGAGCCTTATAGCGGTCAAGAGAACCATTAGCAAAAAATTTGTGTCGAAAGATCCATTTACCGGTGACAAGGTTGATTCCCGGCAGTCGAGGAACCAATTCCCAAGTGTCGTTGGCTTGAAGAGCATCAAACTCGGCCTGCATGGCCGCCCGCCACTGAGGATCAGTGAGGGCAGTGCGGATGGACGTCGGAATGGGAGAGAGGGTCCCAGCATGAAGATTCAATCGGTCGACAGGTTGCGTGAAGCCGGATTTGCCACGAGTCCGCATGCCGTGATCATTGATGACCGACACAACGGATTGAGCGACCACACGCCCAGCCCTGCTAGCAGCAACCTGAGACTGTGGGGGATAGATATCCCCCAGGTCCACTAACAGAGTAAAAGACCTCACGAAAGGCCCAAGGGCCTAATAACTCGTAAGGTCATTCTTTCGTGGGCCTGGGGAGAGACAACCAGCAAAGCAGAGTGACATGAGGCCGGATTGGAGCAAACCCGGACGGCCCACAAACGTCGAGCGGGTGACCGCAACAGAGATCCGACTTTCCCGCGCTGGAGCCCCCATGCAACGGAGCCGTGCGGGGATAAGTCGGCAGGGTTACGTGGAGATAAACTCAAGCAGTTCACTATCTTTTAGCTACTCGTTGTTATCATATCCACATGTATTGCCCCACGGTCGAGTATATAAGGCCTAGGGGGCACCCCTTCAGAACGATCGACACTATTACTTAGCCACCCACATCAACCCTCTGCATTCTCAATTCAGAGAGCTCTCTTGTAATATTGTCCACCAAGCATACTCACCAGGACGTAGGGTGTTACGCATCTCTAAGCGGCCCGAACCTGTAAATCTTGTCCACTGTCCCTCGTGCAATCGGCACGAACCATTTTGCTACAGTTGTCGGCACCGTCCTACTCCTAAAAACACCTTGAGGGGCAACCCCGGGTGTGCGGTCGGACCCAAAACACCGATAGCTGGCGCGCCAGGTAGGGGGTGTGTCGACGATCCAAGCTAGCTCAATGGCCGTCACCTTCTACAGCAAGATCACCCTGCGTCCCGGATCCATATTCTGCTTCGGAACAATCTCATCCGTAGCGGATGAAGAGGGAACTCTACACCGCATTGCGGATCCGCCGAAAAAGAAGTCTCCTCCAACAAACTCCGAAAATGCCGGAGAAGCGCAACCTCCGGCTCTCCGGAAAAAGATCGTCTCCGGAAAGTCGGGAACCGAGGGCCCGCTGACCCGGAGAACTCCACTGTCTACTTCCCCGACAAAAGAATGGACACAGATCGCGAGGAAGAAGGAGACCAAGGGGAAGCAAGTCCTTCTTTCCGTTCCTCCGCCCTCAAAGGAGAACGGAAAGAAAGTCGCCGCGACAACAGTTCCATTCTACCCCGACGTCCTCTTCATCGGGAGAGTGGAGTCGCCTACCGTCTCCGACGACGAGCCGACCGCACCCGGAGAAGAACCGCCTCAACGAGAATCCCGCCGACGGAGGAACTGGCGCAGGAACATTCGACGACATCACGCGGCCAGAGAACAGGATCTGGAGCAGCCTATCTCGCGAGACGAGGTCTCGGAGATAGGAGAGACTCCGGAAGAACGCGTCTTCAGAGAACGAAGGAACTCCCGACGACGTGATCGCCGCCGGGCTCAGGAGCAAGCCGAGCAAGATGCAAGGCAACGCCGGGAGAATCCATTCTTCGGGCGCAACCTAAATCCCGACTTCGCCCGAGCTATGAACACTCCGAGCGAAGTCGGAGGGGGTACTAGCTCGGATAGCTGATGGACTCCCTCGGACTCCCGACGCTGAGGGCTACCGACGACTGTTCACCCAGGCGGCCAACCATCTTCTACCGCTCGCTCACCCGCCGAACGATCTACGACACGCCATCAACAGTCACCGAGACGCGCGAAGCTCCATCAATGCTTCGCGCGAACGGCGGCATGAGAACGAGATCCGCCGCCGGGAGGAGTACGACAGGGATCATGGCATCCCAGCTCAAAGCCAGGCCACCAGAACTGAGTCGGCAATGGCCTCAACTGGCGGCACCACCCGAGGGCGGTCGAGGAACCACAACCACTACTCCCCTCCCCGGGACAGACATCATCCCCGACGACAGGAGGACACGTGCGGAGTGTCTGCTCTTACTCCGCGCCTTAGGGCCATCCAATGGCCTCCCAACTTCAAGGTATCCAATGTCGACAAATATGAACCTAAGCAAGATCCAGGGGGTTGGCTAGCCGTCTACACCACCGCTGCTCGAGCTGCCGGGGCGTCCGAAGACGTGATGACCGCGTACTTACCCATTGTCCTTGGGCAAGACGCGCTGCAATGGCTGCGACATCTACCCCGACACTGCATCGACGACTGGGGCGACTTCAGTCGATGCTTCACCGCCAACTTCCAGTCCCTCTCCGACAAGCCGGCGCAACCGTGGGACCTCAAATCCATCAAGCGCCGGGGGGACGAGACTCTCCGGTCGTACCTCAAAAGGTTTCAGACCATGAGAAATCGTATCCCCGAGGTCACGGAGGCGACCGTGATCGAGGACTTCTACAGAGGATCCAATGACTCGGCTTTCGTCTGAGCCATACTACAGAAGGCGCCGACTACCTCCGAGGAGTTGTTCCGGGAAGCCGACCTCTACATCACCGCCGACGAGTGGGCCCAGGACCTCATCGGAGGAGCAAAGCCCGCACCGGCAGCACCACAACGCGACGCGAACCAGCAACCCGACAAACGATGGGAGAAGAGGCCTCGCGAAGAAGTACACGCCGCCGGACCACCTGCCTCTCGCGCCAGAGGAGGACCTCGTGGAGGCGAACGCACGCTGGACGACATCCTCGACGCCCAGTGCCCGTACCACAAGGACATGCGCCACACTCTTCGTAATTGCCGGGACTTCAAGCATTCTGTCGGACACGGCCGACCCTTCCAACCTCTACCTCCTCCTCCGCCGAGGGGAGGACCAGATGAACCACGACAACCCCATCAGCAGGAGGAGGGAGGAGGGGGAGGAGCTTTCCCACGCGTCGACAGGGAGGTCAACGTCATTTTCGGCGGACATGGGTCGCAGGAGAACAAAAGACAACAAAAGCTCAACGACCGCCAGATACTGGTGGCGACCACCGGTCCTCCCGCCCCATACCGGTGGTCGGAATACCCGATCACTTTCACTCGGGAGGATCAATGGCTCAACTTCGACCACCTAGGCAAATACCCGCTCCTCGTTGATCCGGTGATCCGAGAGAGCCGGGTAAAGAAGGTGCTAGTGGACGGGGGGAGCAGCATCAATGTCACCTTCCCCCGGACACTCCAAGGCTTGGGAGTTCACCTCAAAGAGTTCCACGAGTCAGACACCCCTTTCTTTGGCATCGTGCCGACGGAAGGGGAATACCCGCTGGGCCACATCTACATGCCAGTCACCTTCGGAACTCCGGAGAACTACAGAACCGAGTTCCTGAGGTTTGAAGTGGTGAACTTTGACTGCGGGTACAACGCCATCATCGGGAGGCCGGGACTGGCCAAATTCATGGCCATCCCTCATTACACGTACATGATACTGAAGATGCCAGGGCCGCAAGGAATCATAACTGTGCGCGCCGACTTCCAAGGCGCCGCAGAGTGTTTCCGAGTGGCCATCCAAGCAGCCCTCACCACCAAGCCGTCGGCGGTTTCTTCGACACTGGCGAACTCTAAGCCTGAAGAGGACCTCGCAGTACCGGCGAACGAAGCTCAGGCCGTGACTTATATGCGGCCGACTGAAGAAACCAAGAGGATCAACCTGGGGTTCGCTGATGAACGCAAGACTGCCATCATCAGCTCCAGCTTGGACGACAAATAGGAAAGCGCGCTCGTCCAGTTTCTGCAAGATAACCGAGACGTATTCGCATGGCAACCTGTGGATATGCAGGGAGTCCCAAGAGAACTGGCCGAGCACAAACTGAAGGTCTACCCCCAGGCAAAGCCGATTCGGCAAAAGCTACGTCGTTTCACGCCCGACAAGAGGGAGGCCATTCGCACCGAGTTAGCCCGCTTGGTCACGGCCAGATTTATTAGAGAAGTGTTACACCCCGAGTGGTTAGCCAACCCTGTTCTTGTACTCAAAAAGAATAGAGTGGATTGGCGCATGTGCGTCGACTATACCGATCTCAACAAACACTGTCCGAAGGATCCCTTCGGGCTCCCGAGGATAGATCAGGTGGTGGACTCCATCGCTGGGTGTTCTGTGCTGTCTTTCTTGGATTGCTATTCCGGATACCACCAGATTAGTTTGGCAAAGGAAGATGAGGAAAAAACGGCGTTCATCACTCCGTTTGGTGCTTTCTGTTATACCTCCATGCCATTCGGCCTCAAAAACGCTGGAGCGACTTATCAGAGAGCCATCCAAACGTGCTTAGCCGATCACTGGGGCAAGCGTGTGGAGGCATACGTAGATGATGTGGTAATCAAAACGGAGAATTCAGAAAACTTCATCGAAGACTTACAGCTGGTTTTCAACAGTCTGAGACGATATAGATGGAAGCTTAATCCCAAAAAATGTGTTTTCGGGGTACCAGCAGGAAAGCTACTCGGGTTCATCGTCAGCCACCGAGGAATTGAGGCTAATTCGGATAAGATTGAAGCTATCATGAAGATGGAAGCGCCTCGATCGCAAAAGAAAGTTCAGCGACTTACTGGATGCATGGAAGCTCTGAGCAGATTTATATCCAGGCTGGGGGAAAAAGGTTTGCCATTTTACAAGCTACTCAATAAGGTGGATAAGTTTTAGTGGACTTCAGAAGCACAGGAAGCTCTAGATGCGCTGAAGAAATTCTTGACAACGCCACCAGTACTGAAGCCAACCCGACGAGCTACGTCAACTCAACCAGCTGAAGATCTGCTACTGTATATCTCTTGCACGACTCACGTGGTAAGCACCGTGTTGGTAGTCGAGCGAGTAGAAGAAGGACATGCCTACCCAGTGCAACATCCTGTTTACTTCATCAGTGAAGTTCTAGGCCCCTCAAAGAAAAAGTATCCTCAAGTTCAGAAGCTATTATATGCAGTACTTCTAACTGCCCGCAAGCTACGTCACTACTTTGATGACCACAAAGTCATAGTGGTCACCGGTTTTCCAATAGGGGATATTCTTCACAACAAGGAGGCCATTGGCCGGATAGCCAAATGGGCTTGTGAATTGGGATCTCATGACATCGAGTTCCGACCTCGCACTGCCATCAAAACTCAAGCACTGGTTGATTTCGTATCAGAGTGGACTGAACAGCAAGTACCAGATAACCCAGAGACTGCAGAAGTGTGGCGAATGTATTTTGATGGCTCGCTGAGGTTGCAGGGAGCAGGAGCAGGAATTCTCTTCACCGCACCTGGAGGCGAACACCTCAAATATGCCCTCCAGCTGCTATTTCTGGCCTCCAATAATGCAGCCGAGTATGAAGCTTTGATCCATGGATTGAACATCGCCATATCATTGGGCATCAAGAGATTGATGGTATACGGAGACTCTCTGGTAGTCATTAGCCAGATAAACAAAGAGTGGGATTGTTCAAGCGATTCAATGGGAAAATACTGTACTGTCGTCCGAAAGTTGGAAGACAAATTTGAGGGTCTGGAATTTCATCATGTAGAAAGAGATCAGAACACAGCAGCCGATGTACTATCCAAGTTAGGATCCAGTCGAACTCAGGTCCCACCCGGAGTCTTTGTGCAAGAAATACTACAGCCGAGTATTTCAATGGACCAAACAGAAGAGTGCAACATTATAGATCAACCCGAGTCAGACTCTGATGACTGGAGAAGGTCGATCATTAAGTATATAAAGAATGAGGAAGAACCAGACGACAAGAACTCGGCAGAGCGCATTGCCAGACAGTCGGCTCACTATACACTCATTGGGGAGACCTTGTACAGAAGGGGTGCATCAGGCGTCCTCATGAAATGCATTCTCCTGTCCACTGGGAAGCAACTTCTGGAGGAGGTCCATGCTGGGCAATGTGGAATACATGCAGCCTCCAGAACACTAGTCGGGAAGGTCTTCAGGTCAGGATTCTATTGGCCAACAGCAAAGAATGATGCAGCCGAGTTAGTTCAGAGGTGCGAAGCTTGCCAATACTTGTCAAAACAACAACATCTGCCAGCACAGCAACTGCAGACCATACCAGTAACTTGGCCTTTCGCATGCTGGGGACTGGATATGATTGGACCTTTCAAGAAAGCTCAAGGGGGATACACTCATGTATTGGTAGCAATCGACAAATTCACTAAATGGATAGAATTCAAGCCCATTGCTTCTTTTACCTCTGCTAAGGCCGTGGAATTCATACAAGACATAATATTCAGATTCGGGATACCAAATAGCATCATAACTAACTTAGGATCCAACTTCACAAGTTCAGAGTTCTTCGACTTCTGCGAGCAAAAGAGCATTCAGATCAAGTATGCGTCTGTAGCACATCCAAGGGCCAACGGGCAGGTTGAGCGAGCTAACGGGATGATACTGGAGGCACTCAGGAAAAAGGTCTTCGACAAGAATGAAAAGTTCGCAGGAAAGTGGATAAGGGAATTGCCCTATGTCGTTTGGAGCCTAAGAACCCAACCCAGCCGAGCTTTACATGGAAACACTCCTTTCTTCATGGTCTATGGGTCAGAGGCAGTGCTACCCGCCGATCTCAAGTTCGGGGCGCCAAGGTTGATCTTCGAAAACATAGCAGAAGTTGAAGCCACCAGGCTGGAGGACATTGATGTACTTGAAGAAGAACGGCTAAATGCGGTAATCCAATCAGCACGGTATCAGCAGACTCTTAGGCGCTATCACGACAAGGCTGTGCGCCAACGATCCTTCTCAATAGGAGATCTCGTCCTTCGCCGAATTCTAACGGGGGAAGGACGGCACAAGTTATCGCCCTTATGGGAAGGACCCTTCATGGTAGCAGAAGTCACTCGGCCCGGATCGTATCGTCTCACTCAGATGGATGGCACAGAAGTCGGGAACTCCTGGAACATAGAACACCTCAGAAAGTTTTATCCCTAGCTGTATTTTAAAAACTGCTGGGACGACGATGTACTCTGTAAAGTGGAAATATGTCGTCAATAAAAAAGAAGTTTCAAAGATACTCAGTTCGTTTACGATTGACTTGCATTCTTACTTAACTCAGGGTGACCACTATACCCTACTAACGGAGCAATCGACTTAAGTTAGCAGCGACTTAAGGCGATGCAACATGCTCACGCTTACTTAAACTCGGGGTGACCACTATGCCCTACTATCGGAGCAATCGACTTAAGTCGGCAACGACTTAAGGCGGTGCAACATGCTCACGCTTACTCAACTCGGGGTGACCACTATGCCCTACTAATGGAGCAATCGGCTAAAGTCAGTGGCGACTTAAGCCGGTGCAACATGCTCATGCCTATGCAATTCAGGGTGACCACTATGCCCTATTAACAAAAATAATCGACTTAAGTCAGCAGCGACTTAAGGCGATCTGACGTAATTATGATTACTCATACAGGGATGACTTCTATATCCCGCAAACAAATTTCATAATCATTGCGCGTCATTTCACCACTGCAAATCTACGAACTGATGAATTCTGAGACAATAAGAGAGTAATTATATCATTCGAATGCTGAACTCATGTCCTCTAACAAATACTCAATCATGCTAACCGCACGCTCAAAGCACGCAAAATGTTTCTCTATTTCACAATGTCTTTCTCAGGAGCGACCGACGAAGAAGGGCGACTTGAGGAATCAGGGGCAGCATTCACATCAGCCTTTATGTCTTCAGGAACAACCACGCCGGGTCTCCTCATCAAGATTCGTCCCGCTCGAATAGCCTTGTCCATGGCTCTGTCGCGCTGAGCTTTGAGAGTAACAGAAGTTTCTTCGACAACTTTAGCAGCCAGTCGAGCAGTTTCTAACTCCTGGACAATGGATTTTTTGGAAGCTCGGAGTTCTTTGATAGTAGCATCCTTTGATGATATCAACTGCTTGAGCCGGGTTACCTCATCCATGGATTCCTGTAGCTTACAACGTTGGAGGTCTAATTCTTCCATGGTGAAGCGATGACTTCTCTCCAAGATAGTCAGCGAGTTGCTAGAATCACGATACAACCTTTCAAGATTGTCTCGAGAAGCAGCAAGGATGCGTTTTTCTTCCTGCAAACAAAAGTCAACCCCCTCAAACACCAAGCAAGTAATGGCAGCACAACAAGGCAAAGCGCAGTTTCATAAATCACCTTTTCAGAGTCGAGCTGAGCATGAAGAGAAGAACTCAGTGCATTGGCGTCATCTAAAGCAGCGGAGACCTGACCCAACTCAACCTGACTCTGAGAGTACTTTTCCTCAAAGTCAGAGCATCGCTGGGCCAATTCAGCCTGATCTCGGGAATGTTTTTCTTCAAGAGTGGAAATCTGCTAAGTCATGCCTAGCAGGAGATAATCAAACAAAATAATGGTCAAAATATAGAGCAGTCTACAGTGAAGGCAAAGAAAAGCAAAAGGGCACTAACCAGTGTTGGTTGCCTCCAATTCAGAGATACGATGTTGAAGCGACACTGGATTCCAACATGTAAGTGACGAAGCTACTTCTGGGATAGAAGCACCCTGTAGCCGCAGCTGGCCAGCCATCCCATCCACCAAAGCCTGATGAGGAGAGCAGATGAATGTAATGACAGCAATTCGTGTAATGTAATAAGCCAAACTAAAATACATCATAGCACCTGGAGGTTGGAAAAGAACGAAGGGATCCCCAAATCAGGAGAGATCAATTGGTAACCAGGCATAAGGCCACCACCCGAAGCAGCTTGCAACGAACCAGCAGGAATCAATTTGGCGCCATCAACAGAACCCAACACTTGGTCAGTAGGGACGCTATCCTCTAAAGCGACTCCCTGGTCCAAGGTTTGGGCTACCACCATACAGCCGGAGCATGGAGACGACCCCGCATGAACGTCCATGGAAGTACCAGAGAAAGACCCCACTCGGGCATCCTCGGGGGCTGGGTCATAGTTTGCACTGCCCACTTGAGCCAGATCACTCCCGGCAACACCCTCGGGGGCTGGGTAGTGGCTTGCACTTCCCACCCGGATCAAGTCATCCCCGACAACATCCTCGGGGGCTGGGCACGTGTCAACACCACCCTCGGGGTCCAAGCTCTCCGTGGTAGCCACCTCTAAGGCTGATGGGCCCTCAATTACTTCCATGAGACCAGGACGACCCAAGTCAGTCTCCTGATCCTCAAGATCGCGCTCTAAGGTCGACGAGGCACGGGATGACCTCAACCTAGCATCAAGCACGTCAGCGCAAACCTCCATCACACCATCATCTGCTGGCTCCGATAACAAATCCTCCGAAACCATATCCTCGAGAGTCTGATCAAAATTGGCCAGGGACAGTTCTTGCAGACCAATGAGAGCAGACAAAGCAGGAGAGGGAACTCCACTACTTTCACCGCTAGCAATGAATTGCCGACTGTTTTTCCGAGTCAAAGGAACTTCATTTTCTCCCTCCTCATCATCCACATTAGCAACACAGGCAGCACCCCCATTGGGATCAGCAACTGATTCGGGACACCCATTGGGATCAGCGTCAGTAAATTCAGTCGCAAGCACTTCTTCAGCATCAGGAACCGAAGTACCAACGTCCCGACCCAAACTGGGTAACTGCCGAAGGCGTCTCCTTTTCTTTTTCTGTTCATCAGCAGAAGGATCGGATGGATTGGCTCGGCAAGGGCGCCTCGGGCGAGTACCAGCAGGTTTCTGAGTATCTAAGGTCACACCAGCCTCTGGGAGGAGCGCCACCACTAATGCCCCAGCAGGAGCAGCGTCAGAAGAGTCCTCAGCCAGCAAATCAAGCATGGCACCTATCTCCGCATCACTAGGGTTCAGGGGCACCTCAAAATAAACCTGCCGTTCATCATCAGGAATTCCCCTGAGTGTGGCAACCAAGGCACTAACTTCTTCAGCAGAGGGCCGCACTCTAAGGCCCAAACTGCCGTCAGTAGCAGGAGGATTCGACACAAAAAGAGTGAAGGCTTTGGGAGGAGGCAAGTTCCAGGCCGAGTATGCCACTGGAGCACCAACATTTGACACTTTACCCCTAAGGATCATCTCTAGTCGACTCACCAAGTCTGCAGAGGGAATTCTTCTGTTAGTAACCCGAGTTGAGTCGGCTAGCCCTCGATACAGATAAGCTGGGTAGGCCCTGTCTTTCAATGGCTGAATATTCTTGAAAACGAAATCAGTAACCACAGCTTCAACAGTCAGACCCCTCTCTTTCAGCAGTCCAACTTCAGCTAGCAACACACCTGCCTCAGCTACTTCCTGATCTGTGGGAGACTCGGTCCAGCTTGGGGTGCGAACGTCCGGCTGTCTTCCCGACCGGGAGGGGAGAGAATTCCCATAATTCTCAACTATAAACCACTCCAGGCGCCATCCCTTAATACTATCCTTGAGAGGGATCTCGAGATATTCAGTTTTCCTCCCGCGGCGCATCTCCAAGCTGGCACCCCCGACCAACTGATGTTGTCCCCCGGCCATCCCAGGGCGACAATGATACAAGTATTTCCACAGACCGAAATGCGGCAGCACGCCAAGAAAGGCCTCGCATAAATGAACGAAAATGGAGATTTGCAGAATTGAATTGGGATTCAAATGGGTCAAGTTAATATGGTAGAAATCAAGGAGGCCACGGAAAAAGGGAGAGATGGGAAGGTCGAGGCCGCGGAGAAGGAAAGGGGCGTAAACAACGGACTCATGGGTATCCTCTGTCGGAACAGTAAACCCATGGCAAATCCGCCAAGAACAGAGTTCTCGCGGAGGAAGAACCCTGATGGATACGAGGTGGAGAAGTTCAGTTTCAGAAATGACGAACATGTGATTACCTGCGAAAGGCAACTGGCTGTTGGGGTCAATTGGAGGAATCACCGCAGCAGACGAGCTCGAGGTCTTCCTCTTGGGTGCCATCTCGATTCTACCAGCGAGCAGGGTGGGAGGCGAATGGCAGAGAGGATTCGGAAGCGGGAAAGCAAGAACTAGGGCACGGAAAGCAAAGGCGGCTAAAAGCGCAGCACTTATGGGATATTCTCGAGCCAGATACCGTTTCAAAAAGTGCCCAGCCATCACCCGGCGGTTATTTCCAAAACCCCAGCGTGCCACGTGGTCACCCGGCGGTTATCTCCAGAACACCGGTGCACCACCTCATCACTCGGTCATCATCCTCGAAGTGGCTCGCGCGGCCTGCTATCACTCGGCGTTGCCTCCAAAACGCCGATTTCGTGTTCAGTCGCTCGGCATTGCCTCTAAAATGCCGACGTCGCCCCCCAGTCACTCGGCGTTGCCTCTAAAACGCTGATATAGTTTTCAGTCACTCGGCGTTACCTCTAAAACGCTGCTATCGTATTCAATCACTCGGCGTTGCCTCTAAAAAGCTGATATAGTGATCAGTTGCTCGGCGTTGCCTCTAAAACGTCGACGTCGCCCCCCAGTAACTCGGCGTTGCCTCTAAAACGCTGATATAGTGTTCAGTCACTCGGCGTTACCTCTAAAACGCTGCTATCGTATTCAATCACTCGGCGTTGCCTCTAAAAAGCTGATATAGTGATCAGTTGCTCAGCGTTGCCTCTAAAACGCCGACGTCACCCTCCAGTCACTCAGCGTTGCCTCTAAAAAGCTGATATTGTATTCAGTCGCTCGGCAGTTATCTCTAAAACTCCGATATTGTGTTCGATCACTCAGCAGTTACTCTAAAAAGCGCCGACACCATCTACAAAGTTACTCGGCGGCTATTCCTAAAAGCATCAGTTTGATGCCCGAGTTATTCATTTACTGTCTCAAAGGAATCAGCTTCACAAACGAGCAGGACAAGTCATAAAGGAGAAGCCAACATCATTCTTTCATTAGAAGGGAAGATAACACACTTACAAATCAACTCTTTACGAGTTGATACTTCCCTACTACTACTACATTACATTACTACTACTACTACTACTACACTACGCTATACTATTCTACATTACTACTACATTATTCTAACTATACTATACTAATATCTAAAAAACCAGTGGCATCTAGCCACTGGCCCTGTTGCTGCCGCCGCCGCTGCCGCCCCTGGTGCTGCCCCTGCTGCTGCCGCCCCGGTTGCTGCCCCTGCTGCCGCCGCCGTCACTGTCCTTGTTGCTGCCGCCGCTGCCCCTGCCGCTGCCGCTGCCGCTACCGTCACCACCGCCATCGTCGTCGTCGTCGTCGCCGTCGTCGTCGTCGTCCTCGTCCTCGCCGCTGCCGTCCGAGTCCTCCTCATCTGAGGAGTACTCCGACCCATCCGAGCCCTCGAGCCCGGAGCGCTCGACGGCCCGGATGTACGTCCAGACCTCCGCCGCGAGCCCCTGGGAGTCGTTTGAGTCGTTAGACGACTCACGTAGGGGGACGGGAGCCGGAGACCCCTCAGACTTAGAGGAGAACTCCTCCTCTGAGTACTCCGAGTCACCAAACTCCTCCGATGGAGGAGTTGGCTCACGCTTGCACTTGTTGTTCTTGCCCATGGTGGAAGCAGAAGGGAGAGAAGAGAGGGAAGCAGCAGAGAACAGCGAAGAGATGTGAAAAAGCCAGAGAGACAACGGCGTTATTTATAGAAGGAGAAGGCAACCGCTCACCTCCAACCGCGGTCACTGAACAGTCGCAAAGCATTCAATAAGCACTTCAACCCGTCTGAAGACACGTCAGGCGGCTGACGTCGTTTCGCGCAACACAACACCCATTGGGACTCCAGTCAACAGCGCGGAGGATATGATTACACCCGCCGTCACATCACATTACTACCCAGAAGCAGCCGGCTAAAACACTCAGCGTACCAAGTCGTCCCTTGCCCACACCCATTGGGGGGGGACGCCCAGGAATTATCAGTATATTTTTCAAAACGGTCACATCTGTGCAGGGCACGCAGTGAATACCTCAAGACAAAAATGAGATATCAGTAAGGATCAGAGGAAAGCCAAATATAACCAGTGAAGTATAAAATATGGCCGACAGAAGCGATGTGAAGACTAGACAGAGAACGTCCATCAAACGTCCAATCAGTCGCAGAGCAAATAAATTGCACTACCTAGCGAGATATGGATGGATTGCAAACTCGGCTGCTAAAGACAAAATATATGCTGACCCTTGAAGCAAAATATTGATGACATAATGCTGACCTCCAAAGCATAATGCGAATAGCTTCATGCCAATTTCTACAAACAGAAAGGATAATTTTCAGCAAAGAGACACAAAAAGGAAGACCTTCGAATGGATTATCCTCAAAAATCCATTTGAAGGTCGGGGGCTACACCCATTGGGTGCACCTCCGGTGCACCCGATGGATTATCATTCCAAGCCAAGATAGTGCCGACTTCTAAGGCGTGGGACAAGATTAAAAGGCTAGCCCTCAACCAAAACGCAGGAGCACAAATGGAAATAATTTCTGGGGAAGACCTTCGAGTAGATTATTTTCTAAAATCTACTCGAAGCTCGGGGGCTACACCCACACCCAATGAAGTTTAGAATCCCACGAATTGCCGACCTCTAAGGCACAAGCACGAAACTAGGCCTTGGTCTACGAGTGATCAAAGCAGGAGAAGACAACAGGAAGTCATTTTCTTCAAATCACCTACAAGCTGGACCTGGGATCTTTGGGCTGATTACCTCTAAATTAACCCAAAGATCGGGGGCTTGTGGGGGATAGATATCCCCCGGGTCCACTAACAGAGTAAAAGACCTCACAAAAGGCCCAAGGGCCCAATAACTCGTAAGGTCATTCTTTCGTGGGCCTGGGGAGAGACAACCAGCAAAGCAGAGCGACATGAGGCCGGATTGGAGCAAACCCGGACGGCCCACAACGTCGAGCGGGTGACCGCAACAGAGATCCGACTTTCCCGCGCTGGAGCCCCCATGCAACGGAGCCGTGCGAGGATAAGTCGGCAGGGTTACGTGGAGATAAACTCAAGCAGTTCACTATCTTTTAGCTACTCGTTGTTATCATATCCACATGTATTGCCCCACGGTCGAGTATATAAGGCCTAGGGAGCACCCCTTCAGAACGATCGACACTATTACTTAGCCACCCACATCAACCCTCTGCATTCTCAATTCAGAGAGCTCTCTTGTAATATTGTCCACCAAGCATACTCACCAGGACGTAGGGTGTTACGCATCTCTAAGCGGCCCGAACCTATAAATCTTGTCCACTGTCCCTCGTGCAATCGGCACGAACCATTTTGCTACAGTTGTCGGCACCGTCCTACTCCTAAAAACACCTTGAGGGGCAACCCCGGGTGTGCGGTCGGACCCAAAACACTGACAGAGACAGTGTGTCCACAGGGGTAGCAGGGTCAGGCATGACAGGTCCGCCTGGACTGGTGGTGGTCGATCCGCCCGTGCTGATCTCCGGGGTGCTTGGGGTGCCAGGGTTTCCCATGCTAGGACTGGTCGGGCTTGACGGGGCACCAGGCTGCCCGAGCTGGAGTCAAGCTCGACAGTGGGCAGCAAGGAGGGAGTTGGTGAGGACGCGCCAGACCGAGTACCTGCAGCTGCAGTGCTAGACTTTGGAAAAATAGCATAATCATCATCATTGCTTAGGAAATCCAAGGTGCTAGGATCCGAGGTAGATGTGGACATGTTAGAAAAAGGAAACACAGATTCATCGAACATTACATGGCGAGAGATGATAATCCGGTTGGAGTGTAGGTCGAGACATCGATAGCCCTTGTGATCAGAGGAATAGCCGAGGAAGACACACAATGATGAACGAGGAGATAATTTGTGAGTGGCAGTGGCAGATAAGTTGGGGTAACACGCACAGCCAAAGACACGAAGATGAGTGTAGTCGGGGTGGGTGTCATAGCGGGCAAAGAACGGTGTAAGGCCACCTAGGGTTTTAGTGGGATGGCGATTAAGAAGATAGGTGGCAGTGTTAAGCGACTCAACCCAATAGACCGGAGGTAGGCTACTTTGAAAGAGTAATGAGCGTACAATATTATTGACTGTGCGAAGAGTACGCTCGGCTTTACCGTTTTGCTGAGAGGGTGTGAGGGCAGGACATGCGGAGAATGGCACCGTGGGAGAGGAAGAACGTGCGAGCCGAGGAGTTGTCAAACTCACGGCCATTGTTGCACTGGACGGCCTTGACAGAGGCGCCAAACTGCGTGCGCACATGAGCAAAAAAGTTAGAAATGGTGGTGAAAGGGAAATAGGCTTACACCTTTTCCTAATTGATTTTGGTGGTAGAATTGCCCAACACAAATAATTGGACTAACTAGTTTGCTCTAGATTATAAGTTTTACAGGTGCCAAGGTTCACAATAGACCAATAAAAAGACCAAGAAAGGGTTCAAACAAAGAGAACTAAAGATATCCCAAAGGCACCCTGGTCTGGCGCACCAGACTGTCCGGTGTGCCACCGGACAGTGTCCGGTGCACCAGGGAACCCGACGTTGAACTCGCTACCTTCGGGAAAATGGAGGCCGCTCCGCTATAATTCATCGGACCGTCCGGTGAATGCACCGGACAGTGTCCTGTGGCACACCGGACTGTCCGGTGTGCCAGCGGAGCAACGGCTACCTCGCGCGCCACGGTCGACTGCAACGCATTTAATGCGCGCCTGCGCGCGTAGCGGTCAGAGCACGCTGTAGCAGGCGCACTGGACAGTCTACAGGACTTGTCCGGTGCACCACCGAACAGCCCAGAGGCCCCACAAGTCAGAGCTCCAACGGTCGAACCCCAATGGCTGGCTGACATGGCTGGCGCACCGGACAGTGTCCGGTGGCGCACCGGACTGTCCGGTGCGCCATGCGACAGCAGACTTCCAACGGACCACATTTTGGTGGTTGGGGCTATAAATACCCCAACCACCCTACATTCAATTGCATCCAAGTTTCCAACATTCTACACATTACAAGAGCTATAGCATTCAATACAAGACACACCAAAGAGATCAAATCCTCTCCCAAGTCTCTAGTTCAATTCCAATCAATAGTGACTAGTGAGAGAGTGACTTGTGTTCATTTGAGCTCTTGCACTTGGATTGCTTCTTTTCTTTCTCATTCTTCTTGTGGACCAAACTCCAATTGTAACCAAGGCAAGAGACACCAATTGTGTGGTGGTCCTTGCGGGGACTTAGTGTCCCGTGTGATTGAGAAGAGAAGCTCACTTGGTCTAAGTGACCGTTTGAGAGAGGGAAAGGGTTTGAAAGAGACCCGGTCTTTGTGACCACTCAACGGGGAGTAGGTTTGCAAGAACTGAACCTCGGTAAAACAAATCCTTGTGTCTCACTCTTCATTTGCTTGCCATTTATTTTTCACCCTCTCTCTCGGACTCGCTTATATTTCTAACGCTAACCCGACGTGTAGTTGTGATTAACTTTGTAAATTTCAGTTTTGCCCTATTCACCCCCCTCTAGGCGACTTTCAATTAGTATCAGAGCCCGGTGCTTCATTAGATCCTAACCGCTCAAAGTGATGTCGGGAGATCACGCCAAGAAGGAGATGGTGGCCGATGACAAGCCCGCTACAAGCCACGGGAAGGCTCCATCGGGAGAGTCCCGCAACAAATGGAAGGAGAAGGAATCCTCTTTCCCGCAAGTCGCATCGGAGTGGCGACAAGAAAAAGAAGATGAGGAAGGTGGTCTACTACGAGACCGATTCTTCATCACCATCCACCTCTGGCTCCGATGCACCATCCATAACTTCTAAGTGCCATGAGCGCAAGAAGTATAGTAAGATTCCCCTATGCTACCCTCGTATTTCAAAGCGTACTCCTTTACTCTCCGTTCCATTAGGCAAACCACCGGTTTTTGACAGTGAAGATTACAATATGTGGAGTGACAAAATGAGGCATCATCTAACCTCACTCCACACAAGCATTTGGAATGTTGTTGAGTTTGGTGTACAGGTACCATCCGTAGGGGATGAAGACTATGACTCGGACAAAGTGGCCCAAATTCACCACTTCAACTCCCAAGCCACCACTACTATACTCCTCGCCTCTCTAAGTTGAGAGGAGTATAATAAGGTGCAAGGGTTAAAGAGCATAAAGGAAATTTGGGACGTGCTCAAGACCGCGCACGAAGGAGACAAGGTGACAAAGATCACCAAGAGGGAGACGATCGAGGGGGAGCTCGGTTGCTTCATGCTTCACCAAGGGAGGATCCGGCAAGCTATATACAACTGCTTGAAGACCTTGGTGAACCAAGTGCGCAACCTCGGGAGCACAAAATGGGATGACCATGAGATGGTCAAGGTTATTCTTAAATCCCTCGTTTTTCTTAACCCTACGCAAGTTCAATTAATTCGAGGTGATCCTAGATACAAGCAAATGTCTCCCGAGGAAGTTATAGGAAAATTTGTGAGCTTTGAGCTAATGATTAAAGGCTCAAAGAAAATCATCGAGCAAGGCACCTCCTCCACGCCCGAGGCACAACCCGTCGCATTCAAGGCAACGGAGGAGAAGAAGGAAGAGTCTACACCAAGTAGGCTCCCCATTGACGCCTCAAAGCTCGACAATGAGGAGATGGCTTTAATCATCAAAAGCTTTCGACAAATCCTCAAGCAAAGGAGGGGAAGGGCTACAAGCCCCGCTCCAAGAAGGTTTGCTACAAGTGTGGTAAGCCGGTCACTTTATTGCAAAATGTCCTATTTCTAGTGACAGGGGCGATGACAAGAAGGGGAGAAGAAAGGAAAAGAAGAGGTACCACAAGAAGAAGGGCGACGTGGCCATGTGGTGCCGCGAGTGGGACTCCAACGAGAGCTCCACCAACTCCTCCTCCGACGAGGACGCCGCCAACATCGCCATCAACAAGGGACTTCCTCTTCCCCAACGTCGGCCACAAGTGCCTCATGGCAAAGGACGACAAAAGGAAGAAGGTTAAATCTAAATCCTCCACTAAATATGCATCCTCTAGTGATGAAGACAATTCTAGTAATGAGGAGGATAATTTGTTTACTCTTTTTGCCAACCTTAACATGGAACAAAAGGAAAAAAGTTAAATGAATTGATTAGCGCTATTTATGATAAGGATGAACTCTGGATAGCAAGAGGACTTCCTAATTAAGGAAAATAAGAAGCAATGTTAAGGTTAAGAATGCTTATGCTCTAGAGATGGAAAATGTGAAAAATTAACTAGTGAGCTAAGCACTTGCCATGATTTGATTGCTAACCTTAGAAATGAAAATGCTAGATTAATTGCTAAGGTTGATTCAAATGTTTGTGATGATTCATATGTCAATCTTAGAAATGATCATGATATTTCTATTGCTAAGATTGAAAAATTGAATGCCTCTCTTGCTAGCCTTAGGATTGAAAATGAAAAATTGATTGCTAAGGCTAAAGACTTAGATGTTTGCAATGCTTCCATTTCCGATCTTAGAAGTGAAATGATATTTTACATGCTAAGATTGTTGAACTAAAAACTTGCAAACCCTCTACATCCACTATTGAGCATGTTTCTATTTGCACTAGATGTAGAGATGTTGATATTGATGCTATTCATGATCACATGATTTTAATTAAACAACAAAATGATCATATAGCAAATTAGATGCTAAAATTGCCGAGCATGAACTAGAAAATGAAAATTTTAAATTTGCTCGTAGTATGCTTTATAGTGGGAGACGCCCTGGCATCAAGGATGGCATTGGCTTCCAAAAGGGAGACAATGTCAAACTTAATGCCCCTTGAAAGTCGCCTAGAGGGGGAGTGAATAGGGCGAAACTGAAATTTACAAAATTAATCATAACTACGAGTCGGGTTAGCGTTAGAAATAATAATGAGTCCGAGAGAGAGGGCGCAAAACAAATTGCAAGCAAATGAAGATTGTGACACGCGGATTTGTTTTACCGAGGTTCGGTTCTTGCAAACCTACTCCCCGTTGAGGAGGCCATAAAGGCCGGGTCTCTTTCAACCCTTACCCTCTCTCAAACGGTCCCTCGGACCGAGTGAGCTTCTCTTCTCAAATCAAACCGGGAATAAAACTTCCCCGCAAGGACCACCACACAATTGGTGTCTCTTGCCTTGGTTACAAATGAGTTTTGATCACAAGAACAATTGAGAAAGAAAGAAGCAATCCAAGCGCAAGAGCTCAAAAGAACACGACAAATCTCTCTCGCTAATCACTAAAGACTTGTGTGGAATTGGAGAGGATTTGATCACTTGAGTGTGTCTAGAATTGAATGCCTAGCTCTTGTAAGTGGTTGAGAAGTGGAAAACTTGGATGACTTGAATGTGGGGTGGTTGGGGGTATTTATAGCCCCAACCACCAAACTAGCCGTTTGGGTGGAGGCTGTCTGTCGCATGGTGCACCGGACAGTCCGGTGCACACCGGACATGTCCGGTGCGACAGCCACGTCACCAGGCCGTTAGGGTTCCGACCGTTGGAGCTCTGACGCTGGGCCCGACTTGATGTCTGGTGGCGCACCGGACATGAACTGTGGAGTGTCCGGTGCGCCAGCATGGGTGTGCCTGACTTCTGCGCGCGCTGGCGCGCATTTAATGCGCTGCAGGTAGCCGTTGGCGCCTGAAGTAGCCGTTGCTCCGCAGTTACACCGGACATGTCCGGTGAATTATAGCGGAGCAGCCGATGCGAATTCCCGAGACTGGCGAGTTCAGAGCCGTGTCCTCTTGGAGCACCGAACACTGTCCGGTGAACACCGACAGTCCGGTGAATTATAGCGTGCCGGCTTCTGAGAATTCCCGAAGGTGAAGAGTTTGCAGTCGATCTTCCCTGGTGCACCGGACACTGTCCGGTGGTGCACTGGACAGTCCGGTGCGCCCGACCAGGGTGCCTTCGGTTGTCCCTTTGCTCCTTTGTTTGAACCCTTCTCTTGATCTTTTTATTGGCTTATTGTGAACCTTTGGTACCTGTAGATCTTATAGACTTGGGCAAACTAGTTAGTCCAATTATTTGTGTTGGGCAATTCAACCACCAAAATTAGTTTAGGAAATAGGTGTAAGCCTAATTCCCTTTCAATCTCCCCCTTTTTGGTGATTGATGCCAACACAAACCAAAGCAATATAGAAGTGCAGAATTTGAACTAGTTTGCAAAATGTAAGTGCAAAGGTTACTTAGAATTGAGCCAATAAATATTACTTACTAGGTATGCATGGATTGTTTCTTTATTTTTATCATTTTGGACCACACTTGCACCACATGTTTTGTTTTTGCAAATTCTTTTCAAAGTCCTTTTGCAAAATAGTCAAAGGTAAATGAATAAGATTTTGAGAAGCATTTTCAAGATTTAAAATTTTCTCCCTTTGTCTTAAAATGCTTTTCCTTGACTAAAACAAAACTCCCCCTCAAAAATTCTCCTCTTAGTGTTCAAGAGGGTTTTAAGATATCAATTTTGAAAATACTACTTTCTCCCCCTTTAGAACACAAAGAGATACCAATTTGAAATTTACCAATTGAAAATCATTTTAAAATTAGGGTGGTGGTGCGGTCCTTTTGCTTTGGGCTCATACTTTCTCCCCCTTTGGCATGAATCGCCAAAAAACGGATACTTTGAGTGAGATATAAGCCCTTGAAAAACTACTTTCTCCCCTTTGGCACATAAACCATATGAGTGAAGATTATACCAAAGACGGAGAGATGATGCGGAGCGACGACGAAGGATGAGTAGTAGAGTGGAGTGGAAGCCTTTGTCTTCGCCGAAGACTCCAATTCCCTTTCAATATACCTATGACTTGGTTTGAAATACACTTGAAAACACATTAGTCATAGCATATATAAAAGAGATATGATCAAAGGTATACATATGAGCTGTGTGTGCAAGTTTAGCAAAAGAAATTCCTAGAATCAAGAATATTGAGCTCATGCCTAAGTTTGGTAAAAGTTTGTTCATCTAGTGGCTTGGTAAAAATATCGGCTAATTGATCTTTAGTATTAATATATGCAATCTCGATATCCCCCTTTTGTTGGTGATCCCTAAGAAAATGATACCGAATGGCTATGTGTTTAGTGCGGCTATGCTCAACGGGATTATCCGCCATGCGGATTGCACTCTCATTATTACATAGAAGAGGAACTTTGGTTAATTTGTAACCATAGTCCCGCAGGGTTTGCCTCATCCAAAGCAATTGCGCGCAACAATGTCCTGCGGCAATGTACTCGGCTTCGGCGGTAGAAAGAGCGACCGAATTTTGCTTCTATGAAGCCCAAGACACCAAGGATCTTCCCAAGAACTGGCAAGTCCCCGATGTGCTCTTTCTATTAATCTTACACCCCGCCCAATCGGCATCCGAATAACCAATCAAATCAAATGTGGATCCCCGAGGGTACCAAAGCCCAAACTTAGGAGTATAAGCCAAATATCTCAAGATTCGTTTTACGGCCGTAAGGTGAGATTCCTTAGGGTCGGATTGAAATCTTGCACACATGCATACGGAAAGCATAATGTCCGGTCGAGATGCACATAAATAGAGTAATGAACCTATCATCGACCGGTATACCTTTTGATCCACGGTCTTACCTCCCGTGTCGAGGTTGAGATGCCTATTGGTTCCCATGGGTGTCTTGATGGGCTTGGCATCCTTCATTCCAAACTTGGTTAGAATGTCTTGAGTATACTTTGTTTGGCTAATGAAGGTGCCCTCTTGGAGTTGCTTGACTTGGAATCCTAGAAAATACTTCAACTCCCCCATCATAGACATCTCAAATTTTTGTGTCATGATCCTACTAAATTCTTTACATGTAGATTCGTTAGTAGACCCAAATATAATATCATCAACATAAATTTGGCATACAAACAAATCATTGTCAAGAGTTTTAGTAAATAAAGTAGGATCGGCCTTGCCGACTTTGAAGCCATTAGCTATAAGGAAATCTCTTAGGTATTCATACCATGCTCTTGGGGCTTGCTTGAACCCATAAAGCGCCTTAGAGAGCCTATAAACATGGTTAGGGTACTCACTGTCTTCAAAGCCGGGAGGTTGCTCAACATAGACCTCTTCCTTGATTGGTCCATTGAGGAAAGCACTCTTCACGTCCATTTGATAAAGCTTGAAGCCATGGTAAGTAGCATAGGCTAATAATATACGAATGGACTCAAGCCTAGCTACGGGTGCATAGGTTTCACCGAAATCCAAACCTTCGACTTGGGAGTATCCCTTGGCCACAAGTCGGGCTTTGTTCCTTGTCACCACACCATGCTCATCTTGCTTGTTGCGGAAGACCCATTTGGTTCCTACAACATTTTGGTTAGGACGTGGAACTAAATGCCATACCTCGTTCCTCGTGAAGTTGTTGAGCTCCTCTTGCATTGCCATCACCCAATCCAAATCTTGGAGTGCTTCCTCTACCCTGTGTGGCTCAATAGAGGAAACAAAAGAGTAATGCTCACAAAAATGTGCAACACGAGATCGAGTAGTTACCCCTTTATGAATATCGCCGAGGATGGTGTCGACGGGGTGACCTCGTTGGATTGCTTGGTGGACTCTTGGGTGTGGCGGCCTTGGTTCTTCATCCTCCTTGTCTTGATCATTTTCATCTCCCCCTTGATCATTGCCGTCATCTTGAGGTGGCTCATCATTTTGATTTTCTTCTTCATCAACTTGAGCCTCGTCCTCATTTTGAGTTGGTGGAGATGCTTGCATGGAGGAGGATGGTTGATCTTGTGCATGTGGAGGCTCTTCGGATTCCTTAGGGCACACATCCCCAATGGACATGTTCCTTAGCGCGATGTACGGAGCCTGTTCTTCACCTATCTCATCAAGATCAACTTGCTCTACTTGAGAGCCGTTAGTTTCATTAAACACAACGTCACAAGAAACTTTAACAAGTCCTGAGGACTTGTTAAAGACTCTATATGCCCTTGTGTTTGAGTCATATCCTAGTAAAAAGCCTTCTACAGTTTTAGGAGCAAATTTAGATTTTCTACCTCTCTTAACAAGAATAAAGCATTTGCTACCAAAAACTCTAAAATATGAAATATTGGGCTTTTTACCGGTTAGGAGTTCATATGATGTCTTTTTGAGGATTCGGTGTAGATATAACCGGTTGATGGCGTAGCAGGCGGTGTTAACCGCCTCGGCCCAAAACCGATCCGGTGTCTTGTACTCATCAAGCATGGTTCTTGCCATGTCCAATAGAGTTCGATTCTTCCTCTCCACTACACCATTTTGTTGTGGCGTGTAGGGAGAAGAGAACTCATGCTTGATGCCCTCCTCCTCAAGGAAGCTTTCAATTTGAGAGTTCTTGAACTCCGTTCCGTTGTCGCTTCTAATTTTCTTGATCCTCAAGCCGAACTCATTTTGAGCCCGTCTCAAGAATCCCTTTAGGGTCTCTTGGGTTTGTGATTTTTCCTGCAAAAATAATACCCAAGTGAAGCGAGAATAATCATCCACAATAACTAGACAGTACTTACTTCCGCCGATGCTTATGTAAGCAATCGGGCCGAATAAATCCATGTGTAGGAGCTCCAGTGGCCTGTCACTTGTCATGATGTTCTTGTGTGGATGATGAGTGCCAACTTGCTTCCCGGCTTGGCATGCGCTACAAATCCTGTCTTTCTCAAAATGAACATTTGTTAGTCCTAAAATGTGTTCTCCCTTTAGAAGCTTATGAAGATTCTTCATTCCAACATGAGCTAGTCGGCGGTGCCAGAGCCAACCCATGTTAGTCTTTGCAATTAAGCAAGTGTCGAGTTCAGCTCTATCAAAATCTACCAAGTATAGCTGACCCTCTAACACTCCCTTAAAGGCTATTGAATCATCACTTCTTCTAAAGACAGTGACACCTACATCAGTGAATAGACAGTTGTAGCCCATTTGACATAATTGAGATACGGAAAGCAAATTGTAATCTAAAGAATCTACAAGAAAAACATTGGAAATGGAATGGTCAGGAGATATAGCAATTTTACCCAAACCTTTGACCAAACCTTGATTTCCATCCCCGAATGTGATAGCTTGTTGGGGATCTTGGTTTTTCTCGTAGGAGGAGAACATCTTCTTCTCCCCTGTCATGTGGTTTGTGCACCCGCTATCGATGATCCAACTTGTGCCCCCGGATGCATAAACCTACAAAACAAGTTTAGTTCTTGACTTTAGGTACCCAACGGTTTTGGGTCCTTTGGCATTAGAAACAAGAACTTTGGGTACCCAAACAAGCTTTGGAGCCCTTGTGTTTGCCCCCAACAAACTTGGCAACTACCTTGCCGGATTTGTTAGTTAAAACATATGATGCATCAAAAGTTTTAAATGAAATGTCATGGTCATTTGATGCACTAGGAGTTTTCTTTCTAGGCAACTTAGCACGGGTTGGTTGCTAGAGCTAGATGTCTCACCCTTATACATAAAAGCATGGTTAGGGCCAGAGTGAGATTCCTAGAATGAATTCTCCTAATTTTGCTCTCGGGATAACCGACAGGGTACAAAATGTAACCCTCGTTATCCTGAGGCATGGGAGCCTTGCCCTTAACAAAGTTAGACAAATTTTTAGGAGGGGCACTAAGTTTGACATTGTCTCCCCTTTGGAAGCCAATGCCATCCTTGATGCCAGGGCGTCTCCCATTA